>JAHLJT010000631.1:50025639-50416793 GCA_031308135.1 Acheta domesticus | reverse complement strand
TCTTCAAAATTGATATTCCCCAGTCAATCTGATTCTAGTCCAAGCTTTGTGATTTTGAAAAAGATTCTCTAAAATTTGGGGTACTTTATATGAAGCCCCCCGGGGATTTACAACATTTTCTCAAAAACCGGCTCCAAATTTTTCTTTAAATTTCTTGTATGAATAGAAGTAAAATACACTTTTTAACATGGCATAGGTCCGATTTTCACGTACTGCTCTGAATTTTCGAAAATTGTGAAAGTTTGAATTTTTTTCGGCGTCTTTCTCCAACTACAAAATTGAAAATAGAGATTTTTTTCTTCAAAATAAAATTTGTTCTGCATATTGAGTTCTTTAATAAAGGTCATGTAAATGTTTTTCACAATTTTGGTAGTTTTCGTGCAATATTGCGTGCAATATGTGCAATTTTAAAAATTACAAAAACAAAATTTTCTCAAAAACGGCTCCAAATTTTTTTCTTTAAACTTTTGGTAGGGATAGTGGTAAATGTACTCTATCAATGACATAAAAGCCATTTTGGTCTATGGGTTGGCTTTTCAAAAATTACCAAAATGTAATTTTTTTTACTTGTCTCTCACGTCGTTAATATTTACATTATCGGCCATTTTTTTACATTATTATATTTACGAGTATATATGCTTTAAATAATGTCAAGTAAAGTTTCTCGAAAACACTACCGTTGTCTATGAAAAGTAGCTCAAATTTCGGCATTTTCAGAAATGCTCAAACGTCATTTTCTCGTATATGGCTGCAATTTTTTTCTTGAAACTTTTGTAACGGATAGTGCTAATTACACTCAGTAGTATAGCGTGAAGTTTATTTTGAGTTTTTTTGTTTTTTGCAAAAAATTATATAAATGTAAATTTTTTTGAAAGGTCTCTCACATCTTAATATGCACATTATCCGCAATTGTGTAAAGATGATAATACTTGTGAGTGTAAGTGCTTCAAATGATTTCAAATAAAGTATTTTGAAAACTCAAAAATTTTCTGTGAAAATGAGCTTCAAATTTCGCATTTTTTAGTAGTGCTAAAACGCCATTTTCTCTTAAACGGCACATAATTTTTAAAAGAAAATTGCCATTTACGGCTAGGTTTTTGTGTTGTGTTTCTGTTCTACCAATTGGAAACCGAAAAATTAAGAAAATGACAAAAAAATGTACTTTTGGCGATGATAGATGGTAGCTGGCAAGAAAGAGTATGTGGCAATTCCAAATAGCTAGCGAAGACCCATGAAACACAGATCTTCAAATAAGGTCATGTTGAATTTTTGAAAATATGAGTAGTTTTTTTTCTGTAATTTCCTGACAAACATAATAGCCCGCTCGGAATTGACTGCGCTTCGTTTTATTACAACTACAATTTCAAAAATACAATTTTTTCTGAATTACATGTATTTATCGAAAAAACATCTTTAATTAAGGTTATGCTTATTTTTTTCATAATACGAGTAGTTTTTCTATAAATTTGTGACAAACATAATAGCCCGCTGTAAATTTACTGCGCTTCGGACAGCTAGGTGCGTCGTAAATTATAAAGTGCAATTAAGTAAATTATGTTTTTCTTCGTTTCTTACATTCGAAATTTTGTTTATACACTTACACATTAATATTTTTAGAAAACTGTTTATTTTGAAATATTTGAAATAAGTAAAAATAATCAATAGCTCTCAGAATAGCGGACAATGCAGGTTCTGCAACAATGGGCTCGAATATCTGTGAATTACGTGTCATTGTTGTGACCTCATGAGCTGTATGAAAAGGAGTTAGAATTCTCTAATTTATGTTGAATATTTGCATGAAAATATTTAGTTTTCGCACTAAATGCTGTACCATTTGTAGTGAGTAGATAATTTGTTTGCATGGTTTTAAATACCCTTCTTTAATCATGGCGCCTGTGGAATCCATTTCTATATTGTCCAGGGTATCACGCTTCTTTTCCAATACAGATTTATAAAACTTTTGTATTCTAGTTTGTGCAGTTGTAGAATTCACATAGTTCTGACAAACACTGCGATGGAAACAGTGAGTTGTAAGCTACGATGTTAGTAGCCCATAAAGTGCAATATTTCAGTACTACGTAGCTGTTTCCTCTAATACGGGAAAGTAAGTGCTGTTGTAGCACCACTAGTTTTTTTCTTAATTAGCAACTGGTTTTATCCACTTATTCGTTTTCACGGCCCGGCAATTAATTTTTTTTCCGCCGGAAATTGGCCATTTTTTTCGCGCAGCATTACATAACTTTCCCTATACTACGTATATCACTCCGTGTATACGTACTGAAATATACCTTTCTCACGTCTCATCAAGATTGTGGCTGTAATTATGTCCTGTTCCGAATTTATTAAGGTTTGGGCGCCAGAAACAGGTTACATGAATTACTACCAAAGTTTTTTCTATCTGATTTTAACAAAATTATCTAAACATCCAGCTAGCTTGGGTCGATGGGTCCGGATACAAATACTCGCTATCGCCTCGATAGCCGATTACCTGATCTGCCAACTATACAGTATGGCGTGGAATCTGAAATGTAATAATTATGCTTCCAACTAATTAACAATTATGATTGACAAATGAAACTCTTTTCATTTCCAAAGAACAAAATTCAACAATTTATTTAACTTTAAATTAAACAATTAATTGATGGTCATGACCCTTTTTTAAATAAATTATCTCTTTTATACTGCAGTATTGTTTTTACCGTTTTTGCATGCCAACGCTCCGTGGTCGCTTCTCACTTGGGCCGGTGTTAATTCCAAGTTCCGCTTCTTTCTTCAGTCTTGCGCCGCTGCTGACACGTCCAGTCCACACTGCCTAAACTATTTGTTAGTTCTTATCCGACGCTCCCCGGTTCCTAGTCTCTCCCACTGGTTATGTAAACTATTGAAGTCCAACTGCAATGTCCGAAAATCTGAACAAGTCCTCCGCGAAATCACTTCTGGTAAATTATTTTCAAAGTCCGGAAACAAACTATCACTTCTCTCACAAGAAAACTATACAAGTCTCACTTTCCCACTATATTGTCTACAAACGATCTTTACGCTACGGCACCAGAGTCAGAATGTACGATCTTCACTCCACGACACCCCGAGTCAGAATATACGATCTTCACTCCACGACACCCCGAGTCAGAATGTTCTATTTAATGCCTTCATTGAACCCTTATGGCTCGGTAAGCGTCCATTCTTCTATTTTTCCAAAACACGGCGGCAAAAATTAGACTATCTAATCTTTAATAGCCAACCCGTGCGTCTCTTACAAATTCGAGTAGCCGCGACCTCCGTCAGTCATTCGTTTTTGCACCAATTACATCTTATGTTCTTCAGCCATCTAGCCGGCGTCCTGACGTCATCAAAGCCCCGTGTATAGTTTGTTGACCTTGCCAACCTCTGCGCTGACGTTGCTAAGGCCGCATATACCGCCATATTGTATACCCATTTATAGCTAACATCATTAAATAAAAATCTATAATATTCTGGTATATCACAGTACGTATACGGGAAAGTAAAAAGGTCGGCTTCACAGAGAAAATTGCAACAAAAAAAACCTAAAAATTTCACCTTGTTTTCAGTTTTTTTGCTTATATCGTCAAAACTATGCGTCTTATCGAAATAATTGTTAATTAAAAAATTAAATTAGATAAAATGTCTTACAAAATACAAATTTTACATTTCTGAAAAACGATTTAGTCGCTAGAGCGTGCTGAAAAACCGTTACTTATATGGGCCTGTGGTCAAAGCGGGTCAGTAGCTCTTTCCAGCCATCCCATCTCACGAGGATCATCACAACTATGTTCATCTAAACCTGACTTTGTCTTTAAAACTCATAGTTTTATCTGCGGAGATGAGGTACCACGAGACTTCGCGAAGAAACAAAACAAAAAGCTTCCCTCGAAACGAAATCTAGTATACCCTGTTGGGAAATTAGAAGTTAGAGGAACTGTTTTATGATTCGCGGAAAATCATAATGATGAGTTTGGATGTTCTATAGTAAATTACGTAAAGGCAAGTAAAATTTAATGACTTACCAGCAGCTGATGTACATTGTTTATTTGATGTACATGAAAGTACTTTTTAAGGACTTGTAGATACTCTGCGCGAACAAATACGTCCCTGCTGATTCTATGAGTATCGGAATGTAGTAATTTAACAATGTCAGTATTTTAAGAGCCAGTGCAAGTTTGACTTTGAAACTATAAAAACCTCAATGTTTGTCTTTTTTCACAACAACTGTTTTTCAAGCACAATACAGTGAAACTAGCCGGCCCTAGACAGCCGAGATTGCTAAAGCTGAAGAGCCGTAGCTGCCTTGGCTAGAGTCGCGGGTTCGAATCCTGCCCGGGGCATGGATGTTTGTGTGTGTCGTGATGTCCTTACGTGTTCTTCCAACAGTTAAACAATCACAGTGATTGCTGAGTTCAAGTTGTCAAAAAGAGACCTTAAACAAATGTAAAAAAAAGTGAAATCAGGGTACCACCGCGTGATAGGATGGCTGGAATGATGACGTAGGCTTCTGCGGTCAGTCATGTTCTGAGCTGTCCGGGTGACGCCGCGTGGAAGGCTGAGGTGCCGACCAACATATGGCGGTCTTCTCCAGAGCTATAGTGCATCAGTTGTTTTTTTTCCCTCTCCAGTTGCCCTGGAGAGGCAGGAATTTATTCAAATTAGTGTGTAGACATTTTATCTCCAGCCGATTAGGCTTGTGGAGAAATGAGGAGGGCTTTGACTTAAATAAACTACTTAATATTACCTTAAAAACTAACTAAAACTATAACAGCATTGCCGCTTTGGCCGTAGCCTAGTTTTATTTATAGATTTTTTCTTGAAATTTCTTAAAATTCTTTAAATTGTTCTGTTCTGTCTTGTTTTTATCTTTTCGTTTGTCAGTATCTTTTCTTCTGCAAACAGGATGCTGGGCGCTCCGGTTTATATAATAGGTGGGCCAGGCTTGTGATTGGCTTAGATGACCGGTCAACGCAGCCGGCGAGCTTTGTCACCTTGCGTTTCTCCTGCGCTTCAGGGATGAAGACATCCTCCCGGCTTTCTTAAAGGTAAAACACCATAGTAAGACGCAACGTGCGGAGCGCATTTTACTCTCCCCTGGCTTTACGCTCCAGAGGGAGAGGATACGAGAAACCAGATCTGAACTCGTCCACGTGGAGAAGATACTGTTTCATCACCTAGAATTGACATCTAAACTAAATAATACGGACTGGCCCACTTTGGATAGTGTCACTGCTAGGCATGCTTTCAATGAACACTACATCTTCCAAACATGACAATTAAGGACATTCAAAGCTCTCAAGGACAAAGAACATTCGTAGACAGTACAGTGCCAGTGGCAGCAAGGCTCGGCGGCGGCGGCGCAGCGCGATTCTTCGTCGGGTTCAGAACGCAGTCTGAGCCAGGGCCCTTCAACTCCCACATAACGTGGTGGAGACCATTATAGTGGCGCCTTCTCACAGGAACTAAAATACGAACTGCTGCCAACGATACTTCAAATGTTTGTGACGGCTACATAGGTTTGCATTATAAGCAGGGCGCGTAATGCTACAAAAGATAGCGTCGATGTTCACGCTTTCTTCAGCGGTCTCTTGTATGTATATATTATGAATAATTGAACATTTAGAAGATACATTTCGTATTTCTCACAATTTGGCCAATTTCTAGGTGCGGATGTTGGCAAGCCTGTATCCGGCGACACTAGCGCCTCCTATAGTAGCACTTTCGAGCTTTGTCTCCGGTTTTGATGGAGAGTTGCAGGGCTCTCGTCTGAGCGCTTAGCCGCCGAAAGGCGTCGAGGATAGTTCGCTCACCGAGCACGAAGCTCGTGCGAGTCCACATGTCAGTCCAGTGACATCCCGACCGGACCGCCTGGTCGCCTTTAGAAGTCCAGGGGTATTAATCGCGCAACTTTTCTTGACCGATGACCTTGCTTCCCCCTCTCTGGCACAATAAATAGTTGAAAGCAAAAGCTCGCAGTGAGCACTGAGGACATCATTTCAAACACATCTTAACTGGAGTGGAAAAGACGAGAAATGTCCGTGATTTTCTCAAAAAAATCTAACGAAATGACTGAATCAGGTGAAGATCCATCTGAGAAGATACCTCAAATTCCTAAGAAAGTAAGAATTCAAATTATTGAGAAAGTTGCGAAGGCATGATTAATTCTCCAGAGATTGGTATTGCTTCATACAATCTAGTGGCCGATTTCGTAACTAATACCCCCACTCTACCCGCATTTCTTCAATCCATCGGTCAAGAAAAGTTGCGCGAGTAATATTCGCTCAGTCGAGTACAGCTGGACACTGCCATGTGTGGGATCACACCGGCGCTTATATCGGCGCCGGTCGAGAAGGGCTGAGTCGGCGAGGGCCCGGCACAATAAGCGCCGCTGACAGGAATTGTCTGACAAGGTGAGTCAACGTGCAGGCAGGGATCGTCGCGTAGCCGGCTTCCGGGTTTGGTGCCATCACTACACTGTCATTCAAGGCCTGCTTTACTCAGGCCCCGAAGCGAAATTGTCACATGATCAAGCTGGCCTTGACTGTCACTTTATTAAAAATGTATACTTCCGTTACAGGCAGCGCCTTCTGGATCGGTCAACCATAGCGACGAGCGATTGTTTAATATGTATATTTTCATATGTTTAGTTTATGTTCATGCAATGTGTACTGAGCAGAGAATACAGAATTCATTAAGTGTTGAGTTAACCGCAATGTCTAATCATTAATTATCAATCCTTATAATGCTCTTTAATAACTATATCAAGTTACAACACACTTCATCGAGTTACTAAAATAAGCATCTGAAGAGCAACAACATCCTTATCAGCTTTGACGTTAGGTCGCTTTTCACCACGGTCTCGGTTGAAGAGGCAGCAGATATTATCAGAATAAAATTCGAGGTACGATGTCTCCCTGCAGAGTGGCCGAGCTCGCGCAATTCTTCCTGGCGTCTGCCTTCGTCCAATTTCAGGGGAAGTTATATGCTCAGATGGAAGGCCCTGTTAACCTGCCGTTACTCGAGTATATTTTTGTAACGCCATTACTCGCGTGTTAGATTTTATCTTGTTTTATTATGAATCAAATATTTACATTAATATTCCCAGACATTTGTTATTGATTACTATAACTTGTATAGATGAAATAATGCATAAAGATGACAGGCAGGCTCGTAATTTTTGCTTACAATAAGCACTCGAATCAAAATCAGTCATGAAGTGGAGTGTTATATAAAGTAAATTTATTTAAGAAAGGTAAACCATACAATACAATTAATTCAATAAACAATATATTTTTACCACATTGAAACATACAGGGACATTATGAACTAAAATAAGCTTCCTCAGAACTACACTCATCGCAAAAAAAAGTCTTTCTTGAGGGTTCTTTTCAAAGTGGTTGGAGCAAATATTACATCAATGCTGCGTGAACTTGGTTTGCTTCTTCGCACAAAAAAGCGCATTGTCTTTTGTCTCTTCGTTGCTCCCCGTAATAACATTACTCTAAAACGAAAAGAAAACTTAACAGCAGAAACTACAGCGAACTGATGGCAGACGATTTTCTTGATAAATCTATGAATCTTACTTTTGATTTAAGGTATAAAAGCACGATCAAGGTGACACTACGCTTTTCTGATCTTCACGCAAGCATTCAAGACACAAAAAACCAGTGTATAAAGGCAGAAGAATAGATGTGATAATCTATCGAAATATAAAACGGTTAATCGCGCGTGAGAAAATATCTAACACGACGCGCCGCGCTAATCAGCACCTTCTCACATTGCTTCCCTTCGGAGAACTGATAAGAACGATCAACGGAGGCAGAGTTGAATCGTGTGGGAAGGCATTGCTCAAGCGTTATCTCCGTGCATTGAAAGATGTCAATGTTATTTAAACAAATCCAGAATTGTTAGATTTCTTTAACAGCGCGAGTTACGGCGGGTTAAGGGTTCACTCGTGTCATCTATTGCCGCCAGTTTCTTTACAGAGGCATCAGAGGTTCTGGATAACGATCGCCTCAAACCCACAATGTGGGCAAGATACGTCCACGCGTTTGTGACATGACCTCACGGACGAGATTCTCTTCAGGAATTTCTGGACCACCTAAAAATTGCTCACCGAAAAATAAAATTCATAATAGAGATAGAGAACAATCGACAGCTACCTGTCTTGGGGTATAGGTGGAAAGACGGCAGCCTGGGGGCCGCGATTTTCAGATAATCCACTCTCACAAACCGCTATCTTCAAGCCAAATCATACCACCACGCAGAAACGAAAAATGGCATTCTGAAAACTCTTGACATCCGCACAGCTAGAATCTGCGACCAGGCCAGCCTCCCCGCCGAACGCGAAATTCTGAAACCTACCTTTGCCGCAAATGGGTACAGCAAATATACTGCCAACAGAGCTGTATGACTCGCCTACATCAAGGGAATCCCATGACACCGAGAACAGGAAAATTGACACACCCCCGTACATAAGTTGCGTCACGAACAGAATCACTTCAAGGCGTCCTCAAGGCGCACCAGGACCTAAACCTTGATGCGCTTCAAAGACACGCTCCCATCCCATCAAGCCGCCGGAAAATATTCTATCTCCTGCAGCTGCGGTCGCACGTACATCGGAGAGACAGGACCTTAGACGAAAGACTACGCAAACACATTCGTGATTTCAAATTCAGATTGTTCATCGCTCCGCCGTAAGCTCTCCACGCATGGGAAAACGACCATGACTTCCTTTTCCAAGAGACCAAAGTGCTCATCAGAGAAGGCAGGTGGTGGCCCAGACGATGCATTAGCGATTGCCAAACCCCTCGGGACATCAACGGGGACGCGGGGTTACATATCCAAGATGCGTGGGTCACACCTTCACGGAGCACAATCGTTCATGGGCCCATCTGGTGGTGGCCTGGTCGTGAGGGGGGGGGGCTCTTCCGCCACATGTGTTCGGCTTTTTGCAGAATTTTATTGTTACAAGTCACCCTGTGGTTGTCTCACTTTTGGGTGCCTGTGTAGTGTGTCACCCGGAGAGCCCAGATCATGACTTGAAAAAGTCATTCACTCTCTTTTTCCTGGGGCCAAAAAAATAACAATTTTTTTGCGCACTCTAGTACTTAAACCTTTTGTCAGAAATTTAAAGTTACATAATGTAAGCATTTTGTAAGAAATTTTATCGCTAACGAAAATAAGCAAAAAACTAAGAACAGGACAAAATGTTTGGGGATTTTCGCAGTTTTTTTTCTGTGTGAAGACGATCTTTTCTGGAGGCAAATATCAAATTCGAATTCAGCACCCTCAAAACATACAGAACAGTTGAGAAAAAAATTCAGGTATTTTTGCTGAGTCGGATACCTTAAGAGTATGGCTAGTTTATAGGTAGCCGCTTGATCGTGAGCGAATGTGTGTGTGTGAGTGTGAGAACGCGCATGTATGCGTGATTGTATGCGTGCGTGTGAGCGCGCGTGTGCGTGTGTGTGTGTGTATGTGTTCGCCTATGTGTGTGTGTTCCAATCCGTACTATAGGAAAGGCGTAGTAATGCTGCAATAAAAACATGATACCGATATTTTGAAGGAAATTCGGATTTTTTGAGCCTCTCACAACGTAAAACTGATTTTTGTTGCCTAAAGCAGTATTAAGTTATCGTAATTAAAGCATAGTCAAAACTTCCGGGGTGTCCTTGACACCGAAAGAGTGTTAAAAAAAACAAAATCAATTTTTATTAATATCTTTGAACTATAAAAGTTCGAAATTAATTGCACCTCCTCGTACGTCCACTTTTGTCCAAAGCCGATTCAAATTTTTTGACTGAAAAATTACTTTTCCTGGGTTCTTGCTATTGACATTTCGTGCTCCAGCGTATATGTAGTAAATTACTTTTTCCATTTCTGCCTGTAGTCTGAATCCTTTTCTGTGTGGTATCTTGATACCGAAAAACTGTTTTTTATCAAAACCTTTATTTGAAAATTCGATTATCTGCAGGGTCAACACTAACGCCCAAACCTTTCGTAGGATTTTTTTCGTTATGGATACACCCGATGTATCTGGCCGTACTGGGGGGCCCTTCAAAGTTGAAACGGGTCCCTTAATTTTTAAGCATATTTCACATGAAGGTCTTAGGATATTTTCAAAATTTTCTCAAAAAATAAATGTTTTTGAATAAAGTTGTTGCTTGTTTGAAGAAACGTACACTTATAAAACTGGCGCAGGTCCGATTTTTATTAAAATCTCTGAAATTTTGAAAATGGTAAAAGTTAAAAAAACATCGGATTTCCTCCTGCAACCGCAACCGTTGAGCACCTAGCGTGGCAACGGCACAGCGCCATTGTTTCAGTGCCCTTCCGTGAACTCATACAAACGCGTAGTCACCGTTGCGATTTCAATTTTCAAGAAGACGTTCCGGAAGGCACATATTAGTTTCTCTTCGTCATTGTGTGCAAAACGTATATGAATTTCAGACTGCGTCAGCAGATATTTGTCTTGTTTTTTAACTTTCTCGCCGTTAAGGAGGAACTTTCAAGAGCTATATAATCGTGCGCCGGAAAACGGGGAATTTTTGACACAAAAACTCATTGCTGGGCACTGGTAACAAAAACTGGATAGATCCAGTCGCTAAATTTAGAAAAAATCATTTAACACGTGGTGAATCTGAATCCATGTTTTGTTGGTTCTTGATACTGAAAAATCGATTGACGGCAAAACGTCCGACCGTGGTCAACGCTAGCGCCTAAACCGTTCAGCCGATTTTCTCCAAAATTGTTATTCGCTAATCGTTCTGGCTGGTGTCACGGTTCCTGGAATTTGAAACAAATATTTTAATTTTTGGGGGCACTTGAAGACCCTCGGACATTTTCAAAATAATGGCTCCAAATTTGTTGATTAATTTTTGTTATTGAATAGGGGAAGAACGTTTAAGAGAATGGTGCATTTCATTTTCATAGAAATCCCCAATTTTCTGAAAATTGCAAAACATTTTTTTTTAAACTTCAAGATGGAAGATGGAGATGTTTGCCTCAGACAAAGACAGTTGTATAAAATTAGCTCTTCAAAAAAGGCTATGTACAATTTTTTGTAAAAGTTGTTTTCGCATAATTTCTGCTTGAAATTAATGAAACATTAATGGGCATCCCATAATACATAACGATAACTTTGTAATATTGCGAGAAAGTATGTGCTGTTGTACCACTAGTTTATTATACACATTTTTAATACCGACTTTGTTTTCTTTGGTATTTGTTGCAAAGGTTTGTGACATTTTATTTTATTTGACAACTTTTTCTCATCCCTTAGACTGCCATGAGTATAAAATTGACACAGTTTTTTTCTGGCCAAGCAAGGTCGTGCGTAATTCTGATGCACACACTATGGTCTTGTTGGAGGTTCATGTATAGTCTCTTTTTTTATTAAATTTTATTTTACATTTACAGACAGTACAACGTTTAGCCGTGAGGCTCTTCAGTTGATTGGCTGAGCAACTTTGTATCAGAAAAGTGTGAAGGGGGTAACTGCGTGTTACCTCGCTGATAGTGATTACATGTGTTGTACCTTCAACCGAGGTTATTGCGAGGGAATTATGTTAGAGCAATGTATAGTCTTAATACACGTTTCCCTCTTTCCTAGCAAGAACAATCAATCTTGATCGACCTCTGAGTGTAACGTATTGAAGTCAGCTTTTTTTTTCTCCAGGAGGCAGTAATTTGATTTCGAATATTTCCGTTGTACTGACGTATGTTAACTTCACTATGACTTGAAGTATATACAATCCGTGAAATACTGAGGCAAAATTCATGTAACTTGTCTGTTACTTCGATAATTGCAACTGCATTCTGAAAGTAGAGAACTATTACTTCACAGATTGTGTTATATTTTTATACGTTTGTATTGTTTCTTACTCAATTATAAATTTTTCGTAAATAAATATCTACCAACCTATTCAGTTGCGTGAATTATTTCTTGATTAAAGGAAAAACACCGTTGTGTATAAATGATATACACGTGGCCTCCTGGTGTAAGTTTAAGAAAAAACACATCACCACGCCACGTGTATCCAAACAAACGTGATTAATAATTTGCAAGAAGCTCATTGCTATCAAACGTCGCAGTGTGGCTATCAAAAAATTAAGAAAACTACATTTAGCGTTACTCGAAAAGCAAATTACACGATTTCAGTACTTTCTGCAATTGCCAACATTTTGGTTTTTATGTAATAATGTTGCTAGTTCGAAATATGCTTCTAAAATGACAATTGAGCACGTTGCACTGATTTTATAAAACTCTGTAGTCCATCAACCAGCAAGAATAGCGCTGCTGTCGGCGCTTCACATTCACATAACTTGGCGAGTGAAACGGGAGTTATTTTGAAACAAGTTTTCAAGAAAGGTTTATTCAGTGTTATAGACAGATGTTTTGGAAAAAAATTCACAACACATTCTTTAAAACATTGAAGTAAAAATTGTTCGTTTTTGATGCAAGAACAACATCGACACCAATAAAACCGTTTTCAAAATGTGTTTAGGGGTGCCAAAATCCCCTAAACATGCCATTTTTTGTCCCTTTTTCGCTACGTTTTAGAAAATAACGAATAAATATTATTCAATGGTATGCTATCAACGTATTTCTGGCTGAGATGGTGCCCACGTTATTTCACAACAATTCCACACATTCCAAAAATTTATTCCGTACATTTCAAACGTGGAACCTCGGAGATAGAATATTTTCTCCAAAATTCGCGCGATAATTCCAACAATAGAGTAGAGTCACTTTTTTTCAACGATTTGCTTTGGGAGACAAGTTCTTTGGCGCTAGATTTTCAACTGTCAAATGTTTTCAAACGCGACCGCAAGAATGCAGCACTTACTAATCACCTTGCAAGCCGGCGGTGCACTATTAGAATTCTTAGAAAGGCTCTGAGTTCCCCTTAGACGTGACCGATTACTGTTACAAAATTGATTTTAACAACAGTGATTTCCCAGCCGTCCGTCGTCTTGTCAGCATAGTGCATAAGTGCGCATAAGTGCATGTGTATTTTTAGTGCCGTAAAATCTCAATTCAACTCGGATTTCAATTCGAGAAAGTAGACAACGAGCAATAATTTCTAAGAAGTCATAGCTGCTTCCCGTAAAAATATTACGTTGTACAGGACCCAGGGTCTATTAACCAAAATTAGTGCAAAAAACAGCTTTTCCCCGCGCCCAAAACAGGTAAAACTTAACAATCTATTCACTGATTATTTCGTATAAATATTCTAACAGTCGTAATTTCTCCCGTTCTTCAGAACTCCTACGAGAGAGTTAAAAAACACAATTCTGTATCCCATCCGCGAGCCAGCAGCTGTCCCAGTGAATCATTCGAAGCTATGTTTCCCTGCTTTTACATATATACAATTTTACCAGTAATAATTTTATCCTGACGTATATTGCGAGTTCACAAACTAAACCTTATCAACTTTCTTCAACATCGAATTTACAAAAAAAATATCCCCTTAAAACCATCTTTGTGAATTGCTCTCCAAAAGAGCCTAATTCCAATTTATTAATGCTTCCAATTAAAAAATTGTACACTTCTCAGAATTCAACTACTGATTTTTCTCTCTTGGTTCGTTAATCTGGTTATTAAAGGCCTGTTCAATTACACTGAAAAACTTTTCGAGCTTAAAGCTTTGCAGTATTATCTTTACGAATTTTGCAAACCGAAATTTTGCTTCTCGTTTCCCGCTCAATGCACAGAAACAAAATCTCTCAATACATTGCGTTCCGCAGTTTTCTTCTGCCGCCCCTCGTTCTCCAGGGGAGGTCGGGTGACGTGTGCGGCGCCGTAGCCTTCCCCTAGCGTGTCAGAAGGTCGGTGGCCGACACATGCCTCCACGGATCCTCTTGAATCGCCCCTCAGCTCGTCACCGCACTGCCTCCCGTTTTCTGTCTTCGTCCGGTTGTCTCCTTACTTCGTCCACCAGATCTTCGCAACATCAACATTCTTCCCAAGCGCTTTTTGTCGCGAGTTTGGCGTTCGTGAATGATGCAGATTACAGTTCGTGCGCTTAACGAAATAAAATTATCGTAGTTCACAAGAGTGGTTTTTCCCGTCATAAATAGTTCTGTTTCTCAAGCAAGTAACTGAATAGACTGACACCTTATAAATGTGCGAGCGTTACCTTAAACTGTTCGGCCGCGTGAAACTATGTTCATTCTAATTCTTCCCGAAGTCATTTTGAAACACCAGAGTAGTTTATTATTCCTTATGACGCGAATCGTAACCTTTTTATGCTTTCACAAGCATAAAAATTCTATAGTTCACACGTTCACTGCTTTCAGAAATACCGCTTCCTCTATCAGTTTAAATAGTTACAAGTCGAATAACTCGTTACTATTACCTGCATAAATCCACTCTAGTATCGAATGCCTTCTTTCCTCTACGCTGCCTAAATCAGAAGAACGTTTTCCACAATGTTCCCTGGTCAGTCACTTGCCTCTCCTCATATTCCCCCTGCGTGACGTACGGGATGTCTCTATCTCGCGGGTCAGCTGACATTAACTTTTCGAACGCGCCCTGATTGGCGTGGTAATTCAAATAAATTTTATTTGTAAAAGTTCTCAGGACTTATACATATTTAGTATCGTCTCATTACCCCTCGCAAATTGAGATTTTTTCATCTCAAAAAAATCTTCATTCGTAAGCTGTATGTCCAGGTCCTCATCTACCTTGAGAAGGGACGTATATTGGAAAACTCATCCCATTTCCATCATCACCTCTTTCTGCAGCACAATCGTATTGACGTACCATTGCATTGTTCTCGCGAAGATATTATCGGCATCTCTGCTTTCAACTACATTCTTGATTAATATTTTCTCTAATTCTGCCTTCTGTTCTTCCGGCCAATTCCGAACGCTCTTCACTTGTTCTCGCAAAATGTCTTCCATCTCTTCTCAATCTTCCGGTAAAAATTTCTACCTCTTCTTCACTCATTTCTTCTTCTTCCCGCCCTATATCCACCATAACTACTTGATCTTACATGGTGACGATGCCAATGCCGTTCATGTCAATCACGGTGTCACGTTCGGCAAGAATACACTCCCAGCATCATCGCTTGCATTAATTGTTTTACTACTAACGTCACAATTTCATATCTTCGACCCCCCCAGTGACAACGTCTAGCATCACTTGCTTTGTGATGGGACTTGACGTCTGAGTTGCCCCAATCACATACAACCTGATCATCAGTAGGTAAGTGATGAGGCTATACTTCGATTTTTCTTTCTTGGCGCACGGAGGGGTGTCAATAAAATGAAATATTTCACGGTATTTCGCGTCGTTTTCTGTTGTGCTGCTAGGAGTCGCTTGATCGCGACTGTATCGAGCAGTGCTGGCGATCATGCGACTCCTGGCGGCACAAAGGAGAACGACGTGAAATATCGTGAGATATTCCATTTTGACGACACACCCTCGTGCGCCAAGAAAGAAAAAACCGAAGTATAAGCGTGCCGGTGGCACCGGTAACATCGGTGGTGCTAAGTGTACAGGAAAAAACAAAAGAGTTTAGTTGACTATTTACAAGCATACACCTCAAGCCCCCTACTTGCCAGCTGATAATGTGCCTGTGAAAGCGCCGAGGCCGCGCCGAAGTAGCTCCGCTGTGTTCCATTGAACCGAGTGCAAGGCTTCCGGTGTTGCCAGCCGCATTGACTGCTGCCGGCGGGAGACAAGGTGATGGAATGCCTGACGGGGTCAGGTACTAGGGATTGGAGGTGGAAGGAGAGCATTCTCCTTCACTACACGAAAAGGGAAGGAAAATTGATGTACGGTAGATGGAACGGCCCAATTCCAAAACACATGGGTATACCAGCATGCCCACGCAGGTCTCGAAATAGCGACCCCCGTGCCGATCTTCCTATTGATTAAGCGACCACGATGGCTTTCTATTAAAAATCATCCCGACTTTCAATTAAAAATCACTCCTGGACTTTTGAGCGCTAATGGCGAGAAAGGAATCAATATCAAATCAAACGCTCTTTGAGTTTTCCTTTGGTGATAGTGTTGCAGAATCCTGTTCAATCGTCGAAACGTATCAATCATTTTAACCTGCAATAAAAGAAGGAGAAGGAAAAATACAAGTAAGCATTTCAAAAAACACAACAAACGTACTTTAATTGATGTTTCTAACACGTAGATAATCATATATCACATACAAGTTCCTCATTAACTTTTATTACTCAACTCTTCTGGCGAGGTAGTCCAGTGTGCGGAGCAGAGATTTCATTGTGAAACCCGTTCCACCGTGTCTCAGGGTCAACTACTAAATTGACGCCACTGCAAAAATTACGTACTTTTAAACTACGTACTTGTCTGCTGATACTCTAGAAAGATAATTTTTAGCATCATCTGTTTAAGTGTTTGGCTTAGCGTAAGTTTTTTAATTACTTGAAAACAAAAGTGATATTGAGGTTTTTGTTTAAAGGATTTGCTTAGATTTAAAAGGTATTATTCACAGAAGCAAATTCAAAACGCTTCGTTTTAGCACAAGTCGCTATTCAAAATACGCATAGCACACGTTCAAAGATGAATAAAAGAACAGTAAACAATATTGAAACGGCCACCTTGATTGTGTCGCCATATCCATTTTTGGCATTTTTTTAGTGAAATCGATTGTTCTAGAAGACTCGCGCAAATATTTCTCTCTTTAAGCAGCCACTTGTTTCCGCAGTCAGCAGTATAGCATTTTGTAGACTTGTATCGGTCCGACGCCATCATCTGGGGAGTTGATTGTTTTGATACGTAACGACATACAAGCGGAATACTAGTGGAAATTTCCGTTTATTCGTTTTCTTACTACATCAGGACGCGTTAACTGAAAAGTTATAACTAATGTAACTTATCTTGCAAGGGCGTTAATTTTTGTTTGACAAAATATCTAGCTTAATCTACTTGAGAATCAGTCCATGAAGGGAAAGAAAACTAGTGATATACGAATAAAACATTTACTGGCGCGCATATCGATTTGTAAGTTTGAGCAAATCTGTTTTCATTTTTTTATGTAATACAAACAATTAATTATTCAAATATTTTTTGTAATACTATAAATATTTGTCACATGATTTGTATATTAATAAACTACATATTCCTCCTGTATTGTTAATACGCCGCTTCAAAGTTTCTCGAAAATGGTATACGTCGGGTATCTTTTCCAGAAAAATTGGAACGTAATGGAATATTTCCGTTTTAATTTTCGCAATCAGAAAATGTGATGTAGTAAAGAAGACATACATTAGCTCGCAGCAAGACACAAAGTTCAAATTTATTGGACAGCGTTTTCAACTGTACTAGAATGCATGTGGTGTTGTAACACCACCAGTTTAAGTACACTTACAAAATTCCTGACTTTAATAATAATTATAATGTGTGAACTACCTAAGCGTATTTCCCTTAATTTTCAAACAAGAAAACGCTGGACATTTACTTTCCCTATTGACTTTTGTTATTTATTAACTCCTTATTGTCATCACTGGTGATAATGGTCGTATTGTTCCTTGACCACTAATGTACGTTAAAGACCGGTTTTATTGTATTTTGAAGTCTATCTTAGCGGACATTGATCATTAACGCTCAGCAAGAACGCTACTCTTCCACTTCCTTCAGAGTTGCGGATCAAAACACAACTACATCGGGAAGATGCGAGTATTAAAGGTTAATCATCAAAATGTACCTGGTTGCTCACCGCGAGGCAAGATGATCGCTTAAAAGAGGGTACACTTTTTCATTTTCAAACGAGAAAATCAATAAGTTCGTACGAAAAAATCCATAAATGCAGGAGGTTGCTTCAGAAATTTCACTGTTGCTGCACTTCCTCTTCTAGGAGGCCTTGGCTCTGGTCTTCAGCGCCGCCTGCGGGCGTATGCGCGCCGGTAGAAGCGAGTGAAGAGGACGACCATCAAAATGGCCTGCGGCACCAGCAGCTTCGGCACCAACAACGGGTAGTTGCATGGGTTGTAGACAAGCAGCTGCGCCAGGTGTGATCCTACTACCACGTGCTGAACCTGCGGATTTGAATGATTGATTAGTGATTCCTGGCGCGTCAATTGCTAAAGTCAATCGCTAACCTTAAGCGTAGTGCATGTTTATATCGCGGAAGTTGGCGGTGATCTCCCCCTGTTTGCTCCGGAGATCCGGCGCTGTCCTACAAGACGACTTGCGGGAATTTCCCCAACCAGGTATCTCATACCAGCGGGGTACTGCCCCCGCCGGGACAAGCTGCAATCTCCCGACTGGTCTCCCGACATGTACGGTAGTATAGTGTATGTGAGAGCAAGTGTGTGAAAGTTGCGGTCTCTTAAATTTTAAACAAATGTTTTAACTTTCAGTACTTCTTCACATGTAGTCTTAATGACATTTTTTATATTTTTTCGAATAAGACTACATTTTTCTTCGATTTATTTACTCGAATAAAGCAAATTATCAAGAATGGATAGTAACCAATAATATTGTGCAGATCCAAATTTCATCAAAATCAATGAATTTTTGAAAATTGAAAAGTGAATATTTTTTAGATTTCTCCACCAACAAGACATTTCAAAGTATACTTTTTCTATTAATAATATTAGAACATTAATCTAGTGGTTCTATAGGGTGGCAGAGAGTTACTCATACTAATTCGTTTCCTTATCTCTTTAGTATTGGCTATCTTTTCGATTTTGTCATATCCTCTTCTTAGCTGCCATCTATTGGCACCTAAAGAACCATTTTCCCCACATCTATATATATTTTTCGTCCATCTAGATGTAGAATACAAATATGACTTTTCGAATGTACAGATGAGTGAACCCCAGAATGTTTCTGAAAATACATATTATGTGCTCTTTTTACAGAAAATGTTAAGTTTCGGAGAAAGTTAAGACATATCAAACATAAAAAAGTACAACAAAATGGCTTTTATGTCGTATTATCCGGTGCATTTAACACTATCTGTAAAAAATATTTGAAGAAAAAATTTGAAGCCTTTCTCTACAAAATGGCATTTGAGAGTATTGAAAATGTCGCAGTTCTGAGTTCATATTCAGAGAATGTGTTTTTCGGGAAACATTATCAGACATCATTTGAAGCAATAGTACTCACAAATGCGACACGCCTGCCCAATAATGGGAGATTCAGCTAAAAGCAAAAGCATGTTCTGCCATTGCAGACTTCTCAATTTGGCCAAGCGACAGTTCCTCGTATGTTCAGAGAAACGAGTGTTGATATTCCGTTATGTGGTCCCGACGTACACCGCCCCGCACGAACAAGGAATTCTATAGACCCCTGCTGACGATAGTGGGTGTCTTGCAGGGGCGTAGCGTCCATGGATGTGGGTGATGTGTTACATACCCTGACAATATCAGTTACTTTTACTTTAAAATGATTGTAAATTGTCCATTTGTTATTTTCATTTTGTATTACACAATATTTCTTTATATTTCAAACTTCGCGCCGTGAAGATTCGATTATTCGCGTGGATGAATCACTCACTCGGAAATAAAGCCTCGCCAGTGCTGTGAATCAGATGAAGTGAGAAACCCTCCAATTAGTATTAGCAGTCGTGACTGCAGATGTGCATTTGTGTTAAAGATTAGTAAATTGACACTGATAGTCTGTTAAGAGTGTTTCAAAATGTTTATTGCTTTGTTCTTTTGGTACATGTTTAAATAAGACGTTTGTGAAAACTAAATGCTAAGAGAAAACGTCTACCTCTGTATTATTTAATGAAATAATCAAGATATTACAATAAAAATCTTTAAGCATTAATTCCCTTACCCTGTTTTAAAATGATAGCTGGTTCTTCTATAATACACCGATTCATGTAAGTTTGAAAAGGACCTTTATTATTATTGTCCTTTCGCTACAAATTATTTTTTTTGTTCTTTTCGTTGCTTGAATTCCGTGAATGAACGTTGCTTTAGAATTTCATCAGAAGAAAAGTTCAATTCAGATGAACAAATGGGAAAAAAAATCTCTTTCTAATTGGTAATACTGATGTTTGTTCATATGATCTTCATGTCAAGACTATGAATTGCTGTAGTTACGCCTCTATCCCCCCACGGCCACCCCTCTCGCACTCCTTTTCTCCAAGAAATAGTCTCGACGCCGCGAGGGTCTTTCACCAACCGTTCACAAACGGCGACTGTTGCAAGCGTTGCTACACGAAATATTGTCCGTTTCATTCAAAATCATGTATCAGAAAGTCTAATTTTATCCGCAAATTACTATCAAAAAACTAGCATATGATACATCATTTTATTCCACTTTTCATTATGTATCCATTGCTGATGAGACAAATATATAATTCCATTTAAAAATCAAAGATGATTAAATTTCTCGAAAACTAAAAATATTATATAAAATTTTTCTACGGCATGATTCCGCATTATTCAGCGAAAACTGTATTTCGATATCCTGAACCGTTTAGAAGTTATGGGGGTGGTGCATAGTTGGTGGGACACTTGTGTATGTGTATATATATATATATATATATATATATATATATATATATATATATACAGGGTGTCCAGAAGCTCCCGTTACAAAAAAATACTACATATTCTGTGTTGCCAGACAAGAAGAATGGCAGGTCCAGTTTTTTCCAAAAAATTTTGTCTTTGAGAAAATTGAGTTTAAAAGTCACTTCCGGGCCGCGAAACTCAAACCGGCCGCAACGACACGGCAGACAGCGGCGTCACCTTCTGCGCGGAGCATTTTCTCCTTTCTCCTCGTAAATGGTGAAACAGTCGAGTAATATTCTGGAAAGCATCGCATTGCTTACACTAGAATACTTAATAGTATCGAGTATTTGCAGGTTCTAGTCAATAAATATTTTAAATGTACGTACAGAATATCGAGTTTTGTTCAAAATGATAGCCACGGTACACGGCGGCGTAAATAATCTAAATGACGAACACGATCCAACATTTATGAAAGAGATTGAATCTCCTGGAATGGACTAATCATTATTTTTAGCACTTATTAATATGAACTAGTGCTTTGGGCTTAAGATTGCCACGTAATTGATAGTATTTTGTAGATTATTCTAAATATCGTGATATACTAAAAGCGTTTTGGAAATGAAATATTCGTACAGGAAAATACTGAGTTTTCCTCTGGCGTGGAATTTGAATTGATGCTTCTTACAGTCATTTTGTGGAGATGCATACCGAACAGTGCATTGAAGAATCTTTGTAGGGGCACGTAGGTCATTAACCTACCCACAGGTCAATATCAACAGAGATAAAATAGCGTCGCCGTATGTGCCATGCAACAATGAATAAAAAATACAAAACTAGTATATTACTGGTGTGAAAACACTGTGAAAAACTGTGATGTTGCATTGCGTGATGTACAAATACTTCAAAAGAACTCAAACGTTCTAGCACGCAAAAGTTCGACCGTGGTTCACTGAGGTTTCCAGACCGCTGCCATTCGCAGCTCGTATTATGGTCGTTGTCCTTGCATTTGTCACTTGCTATTCCGCGTCACATCGTGGTTTATATGGTATGGCGAACCACCGCTGCCAAGTGATTCGCCCATCAGGCGCATGTCAGTTTTTGCCTGAAAACAACAGACTGCGCAGTTCGAAACCCGGCCCACACAGTGGTCATGGCTGAATAAGCACCTGTACGGAGTCATCTTTCCCCTTCTCTCCCCTCCGCACCCCCCCCCAGCGTCCCGCCGCCGGCAGCGTATACTAAAAGCTAAACGCCGTCAAGGGAAATTAGTAGAAATATCGAGTTTGAGTGCGAGGAGGCCAGAATAAGCACGTTTTCAATTAATGAGTGCTGCGACATGTAAATCTTCGGCGAGTGCCGGAGCAACGCTCGTGCGGCAGCTCGAGTGTACGCCGAGAGAAACCCGAGCAGAAGACACTCTTCCCACTGCGTTTTTCTGCGCCTCGACGCAAGAATACGTGCGTCGGGGTCAGTTTTACCGGGCGGGGTCAGTTTTTCAGCACAAACAGATACTTTTATTTAGGAAAGATGCAATATTTTTGAGGGGGGAAATATTGATATCCATCAAAATTAATCTACATCATAGATAAACCGTGCAATCGGTTATTAAGAAGTTAAAGATGGCTATTGTTAGTTTGAGAATTCAGAAAATGACAGCCGGAAGAATCAATTCAAATTCCAAAGATATTCAATAAACTCAGTATTTTCATTAATGAATATTTTATCTCCTAAATGCTTCTTGGGTGTATCACGATATTTAGAATAATCTACAAAATACTATCATTTACGTGGCAATCTCAAGTCCAAAGCACTAGTTCATATTAATATGTGCTAAAAATAACAATTCGAGCATTCCAGGAGATTCAATCTTTTTCATAAATGTTGGATCATGTTCATAAATGTTGTTCATCATTTATGTTTACGCCGCCGTGTACCGTGGCTATCATTTTGAACAAAACTCGATATTCTGTACGTACATTTAAAATATTTATTGAATAGAACCTGCAAATACTTGATACTATTAAGTATTCTAGTGTAGCAACGCGTTGCTTTCCAGAATATTACTCGACTGTTTCACCGTTTACGCGAAGAAACGAGGAATGCTCCGCGCAGAAGGTGGGGAAGGATGCTCCGCGCAGTCTGGTGTCGTTTGCGGCCGGTTTGAATTTCGCGCCCCGGAAGTGACTTTAAACTCAATTTTCTCAAAGGCAATTTTTTTTCGGAAAAACTGGACCTGCCATTCTTCATGTCTGACAACACAGAATTTGTGGTATTTTTTTTGTAACGGGAGCTTCTGGACATCCTGTATGAACAGGGTGAGGTGCCTAAGATGCCCACAGCAAGTATCTTCGAAACGGTTTGAGGTATTGGGTGAGGTTTCCGCCAAGTTAATTGCAAGTAATGGGGGGAAAATAACATATTCAATTTTCTTGTTTGTGACTTTTGTAATTTTGGAGATATCGACACAAATTCGATTTTTAAATGGAAGTATGTATTTTTTTCACTATCATTCTAAAGTTCTCAAAGAGACGAATACAATGATATAAGTATTTATAATATTCGAAGAGATACTTTTGCAAAACATATGGTTTTCTCAGGAAGCACGTCATGGACACGGAATTTCACGTTCCGAAGAAATGTTCCTTGTTGGTGGAAACTTGCATGTGCTGATGTATTTCACCTGGTAGCTTTCCGTATCTCAACTTGCTTTCGCAGGTCAACAGACTGATTTTACCTACGTTAAGTGATTCCAACGTGAAGTCGGCGGAAGCCGTGCAAGTGAAAAATTTTATTAATTAAATTGATTTAACAAATTTAATTAATTTGTCGTATGATACTTGCGCATTTCCCTATTCCAGTATAAACGGCGAAGCAAGTGGAAAACAGTGTTCTTTTCTAATTTTAAGGGGTATGAAATGGGATGAATTGGACAATGAATTCTTATATAATCTTCAGATCTATTTCAGTAGTAAAGACATTATGAATATATTTTAGGAAGTGGAACCCACCAATGCGACAATTTAATAATTTAAAATAATCAATGACGAAATTTACATTTATGAGTGAGCTTATTCCTGAGTTTTGGGCAATATCTCGCGAACTCACATGGTGGTTTGTAGCCCACATATGCAATAACATTGTGATAAAATAATGAATGATTTTATTTAAATTTATCTAATTTAATTTATTTGGCTAGCTCAGTTCTCTGGTTCTCATGCTCCCTATACAGAGAAGCCTGGAAGTCTGAAATTGTTTATGTCCCGAAGGAATTACACACAACGTGGCACAATAATAATTTTGTTTATTAAGAATGGAATTTGAGATTAAAAATATAAAAATTCTCTTGCTTAATTTCATGCATTAAGTTCACTGTACCAAATTGTCTGGCGTTGTGAAACGATGGCCCCGCAGTTCGTAGCCCCTGACTTCCGCGCCGAAAATCCGTCTGCTTCTTTCTTGCTGCTCACTTCTTGCACACTTGTTCCACAATTTGTCCTCCCTATTCGCGTCGATGTCCAACTTTTTTAATTCAGGTTACATACGCGCCGCTACCACCAGGATGCCAGTCAACCACCAACTACTCTTCTAGTCCAGCGCCCCCTTCTCGCGCGTCAACAACCTTCGTTACCTAGTAACCGCGACCGTCCAGATTGAAGCGCGGCGTTTGTTTTGTAATATTTTTGTATATTACAGCTCCGTCCGTCCAGATTAACGCGCGGCGTTTGTTCTGTAATATTTTGTATTTTACAACATCTACTTCCTTGTTCTCATCAGTAGCATGCTTATTTCTCTTTCGTGATTTAGAATTCCAGTCACCGCTTGATATATATATATATATATATATATATATATATATAGAGAGAGAGAGAGAGAGAGAGAGAGAGAGAGAGAGAATGAAAGAATTAATGATGCGTGAATGAAAATAAATAAATAAAAAGAAAAAATACCAAGACGGAGCCAAAACAAAATATTACATAAGATCAAGAAAAATAATAATAAAAAGTTTTGTTAGTAATAATAATAATAATAATAATAATAATAATAATAATAATAAAAAGTTAGGTGTGCCAAAGTGCTACGTTAATAACTAGTAAATTAGACTTTAGCTAACATTAAGTTAATTTTCGTTGACTTTAGTTAATCGTTAAGAAAACCTCTCCCTCTCAGCTGCTTAAGCCGCTAGTCAGCAGTCTACTTGTACACCAATTAAGAAAATAAATTCCCGCCTCCTTAAAGGTACTGTGGAGGGGAAAAAGTAACTACTTTAAGAAACAGACCACGGGCGCGCGCGATCTTTCCTTCCTCTTATCGTATCCTGTGCCTTTCTTACACACATGATTGATTAGTGATTCCCAGCGCGCCAACTGGTAAGGGCGTTATTCCCGTACGTGTAGTCCATGTTTCATTGCGATAGGTGGGGTCCTCTTCCACCCGCTGACTGGTGATATCCGGCGCCGACTTATGTCGGTTTATGGGGATTTTCCTTAACTAGATATCCTCCAGGCGCGAGGCACCGCCCCAGCCGGGATAAGCAGTAGCAAATTCTAGCGATCGGCTGCTCCGATTGGTAGTTCCCGACCTTGACATCCGTCTAAAGCGCCGCCTCTTCACCGCGTGCGTGCGCCCCCTTCTGGGCGTACGCGTGCGAGGTCTTTGCGGCTGCCCCTCCGTCTACTTTGCGACCAATCCAGGTCGCAGAGAATAGAGCGGCGCGCCTGCATCTTCCTTTTACTGGATCTGACCGCTACCCCAGCAATGCTGACGTGTTTAGGGTTTTAGGCGTGCGCCATCAGTTCCCGGCGGAGCTGCAGCGGCGGGCCGAGACGGCGCTCGCGAGGGCGTTGCGGCCATCCGCTCCGCGCATTCTGCGCGAGACCGGCATAGCGGCGAACAGCGGCGTGCACAGGACCTTCCACAGAAGAAAGGGTCCCTAGCCCGTCGCCTTCACCTTCCGCGCACTTCCCCCGCACAAGCTCGCTGAGCTGTGCGACGCGGGGGAGCAGTCAGTGCGTGGGAGGGCGGTCGCCGCTCATCGACCGCCGGCAACCGCGCGGGCGGCGTGGACGCGCGCCACGCCGGGCCTGGGCCGCCTGGGGTCGAAGACGTCGCGGCGCCACGGACGCTTGAGTGAAGTCGGCGCCGTGGCAAAGAAGTGACGCGTACATAGTGTAAATAGTGCAGTGTAGTGTGTATGAATGCGGGAGAGAATGAGCTGTAAATATAGTTATCAGAATGAATGAGTGAGTAAATGTAATAAAAAAAGGAGAAAATAACGTTTCTAAGAACTTTATACCCGAAGATATCAACTGTAAATAAACTAGGCTAGGCCCAAAGAGGCCATCCATGTAATAGTTTTTAATTAATAATAAGTTAGTTTTAAGTAGTCTTTTTAAATTACCGCCCTCCCAAAACTCCAAAATCGGCTGGAGTTAAAACGTACGCCCATTCACTGAATAAATTCCCACCCCTCCAGGGTAACTGGAGGGGGGAATCGAAAAAAAAGTTTCGGAGTTTTCCGTGCTTTCCCCGTCACTTCACCCACATCCCTCTACATCCAAAAACGTGTTTTTCAAAATTCATTTTTATCAATTTAACACTGTTTTATTTGACTGAAAAATGTGATAAATAAGAAAGCAATTTTCACTAGGAGAAAGACACTATCCTGTATTTTCTCAGGCCCAAAATCAAACACAAAAAAATATTTTTGAAAAAAAAATAACAAAAATAATATTTACGTGCCTTAGAAACCTGGAACAGGCTGAAAAAAATCTCAAAAGTTTCTCTTAAAGCAATAATTGTGAATTTGTTTTAGATTTTTTCGGCTACTGGAATGCAGTTAAAAAATAAAAACCACTCTCCCGTTTTTAAATCATCTGGACTTGAAATATTCTTTTAAACAGTTCAATAGTTCTGTGAATTTATTTTAGAATTTATTATACATATGTATACATTGTTTCTAAGGGTAGACGAGACACAAAACTTTATTGTTTTTAATACGAACTTACGCAGCACATAAAAATTGTCAACATGAAAGAACCCGTTGCTGGAGACATCAGGCTAAGCTACAATAATTGACACTGATGCTTACAGTTGGCATAGATTGAATAAGAGCTACTTACCAGTTGAAGCTGTGTGATGTGCTTTTTCCACCAAATATTATGGGGATATACGGCCGCAATGAGGTAGTATGTATACATGCAAGAATGCACAAACGTGTTGAAGATACCCAAAAATGTTCCGTGGCCTCCTGTAGAAAACAATACATACAGTTTGAGAAAGTGACAGCTATTCAAAGGTTATTCTTATATTTAATATATTAATAGAGTTCGTGGACCGCGCGTTATCACTGTGATGCCATTGTTTGTTAAAGCAATGCAAATTTTAATTTTAAAGAACAATTAAGTAATGACTGAAAAATTTTAATATCTCGAGATTTTAATACTTTAATATTATGAATTTAGTGTTTTACAAGAATACATCACGCATTATCCCTTGGAAGTCGCAAACCAATTTCATTACGATATCCGGACAGCAAGAACGAGGATCTCAATGGCAGACACCAGAATAAATTGCAATATAATTAAAGGAAAATTTCGTAAAATTAAGATCTAATGATTCATGTATTTAACAATTCATTACAATCTTTTTCTATAAGTTTATGTTCAAATATTTTCAGTTCTAGTGTAGTTCCCCCTGTCTTTCCTCAGAGAAACAGATTTCACGGTCTTTTTTTAAGAGCAAGTTCAACATATTCTTTACTATTCTAAACTCCCGCCCCTTCAGGGCAACTGGAGAGGGGGAATTGAAAAAAACACTCTAGGCCAATAGAAAAAGACTATGAACGCGCAAAAGAAACTATTTAACAATTCGCAGAGGAGATTTGAGGTACTAGTAAATTAAAATGAAAACAATATTGGTGGGACTAGAAAACAGATTAAGAGAAAGAGAGCTGCATTTAAAATGGTTTAATAAACGAAAGATTAAATTATTTTACAATATAAAACAATAAGTAAAGAAATAAAACAAGAAGTGTTATTAAAGAAAATAAATTGTGGGTGAATAGTGACAAATATATAGAACAGTTCATAGGAGGAGTACGGAGTTCACAATCCTTTAAAGTAATTAAATCTGTTAGAGCGAGTGAAACTCACAATATCACATTTTCAAACAGCGTAAATAATGTAAGAGTATTTTGGAAGATTGCTGCTACAAAACAGAAACTTCCAGTCAGATAAGGAAATGGAAATTTATTGATTTATTGATTTTTAGTGATTCCGGGCACATCAACTATTAGAGTCATTAATTCCGTAAGTGCAGTGCATGTCTTTCACTGGAGGTAGCTGTGATCTTCCCCCGCTGGATGGCGAGATCTGGGCGCAGAGCTATCGTCGGCTAGCGGAGTTTTTCCCAACAATGTGTCTCCACCAGCGGGGCACCGCCCCAGCCAGGACAAGCTCTAAGCTCCCGACCCGGTAGTTGTAGTGACTGTTGCGCATGATGTATGGTGGTGTGGTGATATTGTCCCGAGGAAAGTTCAACAGGGGACACAGCATGCGCACTCACTGCCTGACGCTCAGATATGTTGCGCAGTGCTGTCCGCCAGAGCAACAGCGATTTCATTAACCACCTGTGGTTCCACCGGTCCATGGCCTCTTCTCGGAGCGACACCCAGTTACCCAGTTGATTCGAACTTCATCATATTCCGCAAAGCAGGAGGAGAAAGAAATTCCCTTCCATAATCCTTTCAGCCGGCGATATTCTCGAAGTGCAGCTACAGTATTACTATTGTTTTGATAACAGAGTTTCACCAATAATGCCCTGCTCCGTTTGTCCAAACTCATGTTGACTCGTTAACAAGTGCACGGCGTCTGGTTCTGTGTGGGCGACTATTCAGTATAAGCTTGATAATGACACCTGGTGGCATTATTTGGAACTGGCCGGTGGCACTGTGACACATAGAAATCATGCATCCCATACCCTGGACAGTAAACTAGCAAGTTTGATTCTCGTACTATAATTTTTTTCCTTGTAATAACGTGTTCTGTAGAGAACATTTGATTTAAACCACCTCTGTTTATGAATTTTAAATGTTAATGTTTATATCTTACTCTACTATTTTTGAAACGGCAAGTGTTGGGGGTATAGTTAAATACGATTAGATAACAACCTTTTTCTGTACTTGATAAGATATTGCTTCAATTGTGTTCGTGCATAGCAGTAAATAACATGCGTATATCATGCCTTAAACATTCATAACCATAAATTACAAAATCATATTGTTCCAAAAATTCTATATAATCTGATAAAAAGAGAGTCAATGATAAAGTAAAAATGGTATTCGATAGTTTCAACCCGCGGTGTCAGCCAATCGTGACCTTTCTTGGACCGATTGGCATTGTAACGAAACAGCTTTAAAATATTACCTGGATAAATATTTCACCGCCATCCAGCTAAGAAGCACCATGTTATTGTGGTGATACACGTGCAGGAAAGGTGATTGGCTGTTTTTTCTTACGGAGAACGCGAAAAAGAGTGTGTCCAATAAGTCGACAATCTTCAGCCAGAAGTAAAGGTTGATCAGCCGTAACGCCTGTAGAGATATTACAGTTTTTGAAACATTCCATGCAGATATTGAGAGATTACTATAAAGAGGGACCGCTTTGATAGTTTCTGCTTAGTCACGTAGCTGATGTTCATTCACATAACTGCAGTTATGTCCATGCATTCATTTTGTCGGCATGTTTACAGTTAGCTCATTTGTAAATAGCTTTATCACTATTACGTTCACTTGTTTTTGAACTGTCGAAGTTGTCCCTTCTTAGAGTAACTCTATACTTAGAAAGTGTGAACCTTGTATTTTTTGTGTTTTATCAACTTGAACGCCAGAAAGGTGGGAAGACATTCACTTGCCATTCATATTTTTATATATTCTCGGAAATACTTCTTACCTAACTCTAAATCCTTCCACGAAGCACCAGCAAAATATTGTATTCTTCTCGCATCATTCATTCATTTTTTTGTTTTCACACGTAATGGTTTTGAGCATTAAAATAAAAGACTAAAAACGATTTCTTTAAAAATTTGTCATCAAAATATGTTCGCTATATTTCTATGTATTTCCGCAGATTTTAAACTAATTCAATTTTATTGCATATTAACGCTTGAAATTTGCAATTCCTAACCACCAATGGGAGCAGGCAAAATGGCTACTTGAATAAACTAGTGGTGGTACGGAAGTATCATCGTCTTTTTCTTGCCAGTAATTACATGCAAAATTACCGCGAAAAGTACTCAAATTTTTGAAAAATGATACATGACCATATTTTCAAAATCTATCCTTAAGGAACAGATTTCAAGGGATAAATCTCTTTCTTTATTATTTTAGTTGTAGGAAGACTCCGAAAAAGCAGTTTAAACTTTTGCAATTCTCTAAAATCAGAGTTTTCAGTGAATATAGATCTACACCATTCTCATAAACGTCCTTCACACCTGTTCAACCAGCAAATTTAATCAGAAACGATGGAGCCATATTTTGGGAGAAATTGTAAAATATCCTAGGAAGCTTCATGTAAAGTACCCCCAGAATTAAAATATTGGTTTCAAAGTCAAGGAACAGCGACATCAGCCAAATATTAATTTGGGAGAAAATCGGCCGTACGATTTAGTCGCTAGAATATTGTTCAACAGACGGACGGACAGAGTCAGAAGGACGGACAAGAAAGACGTTTTGGCCATAATTTCATTTTTCGGGTGTCAGGCACACAAAAAATATACACAAAGTGAAGTACTTTTTTACTAAATTTAACAACCTGGACTTTATCAACTTTTTCATTACCAGGGTCTTGTAATAAGAGTGTTTCTGCGTTTCGCGCAGGAATTCGCCTTTTTCAAGTAATCTCCAAACCTTAATTGAATTAGCTCAATTAGGCTTTCTCTCTGAAAAAATACGATTTAAATGTAATATGAAAGAAAAATTGAAAAAAATTGATGCCATAAATTTATATAGGAACTTTTATTGACCTTTAATGTTATATTACCACCCTATGCTACATAAGGCAACAATTCAGCGATGGATATTTGAGAAGTTCAATCTCGAACGGCGACATGACGGGAAAAATAAGATAAGGGGTTTTTAGTGTTACAATGTTCCATATGTTCAATAAAATGATATATTCAACTTTATAAAATTATGGAAGAATGTGTGATAAGACGGTTTTATTTAATTTACGTTGGTGTTACAATGTTATCTATTTCAATAAAATGGTATAATCAATTTTATTCAAGTCTGGAAGAATGTATTCAGTATGATTTTTTCAGACTAGTTAGTTAATCTCTTGCCTTGAATTCCATTCAATAAACAGCTTTATCACGTATTATTTTGATATTTCAAAGATTACGCAAAATATATTTTTAATTTCACTCGCATCTTCAATATTTATATTACAGACGTCTTCATACCTTATTGCATTAGTGAGAATTGTTTCATATGATTTCTTACGAAGTTTCTCGAAAAACTGGAAAGTTTTCTGTGAAATTAAGCTCAAAATTGCCCTTATTCAGAAATGCTCAAACAAAATGTTCATAAAAATGGCTCCAAAGTTTTCAATAAAAATGTGATGTATGTAGGACCAGGTTTACTTTTCTGAAATATCTCAAAAGTAATGTTTCAATTATACAATTAGGGGACCAAAACGTTGAAGGAAAAAAAAGTACCTGAGATGTCGGTAGGTAGCAGCAGGCAAGAGGGTGGGGCAAAGAGAAAAGCCGTGACTATAAGAGATAAGCAAATTACCTTGTGTGAGTTTTCTAACACGATTATTTTTCTATCTTATAACTAAATCACATTGTTGTTTATTTCTTTGATTGATGTGATTCTACAGTTTTTCATACGTTATTTCACGGACAAAACTGCGTAAGTTTTGTTTTAAGATCACATGGTGAACGTCGCATTAGATCTGAGTAACATTATTTTCTGATACGCGTATGATCAGGCTGAACATCGTTCACGTAATATAAAATGAATTGACTCACATAATAAGCATAAAGTTGAAAATTACATAATTCAACAGGGGAATACATTAATAAGAGTAGATAACTAGAATATATTGATATTTGACCTCTAAGGCGCTTGGTGAGTTGGAATAATCAATAGGTTCGCACTGCCAGTTGTATTTCGTAAGCCAAATTGTGTCACACCCTGAAACATTCATCAAATTATCAATGCAGTGTTCAAGAAAAATATTATTAAATATTATTTAGAAATATTACTAAATTATAATTTCTCTCTCATCCGATAATTAAATTAAATTTCATATCATATATAATAGTCATTTAAATACTTAGCCCCTCTTAGTCAGTATTTAAGAACAGAGTTGGCTGTGACGAGGCGTCCAGCCATACATAGGTACAGCGATACCTAACAACACAGTTGTAAAAATATTGCAATGGGAGGTCGCCTATGATGAGGTTTGGAGGGGCGGAAAATAGTCTTTCCCGACGGTCAGGAGGAAGTTGACCGCCACGATGCCTCCACCTGGCGCCTGGCGCGGGACCGCCGCCTGGCGCAGGGCGCGCTCGATGCCAGGGCACAGTGGGGTTCTTTGTGCTGCAGGCGACGGCCTGAGCTTCTAGCCACACAATTCAATTATTTTCGGAATTCAAGTTTTGAAACTTTCCAGAACATAAGTGCGCACGTATGCCCGAGAGAACTCCGGGCCCTGGGAAAACCCATTGTTGTCGTGCCTGCTGGCTTATGTCAATTTTAATTGGTTTGAGGCAGTCGATCTGTCAAAAAACCGCTGGGTCCAAACCAAGGACCGCGCCGCCGCCGCCGGGAGGCTTGCGGTGCACCTGCTAGGGAAGGAGGGCGTGTGCAGCGCCAGGCAAGGACAGAGGTCCCCCTGTTGTTGTTTTAGGCCGCGCACTGGAATTGGAGTTTTGAGATTAACCAGATACGCGCTCGGCGCATGTGTGCCCGTGAGAATTCGTACACATCCAATTTTCTCGTGTCTGGGTTCTTTCTCTGGGAAGGAAAGATCGCGCGCGGGTCCGTGGCTCGTTTGTTAGAGTAATGCTCCAGCATTCGCCTGGTGTTGATTGGAGAAACCAACGGAAAAACTACGATCACAGCAGTAGGTCGCTAGAATTCTCCTCCAGACAGCGACTGAATTTCGGCCCCCAGCTAACAAGCTAGTGTCGAAAATCCTGCTGCCGTCGGGACTTGGAACCTAGAACCTCCCGGTCAGAGGGACTGTAGTGGTAGTGCTTTCGCATTCACCTGGTTGAAGATCGGATAAACTACGGTAAACTACCGATCAGAGCAGCCGGCGCTAGCAGTAGAAGGTCCTACGGTGTTAGAATCCCGACGGTGGGGGATTAATAACTGCTCTAATCATTAGTTTTCCGTAGTGACTCCACTCAGCACCAGTCAAATATCAGAGCAGCACTTTAACAAACGGTCATGATTCCGGCGTTATTGATCAAAGCGGCATTTACAATATTGCATTTTCCGCGATCGGTGAGTGATCGACAACATGGTGACTTGTGGAATTAGTGAAAAAACTCCTCTCTTCCACCTAATATGAATGGTCTCCGAGGAGAGGATGGGAAGGGATGTGACAAGGAGGGGTTGGGAAAGATTATTGAAAATTGAATATGGGGATGAATAGTTTTTAAGGTGGAAAATGTGAATTCTTTTTTAATTTATTTATTTCAGTATTTTTGGTTTCATTTCTAGAGCTACCTTTTCTGGGGGGGCTTTTTTCCGATCCCTAAGTTCTTTACTAGCATCTAAACAATTTCAAATGAAAACTAATTTTTATATATTACAAAGCATTTTCTAACATATAATAGTGACAAACGTAATATGGAGGTGTACGAGTAGTGTCCTAGAGCACAACTGATTGGGCTCAGTCAGAAGTGTGAGATCAGGGCTCATGTCTCTGTGCATAAAATCCAAAACGAATTTCCTCTGCAGGAATTGTCTGTAATACTAAACCAAACATGTATTCTCGCATGTTCTAGACGAATGTTGTTCTAGACGTTAATGCGTTTATCATTTGTTATTCACTTTCAAATCATTCACTATTCCACTTAGGAATAGGGTACGCTTAATGTGGAATTTACTCGCATGTAGATTTTTTTTAAATTACGAAATGTAGTGAAGTTCTAATTTAAGTGAATAACCATACGTGTGACTAGTTTAAGTACGTATCTACATTAGTCTTCACATTGCTCTTATTTATGAAGTTATAGTCGAAAATGTAAAAAGTATACAACATTCGAGCACTTTATTGGTTTTTAACTTTCAACACTACACTAGTATATACATTTCAATTAGTAATCAGAGTTCGATTGAATTGAATAATTGTGAAATGTATTTTTAATATAGAAATGCCACGAAAATGTGCGTCCAAAATGTAAGAAATGTACTGTACTGAAATTTAGTGTTTGACGCGTTTGACGAATTTAAAATTCTCTCTGAGTTGTCTAGTGACCTTAGCCAACTCTCACACTACGAATCTAAAATGTTTAAACACCCTAGGAAGATATAGTGTTGCACGGGGACTAAAAGTACATATTTAAAAAAAAAACAAAAGTGTATTTTTCATGAATGGGCTTATTTGGGGTAACAAAGAGAAATGGTATTACGGCACAGGAGGAGCTCGACCGTGGTCAAAATTTACTTATCTTGGTGCACAATTTTCTATGGGCGGGGGGAGGAATAGTCACACAGTTGCGGTTCATAGTAAAGAAAGAATTACTCTCAAAGAAATCGGTTGCGTAATGCGTAGAGTACCGCAAATGCCTTTAAAGTTGTGCGACAAAATGTTTAAATCGCTAGTTCTCCCAGCTATGAATTACGGGGGCGGAAATTTGGGGAGTGGGATAAAATAGACTTAAAAGCATCGAAACAGATTATTACAAATTAATTCTCGAAGTCTCCAGATTCGCCAGCAAATGTCTGCGTCTTAAGAGAGGTAGGCAGTGTAAGAATTTGGAAAGATTTTAAAAATGAAAGCCATTAAGCTTTGGATTAGATTAGCAAGTGAAGAAGCTGACACACTTATTCGCAGGTGTTTTAGAGCGCAATTACAGGAAAACGATCAGCGCTATTGGTCGTACAAAGTGAAATGGATACTAGAACGTGCAGGTCTGGGAGACGTTTCTCTGGAGATGGTTGGGGGTAGGAGAACACGCGAGATAGAACGGTTAATTTCAGATAGACTTTCAGATATTAAAAAGGCAAGATATCCTGGCAGCATCGGCAAAAAAAAGTTCATTAATGGTACAAATTCACACGACTCCTGTATAGGGATGCGAAAGTTACGTACACACACTTAAAAGGGACGCAAGAAGGGGATACGCTTGGTTTAGGGTAGGGGTGTGGATGGCAACGTAGAATGAAGGATTCGAATAGCAATGGAATCTGTGTACTTTGCGGTGATAGAGAAGATTGGATCTACATCCTGTTAAATTGCTGCGCTACAGAAACTTGGAGAGGAAAATGGATGGCAACGGTAAATTATTGCTTCCAACTTAGAAACATAACGCTCGATCAAAACATATTAGTTGATAATAGATCTCCCTTCATGAAAAAATTAGAAACATTTTTAGGAAAGGTTCGAACTATCAGGGAAACGGTAATCAGGGAGTGGGAAAACAGCACTGGTTAGTAGTATGAGCGGAGCCTAGACTGGAGATGAAATAATAATTCAATGAGTAAACGATAATTTAGTTAATTAGTAAGGTAATTAATAATACTAATCACTAATATTAATTAATAAGGTAATCAGTATTGATCATCAATGCTAATCACTATATTAATTAGTAAGGTAATCAGTAATGATCATCAGTAATGCTAATCACTAATATGCATTGGTAAGTTAGTCAGTAATAATTAAATCACCAGTAAGCGATAATTAAGTTAATCAGTAGTAAATTGATCGGGAGAGGCGGTGGTGCGGGGAATCTTCTGTGGCGTTTTGATTGCAGGGGCTGAGGAGGCCAAAGACTGGATGGAGAAGATGCCCACGCCAGGAAATAAATAAATAGTCTAGAAAAAATCTAGAAGCTTAGCATGTACTCCTCTTCTGACGACAGGTTTTCCCCCCTTCAGGAGCTTTTTCCTCAACCGTACCTTATGGTCTCCTTTCCGCCGCTTTGATGCGATGAAGAGACCATTAGGGGTGAATGCCAGAATTCGAAAGGTTAGAATGCGGTAGGATGTAGGTATTGTAATGGCTTAACCCTCCGGTGGGCGCGTAGCAGCACTCATTGCCACATTCGTACACTTTTGTTCATTTCATGTAAATAATATATGTCGCACTATTGAGCTCATAGTTATTCTTCATTTATTATATTTTGAACCGGATGACATTCAAATCACGATTTTAGACACTGACAATCGACCATTATTCGTAAGTAATTCGAACACTGCAACGGTTGCGGCACTCCGTACCGCACGCGATTTGTCATGCAAGTATAATATTTGCGTATTTTATCCATTAGAATTCTTGCTGCTGTTTTGTTATTGAGCTTTCTGATACAGATTTTGGGTACTAACTACTAATTCAAATTTAAATCCATTGTTTCCGAAGAAACGTTCGAAGGCACATTTGCACCGTATTCAAACCCCGACATGTTATACGTACCAAGACACGGAGGGAGGGAATGATGAATCAGATATTTATTAATATTGTTATTTCGGTTTTTACTTAATTATTATGAAATAAAATGTATAATGACACAGACTTTCTCGTATTAGTTTTCTGTTTCGTTTGGTCTCGGCTAGCTTTTCAGACTTGCCAATATTCTTGACAGCTGCCATCTATCGCCGCCCCAACATTTTTTCGACATTATCGCCTACTTTTTTTCGAGATGTCCTTGATCTATCCTATGCTCATGGGAGATGGCTGGAGAGAAACCCGCTAGCCGACAGGTAAGTCGGCACCAAATTTCACCAACCAGTGGGGAAGGTTCACCACCATTTCCTGAGGGAAAACAAGCACTATGCTTAGGAACTAATGACCTTAGCCGTGAGGTGCCAAGAATCAATAATCTGTCAATCAAATCAATCGAAATGTGTAATTTTGGGTGTCATCATGTTTCTCAGCCTTCCGGTTACTGTGGTAAACTTCTGATTTGTATTCTGATATCTGGAAGCTTCCATTTCAAAAAATACGCAAGATTCTGTATTAAATTTAGAAATTATTCTCTCTCATTTTTATGTTTCAAAAAGGTAGAAATAAATGACAGACACAGAGAAAGAGAAATATGAGACAAAGAAAAGCGTTTCGAGCAGCTCAAATGGAGGTCATTGGTTGATTTGAAGAATTGGAATTTAAGGGGACAGCCAATGGAATTGTCAGGAACACATGTCGTTGATCCACAATTTGGAGAATATTTTTCGTTTCAGAGTTGGGGAATTTCGCTTCATTGGCGAGGTTATGTGGGAAAATTCCATAGAAGTGATAACGAAATAGCTTGCAACATATGTGGAAACTTGAAAGTCGAAATGCTTCACAGCTAGCTGCCGTTGAGTAGCGTTCTTGCACGAAGTAGTCTCTTCCTCTGTGCAACACCATCGCTGCCTTTCTCGGTGCAACCTCAGTGACGCGCTTAAAGTTCGCATCGGAAGAACAGAAAACAAGGTGAAACTGACCCGCAAAGTCGGTCTCCTGGCCTATACTCACTCGATCAACGACCAGTGATGTAGAAGACGGGTGTTACATTCAACTGCTTTCATCTTTTCTCGTTCGAGAAAAAGGGTATAGGGGCGTGGTGCTGCATTCACCTACCGCACAAGTGTGCGTGCAGGGTGATCCCAGCGCAGAGGCGCAAAGAATGAGCAGTCATGGTAGCAAAAGCGTTCCGTCCTAGTTCAGGACTCATCAGACAGGCTTTCAGCCTGGGACGCTGTATGGTGACCATCCGTTTTTCCCTCCGAAAGCTCAGGAAAACGTGGCACATTTATCGACCGCACGAAGAGCTTCGGTACTCATAGCGCGCGCCGCATAGACAGAAGAGAGCTACTGATTAGTTCTCATAAGTATTACAAGAGTTCACCAGAATCGCTTGTCTAGGGTAACAGCGAGGCATATAGCATATCCCATGCTTTTCGAAGCGTGTCGTCAAGCAGCGAGGTTGTACGGACGTAGCGTATCAACGTGGACGCCATCAATCCAGACGAAGAAAAGGCATCAGAGCTCTTCAAAGATAAAAGGAAGAGGTAATTAATTCTTTGAATTAGTACGAAGAGAATTACTATTTAAGGATTAATTAACAAGATGTTTTAAGAACAGTGGGAAGAGGGGAAGGAGCCCTGTTACTTATAATTGATTAGAATCTAAAACCTGGTTTTTATATCCTTCTTTTCCAGCTTTTTTCTTTTTCTTTTAGTCTTTATTGTTTTTATATGCTCTTCGCTTATTATATGGAATTGAATTCTACTGGATATAATTGGAGAATACTAGCGGCATATGGTTAAAACATTTACGTTGGCAAAAGAGTATTTAACCACACCGTCCGTTTCTACTGCAAGGGAGCTTTGGTAACGGTACCCGATCAGCGGAGCGAGCAGCGAAGGGAAGCGCCCAGCATCAAAGTCACCGATGTCGCCACTGCTCGAGGTTCAGAAGACGGCGAACGAAACCCCTGTGTTGAAAAGAATTTCAAAGAAAGAAAGTTCCTTTTTACAAACATTCTAGTGCCCAGAACTTGTTTAACGAAGCAGATAGAGTAATTCTGTGCAAACCGAGGAAATGATTTAATATTCAGTTAGAGGAGAGAGAAATTTTATATAACTTACAGAATCAATCTTTCTTTATACTTATTCTTTGTAAAAAATAGAAAATGTAAAACTTGAATGTTTTTGTTACATGAAATAGAATAAAAATGGTACCAAAGAGTGTGTAAAGGCCTAGTAAAATTTTTGATTTGATGAGAAAGACAGTGTAAATTAGTAAAGTAGTAAAGAGAAGGGTGTATAGATTTAAGAATTTTCTTGTATATTCTATTTTCAGCAATTGACAGCGTATTTTATGTTTTCTATGTATTTAGAGTGTCAAGTGTATGTGATTTCTATGCCACAAAATTTTTCATCTCAAGATTGTAGTAAGGTTTTTTAAGAAATTTGTTTTTAATCTGAATGGTTCGCGAGACCGTAGTGTAGAGAACCCACGTCCCTGATCTCACCAATTTCATTTTTTTATGTGGCCCACCGTCATCCCGACTGAGCTACCCAAACATCCTAAGGAGATTATTAAAAAATCCCTCTCCCTTATCACGAAGACGGTGGAGGTCGCAGTATGAACCTTGAAAGCCGTTCGGATCAGAGAGGGCGCCGAGAATCGTCATTCCGATCAAACAGGGCTCCAGCGACAGCCTTTAAGGAGCAGAGAGATCGTGGGAGTTTCCACGCTTTCGCGCCCATGAGGACTGGTTACTCGGAAGCATCGGCCGCCGGGAAAACGAACTCGCCTACCCAGAGGTCCTGGGCACCACGGCAACAATGCAGCGAGCCCGTAAAATTAAATCAAGTATTAGGTCAGTTAGATTAATATTTACGATTCCGGTTATCAGAGGCTTCACCTCGTGAATTCCCTTTCAGATAAATTGATTAATTAAATTATTTTATTAAATATTCTCTTACCATTTCAATGGTTAATGCATGCATGTGCCTGACCATGTATGTATCCTTCCCCGCATCGTTTTAGGAGCAGCCAGGCAGACGACGAACACGACAAGGAAGCAGGTGAGCGTGTCAGCCTTGAGAAGGTTAGCCCGCCAATGAAGGGGGGTGCAGTAGTTAAAGCTCCTTTTAAAGTTCACCGGTTTTAAAGTGACTTTTATGATCGTTGAAACAGACGTAAACAGTGCCCATTTAAAGAAAATACCAAGACGTATGCCTTAGCAATTGAGTTAATCCAAAATAAACTTTAAAAGGGTGACCAAAAACCATGGAAAATCTAAAAAGTAAAACTAAAAATATAATTGGAAAATCGTATTGAAGTAATGAAGAAATTCATGCAGCGTAAGTATGAGAGGCGAATAAAAATAATAGTACTATTTGATTTGAACACTAAATGTGTAGATTTTCAGGCAGTTTCATAGTGAATATTAGAAACTTCTAGATAATATAGAGGGATCGAAGATGATTCATTTTATCAATTAACACGTAACGCAAAATTTCATGTAATGAAGTTAGAAACGAGACATTAGCCACTGATTGTTGGGTAATTTCTATTTATATATTGAACGTGAAAAACAGTTACAACAGCGTGTGATGTGCTACGGAAAGAAGTGCATTCTGTGCACGTTTTCGAAATTTTGGGGTCCCTACCCTAAGCCATGCACAATTTTAATTTTGAATACAGAAGGAAATGAGAGGTTTTGGCAACAACTGAAAAAAATGTTTTCTCCGGAGAATGGTTCGTGGAGGAATCGACTTCCTGTGGAGACAACATGGAGAACGATAATTTGAATAACCATTTTTCGTTGAATTCTATAAGATATGCACAGATAGAGAAGTCACATTTACGTCTAGAAGCAATTCAAAGGGCATCTCAGCAATCATTCAAAGTGCATCTCAGCATTCGTGAAATTGGATAAAAAACCTTATCGAGATGGTACGTACCCAGGCACCCAGAAGCTGAGGTACAGTACTTATTACAGATTGTTTAGAATTATACAGACAAAAAATAATACATTAAATATCATATCATAATAATATGTAAAGTATGAAGAAAATAATAAAAAAGTTTTTGTGATAAACGATCACTGACCGTAATTAATATTCTATAAAATAGAAAGGAAATATAAAAGAGTTGCCTACAAAGCAGAGGCAAATGCCACATGTAACTGGGTTCTATTAAATTTTTTGTCACAAACTATCGTGTTTGATCCCTCTACATTTCTAGAAATTTGTAGCAAATATTTTGTGACATATCTACAGTAAAAGAGCGACATTTAATTCCTCTTGACACTGTTGGACGCTGCATTGAGAGGTGATGAAAGGCCACGCACCAAGTAGAAGATGTAGAAGTTGGCGATGATCTGCAGCACGTTGTACACAATGAGCGTCCTCTTGAGTTCGAAAGGCTTCCGATCGCGCATGAGCCAGGGGCCCAGGCGCGTCACAAACAGTATGTAGCCGACCATCAGCCCCAGTATCGTGAACGGACGCGTTATCAGCGGAAGGGACTGCGCACGGGGATCTGCAAAAACACAGCATACGTAAAGGTACGAGCTACAATTCAGTTGTACTCCGATTTAAACATATCTGCACTTGAAGGTCACAAGCAGGAATGAGTGACATTGGTGCACAAGAAGGAATGAGTGACATTGGTGCACAAGAAGGAATGAGTGACATTGGTGCACAAGAAGGAATGAGTGACATTGGTGCACAAGCAGGAATGAGTGACATTGGTGCACAAGAAGGAATGAATGACATTGGTGCACAAGAAGGAATGAGTGACATTGGTGCACAAGAAGGAATGAGTGACATTGGTGCACAAGAAGGAATGAGTGACATTGGTGCACAAGAAGGAATGAGTGACATTGGTGCACAAGAAGGAATGAGTGACATTGGTGCACAAGAAGAAATGAGTGACATTGGTGCACAAGAAGGAATGAGTGACATTGGTGCACAAGAAGGAATGAGTGACATTGGTGCACAAGAAAGAATGAGTGCCATTGTTATCCAATCGGAAGCTCCAATACCAAAAATGTATGTCCTAACGAAGCTCTCGATTGGATGACTATGTTTCCCTCTCCTTCCTGCTCGTGACCTTGAAGTGCAGCTATGTTTAAGTCGGAGTATACGCATTATTTTACGTGGCGAGACTCAGATCATTAGGCCTGCTCTTCAGTCTGACCACGCAAATTTTGCTACGCTCTTTTCACCATCAAGTAGAGGAAGAAGATTTCATTCGGGCGGCGAAAGAGTGAATTCAGCTCTGAGTCTTCTTTTAGACTCGAGCAGCTTACTGCATGGGCTTTTCCCATGCAGTAAATCTACAACATAGAACAGGCGGCTTTACTTCCCCTCCGAAGGATGGCGTATGGTGTTTCGGTACCAAGGGCGCACAAAACATGGATTCTAACCACACGTGTTAGAGAAAGGAATTGTCTATATATATAGGAACAAAATATATCCACTTTTTCGTTACCAGAGCTTGGCTATATTTTTTTCTGTAAAAAAATCACCGCTTTGCATCGCTTGTTTCCAATTATTTATCTTCCTAGGAAATAAGACGAGAAAATAAAATGAGGCTTTGGGCTGAAAGGAATATTGTATTGTAATTGAGCATCCTGCGCCCAGCCTCTCGTCATTCATTGTCCTCTTCCGACTCATCAACAGGGACAAATAAGATGTCTGTATTGTCTAATCTAGACTATTCTGGACAAGCCGCATCGCTGTCGTGGTGGCTGAACTGTTGCAAACATGTTGTGGCCTTCCTCAAAGCGACTGCTGCCAAATGGCCAGCGTGGCCACTTTATTTGGAGAAGGGTTGTGCAGGATTGTTCAAGGTGATGACCAATGGGAAGTGGGCAGGTGGTACGAGATTAGTGGAGGAAGAACAAAGCTATAGAGGGAAATGGTGGCACATGGGGGACATGGCAAGGGTAGCAGTGGAACCAAGGGGAAATTTCAACCAAATAAGATGGTGTTCAACGCTGAATCTGCTGATGAAAACTGGTCGTTTTTGTATTTGTCTTTTGTTGTTGTTTTTTTCTGAACAATCCAGAAGATTCGTAACGAAGCATTTTTTATTTTATTTTAAGTGACTAAACCGCGTTTTGGGTAGCATACGGAAACCACGGAGGCAATCAACAGCTCATTCTTTTCTTTCAAGACAACTCGATTGAAACAATTCTTGGTCTCAAAATTATAACTGCTGAGAAATATTTTGTTGAGAAATATTTGCAGAAAAATTCCACATTTTTGAACCAGCATGGCGGCTTCTTAGAGTCCCCGCAACGGTATGGCGTGGTCATAATCGGCAATGAAAAATAATTTTCTACTATAAGACCACAAAAATAGCTTTGAGTTCGTAATCCAAACGGTCATAAAAAATGACACTTTCAATTCAGTATGGCGGACAGATAGAGAAGCCGCTTCGGTATGCCATAAAACTCCGTCACACTTTGGCTATCTAACGAACAATATACAACTAGAATTATATGTGTACTCATTTTCCAATAGCCTATTTTTCAACATATTTAAGAAATTGCGCAGCGCAATGCCGACACCTACAGACCGCCATACTTGCTTTTCCTTGTTCCTCATAACACTGGCTAACTTCTCAAAAAGTTTTAGATTTGAGCTTATCATACGTCGATTTCCTTGCTGGCTCTCTATCTATTAGAGGTGAAGTGACTGATCAGAAAACAGGACAAGTACAACCCTAGTTATCAAAATATTATCATCATCATCATCATCATCATCTCTTCAGGGATTAGCAGAGTCTCCTGTTCCGTCTTCAGCATGTCACCTTAAGTCTGTAGTAATATATTTGTTTTGGGATACGGTGCCTATTCATTCTATGTAGATTTTGGGACCATCAACAGATTATTTATTAAAATTTCGAATAAATATGTATATGTGTAATTCCACGTGGAATCGACCAAAAAAAGAATGCACCTTTCCTAATCGTCTACAAATTTTTGGACTTCTTTGATGTGATGTAAAAAACGCTGGAAGCATCATTTTCAGTGCCACATACATGTTTTTTGTAATGTATAAGTGTTGTGAAATGTAGTTTTTGATTCTGCAAGTTCTTGTTTTAAAGATGTGTGGTATTTGTTGGTGGGGTCATTTTTGAGGAGTGAGATATGTTGCCAGTGATAAAACCTTGTCATTCAATAAATTCGGTCTAAAAACTACATTTCACAACACTCATACGTTACAAAAAACATTAGCCAGCACTAAAGACCCAATCCCACCCACCTCTTTATGCGGGGTGTATGCTCTCACTTGTAACAACTGCAATGCTATATACATAGGACAAACCGGCAGGAAATTTACACAGAGGATAAAAGAACACGAGCAAGCTTGGAAAAACAATACCACAACAATCCCACACTTCGCTGATCACTTGAATCTAAACAAACACACATTCAACCAACACACTAATTTCCACATTTTAGAAATTGAAAATAGGTACTGACACAGAATAAAATTAGAATCCATCCATATACACAACCACATAAAAAAAAAGAACATGACTTGTCTCAACCAACAGATCCCTGAACTCTCGTCACCTCTACTAAAATTAGCTTAATCTGTACACCCCTAACTCTACCCCCCTTCGCCCACCCGTCGGCTCCTGACGCCTCCACCGGCCACCAACCTGCCGCGCCCCTCCGGCCGCGCCGCCCCCACCACGCCCTTCATGCTTTCGACCGGCCTTCTGTTCTCTTAAGCGAGAGGCACACAAAAATATTCGCAGAACTTCGTTTTCCGCCCAGAGGCTGTAAGGTAACGATCCAGCTTGCTTACGCATCTGGCCCCAACAATTTTTTACGAAAACTTAATTTTGTTAATAACCTTTTGTAATGCAACTTTCTTTTCAAATTTTTTTTTTTCAGATAGCTCTGATGATTATAGCTAAGCTATCGAAAAAGATCTTTTAGCTGTAAATAAAAACATTGATACCAGACAACATCAGTGTCTCATCCTTTCTTTAGGATATCGAAAAATTAATAAAATGTTAAAACAATGTACTTTGGGTGTTGATAGATGGCAGCTGGCAAGTGTATGTGGCATTCCGAATAGCTAGCACAGACCCAAGGAAATAGAAAACTAATACGGAAAAGTTAGTGCCATTCTGTAGCACTACTAGTTTCGTCTTTGTTTTCGTGCGTTCAACAGTGCCCATGTCATGGAGCCTGCTGGCCTGACGCCATATACAAATTTTATATGTTTGAAAGAAGTATGTTTGTTCACAATTTTAACTTAAAAACCGTGTATACCAGAAAAATTATGATTTTAAGTTTGCATTTAGTATGCCAAATTTCTTATTTTTATACCAAAAAATGATTTTTGTAAGACCAGTTTAGTTGAAGATAAATCTGCATAAATGAAATTATGTGGAGTTTTTTTACTAAATAAATGTCGATGAATAGACAGACAGCTGCATACGAACTGAGAGCGAGACAGACAGACGAACCCTGTACAGAGCCTCTTAGGCTGTGGCAGTGTACGGCAATGGACACGAATACTGAGAGAACTGTATTGCCGAGCCTATCCCGGACGAGCCAACACGTCAGATACCACGACAGAGGCGCGACTTATCCTAGATAGCCTAGGCAATACAAACTCCGACTGCATAGACCTACGCAATCAGTGGGATAACGATGTCATGCGGGAACGTGCAACGTCAGCCGAAGCTGTCAGTACACAATAGATGTTTCACAATTTCACAACAATCTACGCAATGTACGCGTGCTGCAGATTGTCCAACTATCCGCCTCCTTCCCCCGCGCTATTAACGGTCGACCCAGCCCACATTAGCATACCATAGAGGTCCCAGTCACGCGTACCATCATTAAGATCTATTCAGGCGACTCTTCGATTGTATGCAGCACTTACGCAAATAAATACCTTTTTACGTAGTTCTCATGTGTGCATGACTTTCATATTTCCATATTTAAAGAGACTACAGAGCAGTTATCTATATTAAAAGTATATATGAAAATTAAAAATATAGATAGTAGTGTAGTTGTCCATACCGAAAAGACAGAGAAGACAAATATTAAACATTGGATATTTCCATTCCGCTCAGATACGCGGGGTATTTTAGATAGTAAGAAATAATATACTACCTGTAGGTTTCCACAATGGAAATATCCGATGTATTACAAAATACAGGTAGTACATTATTTCTTACTCGCTCAATTACCCCACGTTGCTGGAGTGTTTATCGTAATTTATAAGCCAGGAAAAGGAATTCCATCTATTCCCGCCCTGCGGCGGAGCCTACTACTATCTTTTCTATTGTATCCCCACCCCGCCTTCTCTGCCTTGCAACAAACTGGAAATAACCGGTGTTCCTGCCTTTCTCACTAAAAACATATTTATAGTTTTTCTTATTGTGCTTCCCGCCCCCAATTTCACTCACTTTATACCAACATTGACAAAAAGTGTAAACAAAAAATAAAATGCATTTACTCACAAGTATTTTCCGAAAATTTTGTGTATTATACTGAAGTACCAATACTTTATATTGTGATAAAATAATAATGAATATTTATTTTATCTAATTTAATTTCCTATGCTAGCTCAGTTCTTTGGTTCTCATGCTCTCTTTACAGAGAAGCCTGGAAGTCTGAAATTATTTATATTCCGAAGGAATTACATACAACGTGGCACAACAATAATTTTGTTTATTAAAAATGGAATTTGAGATTAACAATATAAAATTCTCTTGCTTGATTTCATGCATTAGGTTCACGGTACTGAATTGTCTGGCGTTGTGAAACGATGGCCCCGCAGTTCGTAGCCCCTTGACTTCCGCGCCGAAAATCCGTCTTCGCGCCGGTCGTCGCGGAAGTCGTCTGCTTCTTTCTTGCTGCTCACATTTTGCACTATTGTTCCACAATTGGTCCTCCCTATTCGCGTCGATGTCTTACTTAAAAAAATCGGATTACATTCGCGCCACTACCACCACCATGCCAGTCAACCACCAACTCTCCTGTCCAGAGCCCCCTTCTCGCCCGTCAACAATCTTCGTTACCTAGAAACCGCGACCGTCCAGATTAAGCGCGGCGTTTGTTTTATAATATTTTGTATATTACAGCTCCGTCCGTCCAGATCAAGGCGCGGCGTTTGTTCTGTAATATTTTGTATATTACAATATCAATTGCTACATTGTAAAACATACTCTTTTTCATATTCTGTTCCTCTTCTTACGTATTTATATAGAAAAGTTTCAAATTTATGTTTTACTTCAATTAAACTTCTTGCCGAATTTACTCTCGTGAAATTAAATAATCATTTCTTCACCATCCGAAGGTACGCTCTCACTCTTTACAATAATAAAACACTTCCCTACAAAAATTCATTCATTTGTCACAGTTTAAGCATAACACGAAAATCATTCTTAGTATGTTTCACTTTATCTTATATAAAGAAAACTGCCATTATCTTTCCTAAATATGAACATTTCGGGTTAAACAATGGAAAGCACAAATCACCAAACAGGCCTTTCCAAGAATATATTAAAATCTCTTTCCTACAGTCACGCAATTCGTGCATAGATGAACTCAATCATAGATCTCAGTCGTCATCCTCTGGTAGCGCGCAGCTAAACAATTGCACTTTGATGCACTTTTGAATTTGTGATGTAATGCTAGGCGAAAATAGTCCAGAAAAGTAATTATTTTGTAAATATATTAAGGTTGATTGTAAATCATAGCCTACAGTACTCCAAGCCTTTAAAGGAAGAAAAATGATATTGCTTTGCATCTACAGGCCTCCAACAAAGAGAGCTGCAGATTACATTTTGTTCTTAGAAAAACTAGAGATAACACTTATCAAAGTCATCAATCGCTCTTTTGAATCCATTGTTTTATGTGGAGATTTTAACAATGATTTTCTGGTCGAATCTTGCGAGAAAGAGCAGTTTCTTAACTTAATTAATTCCTTCAATTTAGATATTACAATAAAAGTACCTACACGGATCACAGTAAATTCAAAGAAAGCAATCGATCAAATTATAATTAACAAAACCACTACTCGACATGAAATTGAAACAAAAGATTTAGGATACAGTGACCACGATGCACAAATTCTTACCATTATACGAAATGCGAACAATGACACAATAAATAATACACGTATGAGTAGAGTGTTTTCTAAAAGCAAAATAAAATTATTCATTGATTACTTGCTGCAGGAGTCATGGGACGCAGTTTATAATACTATTGATACAAACAATAAATATTATTCTTTTTTTTTCAACGCTTTCATTTCATTTTAACACTCGCTTTCCTCTTCAGAAAAGAAAATTAAATATTTCACGCAAAAACAATTCTTGGATAACACAAGGGATTAGAACATCATGTAAAAACAAACGAGTTCTTTCTTTCATTTCTAAGCATCATAACGTATCTCAAGATTTCCTCCTGTACTTTAAAAAATACAAATCATTGTTAAGAAAAGTCATAAGGCAGGCTAAAATCATGAAACACGATCAGGATATTTTGAACTCAAATAACAAAACAAAATCAATGTGGGATATAGTAAAAAATGCGACCAAACCAACTAGAAACCTTGTAGAGAATGTTGTTTTAAAAGATAACGATAGAGATATGAACGATCCGGCAACAGTGGCTAGTCTCTTTAACCAATACTTTTCGAGAATTGCTGTCGATCTCACTAAGGGTTTTCAGCCACAAAATTCAACATCTGACGTTTCCCTAAAAGTCTTAGACACTATGTTCGTTTCCGAAACCTCTTGCTATGAAATTCTCAAAATAATCGGTAAATTAAAAATAAATATTCGGCCGGTTTAGATGAATTTCCGGATTGTTTGTTAAAGACGTGCGCGCCAGCCATTATACACCCGTTAACTCACATATTTAATGCATCCTTATGCACCGGAATTTTTCCAGATATTTTTAAAACAGCTAAGATTAAGCCGCTCTTCAAAAAAGGCAACAAAAATGAAGTTCAAAATTATCGGCCAATTTCTCTTTTGTCAGTTTTTTCAAAAATATTAGAGAGACTTTTTTATGTGCGAATGGAAACCTTTCTCAATAAACACGACGCGTTTTCAAATTGCCAACATGGATTCCGGAAATCAAAATCTACGGAAACAGCCATTTTTTCTTTTCTTAAGGATGTTGCCTCATCATTGGATGAAAACGAAGCAACTATTGGAATATTTTTAGATCTTTCAAAAGCTTTTGACGTCATTGATCATAACATTTTACTTTCAAAATTACCTTCGTATGGAATCCGTGGTATTGCTCTAGATTGGCTATGTTCGTACCTTAAACAACGATCTCAGAGAGTAGAAATACCTTACTGGAATGATGGAACTTTATGTACACACCTTTCCGGTTCTTTGCCAATTGTACGTGGAGACCCGCAAGGATCGATTTTAGGCCCTATTCTCTTCCTATTATACGTAAATGACATGCCCTTAGCGACTCGAAACGGAAGAACAGTTCTCTTTGCGGATGATACAAATATTCTTTGCAACAAAGAAATCGTAAATAGTACAATATCAGACGTTTCAAATTGGTTCCGTAATAACAAATTAAGAGTAAATGAAAATAAAACAGTTTCAATGCCGTTTTCCATATCAAATAAAAAATTCTGTACTCCATTGAAAATGAACGGTGTGCCATTGACTGATGTTAATGTAACAAAATTTTTAGGTCTATCAATTCAGTCAAACCTCAAATGGAATGCCCACTTAAATGAATTGAACACAAAATTAAGCTCATTATGCTATGCGTTCAGAATTCTTTCAAATTCCGTCAACCTTCATACAGCTCGTTGTGTATATTTTGCCAATGTTCACTCCCGCCTGAGATATGGCATAATATTTTGGGGAAACACATCTTATAGTTCACAGACTTTCAGATTACAAAAAAGAATTGTACGAATAATAAGCAAATCCAACCCACGTGATTCTTGTAAGTCACTCTTTATTAATCTAGGAATTTTACCATTACCTTGTCTTCTGATTTACGAATCAGTAGTTTTTGTCAAAAATGGCTTACTTAAGGACGGGAATATATTTTCAGCAAACGCCGATGTCTATAAGTATAACACACGACGTAGTAATCATATTCACCAGGTGGCAGTATCAACAGCTCACTACAAACAATTCACATACAATTCATGTACATTACTCTACAACACTTTGCCAGAAGACATTAAACGATTAAATTCAATAGAAAAGTTTAAGTCCCAAGTAAAATCTTTTCTGCTGCATAACTGTTTCTATACAATTCGAGACTATACCGAGCATCAAAAAGGAAAGTAGAATTAATTTTAACAATGATAGTTAATGTAATTATTTATCATTTGGACTGTATAATTCTAAAGAACCTGTAACAAGTATTGTACCACAGTTTCTGGGTTGATGGCCCCCATCTCGATCAGGTTTTTCGTCCAGTTTCCCTGATCCTTGAGCAAATGCTGAGATGGTCCCTTGTTTTGCTTCTGGACATAAATGTAACTTCATTATTTGTGCACGTCTTCTGAATTTCAGTGGAAAATATAGTTATTCAAATTATCGTCTTTCGTATTATCGCGGCAAAAAGTATTATTCTTTCATGAAGAACATGAGGGTTCAGGGCAGGAATTTATAGCTAATTTACCATTGAAAATATATTTTATTATATACGAGCGAATATTTTGTCAACAAAACTCGAAAAAAACTCTCTTTTCTGTATTCAAAATTCGACTAGAATATGGTTTAGGATAGAGACCACAGAATTATGAAAACGTGCACAAAATTCACTTCTCCCCATAGCTCGTCATACGCAGTTTTTAACTGTTTTTGACGTAAATAAATAAATAAAGAAAGAAGCTGGTACAAAAGTTTCATCGGTATTGGTTCAGTAGATTCAGAGATTATCGCGCTGTAAGTGAACTTTTTTCTGTCTTTATATATTAGTATACAGATTATGTTAACCGTTAACTGGTGACGTGCCTTCAAACTTCTCTTACCAGAGACGTTCGATTTGTGAGACCCCAGGCAGATTATTTTCGATGTTCCATTTCATGTTGACTACACAATATTTTTCACGTTAAAAATGCTATAATAAACAAGAAAATAAAAGGATTTGTTGTTAATATGTATCATGAATATATAATTATTCCTCACTGAGTAAATTTCTGTCCATAATTTGCTCCATATTGTTTCTTCACTATTAATTACCTCAAGAATTCGTAAAAAGGTTTGAAATATTATTCACGACATTATTTTTTTAATTAAATATAATCATGCATTTATTTAAATATGATAATGCATCGTTATACGAAACTTTTTCATTAATAAAAAATATCGCACATTCACTGTGGGAAGAACAGTCCTACTACTGGTGATGTGAGGTCTGCGAGACCGCTCCGAATCTTCAACTGGCCCTCAAAGGCGAACGGCTGTCACTGGGTCCGATGCCCCGCGTGTGCGTGTAGTTCAGAAAGAGATAGGAACGTTCTGTAATGAAAAACTTGTTGCAACGTACCAGAAAGGTGAGCTACACGTTTATTTTTCCTCAGCGGTTTCGGAGACCGCACGTCACCAGTTAAGGGTTAACTTTCGGTCAGGTTGAGATAAATGGTTCGGTGGATGGGTTTGAGATACATGGATGGGATGATAATGTTTAAGTGATGATGCAGCACTTGGCGAGAGGCAGGGGAAACAGAAAATCGCCAAGTAAACGTACACCAACACCTCTTTGTGCACATAAATCGACTGAAATTTGATTCCATGTCCCTGCAAGGGCACGTGAGTGCTCTGACCTTTATACTACGATTTTCTCCCACGCAGTTGTCGTACCTGCCCAGTCGTAGTTGACGAGTCGGTAGGCGTTGCCCAGCGCGGTCCAAATGGCAGTCATCTTCCTGGTTGCCGCAGCTCCGCTGTGCGACGTGCTGTCCTAGACACTCACAGACCGACTGCCACCGCAAGCTGCCCTCGCGTGCTCTTCAGAGCCTGCCCTCCTCGCCTCCCCACTGCTTCTTTACGGCGACCTTGCGGTTCTCCTGGCGGTCGCCACGTGCGTGATCGTTTGCGACCCCCTTCTTCATCCATGTTCTTTAGATAGTGACGTTCGTGTCGCTCTGTTAACTGCGGAAAGCCTTCAAGCTAGGCGATTAACCTTTCAAGGAAAAATGATGCGATAAATCCAACTTAAAAAATGACCTAAGCTTTCAAAGCAATATTGTCAAGGTTGATGACACGAGCGGGAATCCGTAGCACGAGTGCCACAACGAAATCGCCCCTCCACGCAGTTCATTACCCCGCCACCAGAGATAACGCCATCCCTATTGTAAAACGGCGGGGTTACTAATAGTTTACTTTCCCGATTCTAGTTGCGCAGAGTAGCTCGTGGCATGCTACGGAGCCACGACGCGTGCTACTGCCACCAGTAGCAGACTTTGATACCTCTGTTTTAAAATCTACTGGAATTTGAGCAGCAATATTTTGGTAAATCGTTAGAAATGATCAAAATTGTTTAAGAAGTATAGTTACAAGTAACAACGTAATTGATTCAAAGTACAATATAAAGATATTAGTAATTTTACAATAATATAAGTGATAAGCGATATTCTAGAGGGAAACTAGTGGTGCTACAGAATGGCACAGACTTTCCCGTATTAGTTTTCTATTTTCTTGGGTCTTCGCTAGCTACTCGGAATTGCCACATACTCTTTCTTGCCAAAAGTTCATTTTTTTGGTCATTTTCTTAATTTTTCCGTTTCCTATTGGTAGAACAGAAACATTAATTTTAGAATATTAAAGAACACAAAAACCTAGCCGTAAATGGCAATTTTCTTTTAAAAATTATGTGCCGTTTAAGAGAAAATGGCGTTTTAGCACTACTAAAAATGCGAAATTTGAAGCTCATTTTCACAGAAAATTTTTGAGTTTTCAAAATACTTTATTTGAAGTTATTTGAAGCACTTACACTCACAAGTATTATCATCTTTACAAATTGCGGATAATGTTCATATTAAAGATGTGAGAGATCTTTCAAAAAATTTACATTTATATAATTTTTGAAAAAACAAAAAAAACTCAAAATAAACTTCACGCTATACTAATGAGTGTAATTAGCACTATCCGTTACAAAAGTTTCAAGAAAAAAATTGCAGCCATATACGAGAAAATGACGTTTGAGCATTTCTGAAAATGCCGAAATTTGAGCTACTTTTCACAGAAAACGGTAGTGTTTACGGGAAACTTTACTTGACATTATTTAAAGCATATATACTCGTAAATATAATAATGTAAAAAAATCGCCGATAATGTAAATATTAACGACGTGAGAGACAAGTAAAACAATTTACATTTTTGTAATTTTTGAAAAAACCAACGGATAGACTGAAATGGCTCTTATGTCATTGATAGAGTACATTTACCACTATCCCTACCAAAAGTTTAAAGAAAAAATTTGGAGCCGTTTTTGAGAAATTTTGTTTTTGTAATTTTTTAAAATTGCACATATTGCACGCAATATTGCACGAAAACTACCAAAATTGTGAAAAACATTTACATGACCTTTATTAAAGAACTCAATATGCAGAACAAATTTTATTTGAAGAAAAAATCTGTATCTTCAATTTTGTAGTTGGAGAAAGACGCCGAAAAAAATTCAAACTTTCACAATTTTCGAAAATTCAGAGCTGCACCTGAAAATCGGACCTATGCCATGTTATAAAGTGTATCTTCCTCTATTCATACAAGAAATTTAAAGAAAAAAATTTGGAGCCGTTTTTGAGAAAATGTTGCAAATCCCCGGGGGGCTTCATATAAAGTACCCCCAAATTTTAAATAATCTTTTTTAAAATCACAAAGCTTCGACTAGAATCAGATTGACTGAGGAATATCAATTTTGAAGATAATCGACCGAACGGTTTAGGCGCTAGCGTTGACCACAGACGGACAGACGGACAGAATGCCGTCAATCGATTTTTAGGTATAAAGAAGCAACAAATCATGAATTTTGACCACACCACGAGATAGAGGATTTTTTTTCTTAATTTAGCAACTGGCTTTATCCACTTATTCGTTTTCACGGCCCGGCAATTAATTTTTTTCCGCCGAAAATTGGCCATTTTTTCGCGCAGCATTACATAACTTTCCCTATACTACGTATATCACTCCGTGTATACGTACGTATACGGGAAAGTAAAAAGGAGCCAGTATATTTGTACATGCGTCACCTACTTACAAAGAGCGCACAACAAAATATATTATGAACCTAATGTTGTTGGCATTAAAAAATATATAGATTGAATGCTGCTAAACATTTATTGACCATTTATGCAACAAAAAGATCAATTTTATGTATCATGCGTGGTTTCATAATACATGGTGACCTGTGTAATTGTTTTGTATGAGTTTTCAGAGTTAATTTAGTATAAAATGTTATTCCCAGTTATTTTACTGGCGAATTTCTAGAGAACCATTCAATAGGTGCATTTTAAATATTCAGTGGAGTTTGTGAGCGATTTTATCTTAGTGTGAATATTTCAAAACTTCTTGTAGATATATTTTCCAAGTGCAAGCCTGCTTCCAATGTTGCCATAAGTCAATTACCTTTCTGTGATATTCCGTGTTCATTTAGTGGACTAGTAATCACCAGTATGTGAAGTCCTGGTTGCGTTGTTTCTGGTCGACTGGTGATAATCGATAAAAGTGGAGTTACGCGCAAACACCAATGGCGCTCTAATCGGTTCGAATACATGCAAAGAGCTTCCTAGGAAACGTAAAGATCGTGTTACTCCTTCATTACTTACATTCAATTAATCACACTTTCCCACTATAAGGTGGGTTTTACAATTTTGTGTAGTGGAATCTTAGTCTTAAGTGTTCATGTTTTGAAAATATATTTTAATTTATTAATTTATTCCGTAAATGTATGTGTTGTTCTATTTCCTGTTATGTAAAATTAAAAAAAACATTATTTATTATTTGAATATTTTCTTGCAATGGTGAAAGGGATCATTTGAATGTTTGTTCCTGCAAACAGTTTTGTATTCATACGTAAATAAAAATATCTGCCCATAAAAAGTACATATGCATCATATTTCTCTACGTGTTTTCATTTTAAATCTCTATTTTGATCTCTTGTGAAGTAGTATAATAAGTACCTGTTAGTCATAATAAAAAACAAGTCCTCATTTTTGCAAGTCTCCGGTAATCCTATGTCAATGTTGTTCGTAGTTTTATGTAAATTATAAAATATATTTCTACAATTTGTTGTTGCCTACAGTTTTACTTTCTTATGATGGAACAGAACCATGTTAATAAATACAGTGTATACATGTTGCTCTCGTAAAAATCTGCCGAACTGTCATGGGCTGCATTTGACATTCGAAACTTTTGCCGTGCAACATGGCTCCCTGTACGGCCTCACTTCCGCCTATTGGGAAAGCGCGGAGTCAGCCACCTAGTGGTATATGTATACATCATTGACCAACTTGAACAATTCTGCGCATGAAGACAAACGGAAGGCAAGGGTGGGAGAAGAACATTAGACAGGCGGGGAATATGAATCTGAGCAGAGATGATAACGTGACGCGGTACAGGAAGCACGCATGTCAGACGGTTTTCGGTCGAGGCGAATCGCGTGCACGTAAGTTTGCACGGTGTTATCGTTGTCACGGGAGAACGAATTTGGACGAAGTTTATAAAATTTATTGACGCAATATATCGTGAGTGTGGTCCCTACGGTCGTCATGGGAAAAGAGAAGCTGGAACGAGGATGCAAATGGATGCAGGCATCGGTCAAGAAGGCTGCCACACCGACAAGTAACGGGGGACATTTTGGAATACAGAATACCAAACCAGAATTAATTGTATGAAACTCTAGTTTTGGGAATAAAAAATAGCTTAATATTTATTGATTTGAAATTTAATGTTATTAAAGGGAACAGGCGAGTACGTACGAGGGAAGGGAACTTGAAATTTGAAATATTAATCAGAATATTAATTAATGGTGAAAATTACTTCTGTGTTGTTATTTGAGTGTTGTTGCATGTGTTTCGTCAGTTACAGGGCAAACAATGGCGTGCTGTTGTAGCACAATGGCACAACGGGCCAGAAGGAAGGTATAATTATTATTATTTGGTAAGAAATGTTTAACAACAATTCAGTCGGGCCGAAATACATTTTAAATTGCATTTTTCTCTTTTTATTCAATTTAAATACCTGTATAGGTAAACTACAGCGAACCCACCACAAATATTTATTCTGTAGTTTGGTTCCCACGTCAAAATCTGGGCGGTGTAAATATTTGTGTTTGGACGAATTGGAATTCCGTATTAGAATTACGGAGGATATTTTCGGAATAGTTAGACATTTTCGGGTTATTAGTTAATTAAGATAGGACGTGGGAAAGGCGAAGAAAATTCCAGACATCATTCAATCCTCATAATGTTCTTTAATAACTGAATCAAGTTATAGCAAATTGGCGAATTGGTGAACAACGATCTCGAATTTATCAAATAAAAGAAGTTTTTGAACATTCATGGACGCAAGAATCGAGAGAACTTTTAGTATCAATACAAAGAAATATAACCTGCAAATTGACACATTAATTTTCCAAGTAATTTATGTAATATTTTGCAGGAATTTTTAATTTAAAAAAATTTATAATCGTCATGGGTAGTTCAGAGTTCTCACAGTTCTTGGAAATACAGCAGAAATTACTTAAACAATTATTAAATCAGTCATAAGTTGTTAAAAGTGGTTCAGTTCTCAACGTGCCGTAAGTCAACACAGCTCTTGTACCAAATTTTGAAACATTCGACTCAGTCAAAGAGTCATTTCGAAATTAAAAATATCGTTTTGAAAATTACCTTGAAATAAAGAACATAATCTTAAATAAGGATTACTGTGCGAAGTTGCTTCTTAATTCCATCGGAGCAAAATATTTTAATATGATTTCCGCTTTGGCAGCATCGAAACTACCCAAAGAAAATCGTGTACAAGCTCGTTATCATTCAAATAACAAAAGTAGAATGGATGCTTTGAATGAATATGAAAAAAATTTTGTTTTTTGCATTATTCGGTTAAGCTTGACGATGGGTGTGTCTTCAAACGTCACATTGATCAACTAATATCTACGGCCGTGCCTCCAAAGAAATAAAAGAAATCGGTATCAATTGCTCCGGATATTGAGAATTCTGTCGACAGCCAAAGACACGATGTTATAGATTTGGGAGACTTCGTTGATTTTTCCCAGACGAGATCTCAATCTCCAACTAAAGAACCTATCAACAACGAGAAACCAGCTGCAAAAGAGGAAGAAGAAGTAGTTCCCGAGCTGCTGCAGCAGAGGAGAAAGAAATTTTCGAAACACTACGACGCGACGTTTAACTAGAACAAGACGTGCCCCCGAATATTATCATCAATGGTGCTAATTTTAATTGTGTGGGAGAATTATTATAAATGTATAGTGCTAATTTGAATTAAAGTATGGGAGAATTATTATAAATGTATACTTCCATTATAGGCCGCGCCATCTGGATCTTTCAACTAACTATATAATCATCAATGGTGCTAATTTGAATTGTGTGGGAGAATTATTATAAATGTATAGTGCTAATTTGAATTAAAGTATGGGAGAATTATTATTAATGTATACTTCCATTATAGGCCGCGCCATCTGGATCTTTCAACTAACTATATAATCATCAATGGTGCTAATTTGAATTGTGTGGGAGAATTATTATAAATGTATAGTGCTAATTTGAATTAAAGTATGGGAGAATTATTATTAATGTATACTTCCATTATAGGCCGCGCCATCTGGATCGTTCAACTATAGCGACGAGCGATTGTTTAATATGTATATTTTCATATGTTTAGTTTATGTTCATACAATGTGTAAGTCGAACTACAGAATTAATTATGTATTGAGTTAAACACAATGATATCATTAATTATTATCAATGCTCATAATGCTCTTTAATAACTGAATCAAGTTGTAACAGGGAGAAATGGGTTTTATTTCTGGTATTTCTATATTACGATTCTAAATCAAAATTTTCAAAGTTACAGCGCCAGATCGACTGGGGTATATACATTTTGAAAAAAAACTTCGCATGGTTTAGGCGGAAGTCGTATTCACAGACGGACAGACGGACGGACGTTTTCAAAAAACAACTCTTTTTCGGTAGTAGGGGAACCCAAAATGTGTAATACCGTTGAAATCTCGAAATCGATTTTCCACAGCATTATGTAACTTGGGAAAGTAATAATGATATCAGAAGCAATTAATAAAAAGAACAATTCAAGACTAGAAAAAAGCTATTACTCATACCAATAAAATAGTAAACACAAACTGGGATAGGAATGCTTTGATTGAAAATGCTGTTGATGACATCGTAAAAAAAGTTGGTACGGAAAGTGGAAGCAAAACGTCTAGTGACACGGACTCACTCTCATACAACAACCAGGAAACTCTTCCGGCTTCAGAGACTGATTCTACGAAATCAGCTGATGAAATGTAACTTCAGAGTTACATTATGTAGGATTTGCTCTCACTATTTTATATTTGTCACGTTAAGGTGATTTTTTTATACTTTTTACCGTTCTAATAAGAATACAAAAAATACCTTCTTTATATATAGAATTTTTAGTACTTATTCATTGAATGTACTTGTCTGGATTGTACTTGTTCATGAATTCATTGAATTCAAATATTTTTGTATTCTTCATTCATCTTTTTTTATACTTTGGGCGTTTTGTGTGAGGTGTGCAATAAAGTGTGAAGTACCAAAACATTAGCGAAATAAAATAGGTAAAATTGGCCCACGACCAAACTAGAAGAGGATGATGCTATCTTATTCTACTCCAAAAATAACCTAGAAAAACAAGTTTTTTAAATTTTTTATCTTACTGTAGTGACATAATATCTAAAAATGTGGTTTTCACCCTCTTCTTACATTTGACGCTGAATCTAAGCGGAATTTAGATTTTCTTAACATGTAATGTAACGAAACGTATTCTTTGAGACAATTTTTTAACATATACACTAATTTACTTTGATATTTTTGATACTTCCCCTCCCCCTGCCCCTCCGTAACTACGCCACTGCGTGCGGAGGCGCAGTGCCTCAAGTAGCAGTGCGAGACTCTCTGCTCCCGGCCGGGCGTGTGGCGACGCCTGTAATCCCGCGACCGGGAGGCCGGGTGTAGAGGACGGTTTGAGGGCGGGAGTCCTCCCCCATGGTTGTCCCATGACGACCGGGCGTCCGCATCAAGCCTGTCATCAATATGGTCGCTCTGGGGGAGCCCGGGGCGCCCAGGTTGGCTAAAGAGAGGCGCATCGGGCCAGGGGGGAAACCCAGCAGCCAAAAGCCTCCGTGGTGGGCAGTGGTGGGTTCGCGCCCGGGAGTGGGCGCCTTGGGGGAGCCCGCACGACATAACCGGACCTGCATCCTTTTTGCACTCGCTATCCTACTCTAAACGAATCCAAAAACATTACTAATCAGTTATTTTCAGAACCTTTATCAATGTCACTCAAATTCTTGCAAGTATTTTCGATATTGAGCTTCAAATATTCTATGCAAGTGCTATTCTATTTAGACAGTAACTTTTGTAAAATTCTATATTACGCTCTAATAAATTCAAAACTATAATATGGAACCCAAATACCGGGAGACACATTCAAGACGTATATATGGAAAGTAAGAAGAACTCAAAACATATTTATCAGCATTATCTATAAAAAATAAAACTGATTCTTCACTTTCTCTTTATAAACAATCATTTTAACACTTCAACATCTCTTTGTTTATAAAGTAGTTCAAATATTCTATTTCAAAATTGGAAATAATTTAACTGAAAGAATATTTTACCATTACGTACATGTAGTGGTTTTAGTTTCCTTGAAAACCCCGATTTTTCGAAAATTGTAAAAAAAAGGGTTTAAAATTTCAAAAATTGAAGAAAGAGATTTTTGCTTCAGACGAAGTCTGTTGTACAAAATTAGCTCTTTAAAGAAAACAATTTTTTATAATTATTTTTGCAAGTATTTTTGGTTTTGGTAGAAGTAAAGGTAACCCTGTACAATTGCACACAGGCGGATGTACCCACAGGGGAGATGAATGTGGGGCACCGCCTATGTGTCGCCGTCGGCACGGTGTTGCTTGGCAAGCACAACGCTCTGGCGGCCTTTACCCCCAGGACAGATCCCGATATTCACTTGGAAGGGAGGCTGATCCCAGAGCCGTTTTGAATGGAAATCACCAGATAAAATATCCCGTTCTACTCCGGGATTCGAACGTAGGGACTTCAGGTCAGTAACGCAGTGCCCTACCACTGGACCACTTCGTATCCGTTTTTGATTTTTAGATCCAAATATTCTACGCAAGAGATATTCTATTTAGCCAAATTATACAGTAGTTGACTTAATGAACAATCGTGGGTATCATATTCTGATCTTGAAATAAATAATAGTAAATCTGGAAGTGAGCAGTGGAGATGGTTCGGCATTTTATTGTTGTTTTATCATTACAATTGTGCGTAGAGAAGTCGTCCTTCAGTGAATAATGGACATTTCATAAATGCAAATAAGTAATCTCCGTTCTTGTGACATCCTCACACAGCAGTGTGTGACAGTATTTTTTACTTCAACATACTAAACATAAAATACATTCAACATACTAAAATCACCGTTACTAAAGCATCTCAAATATTTGATCGTAAAATACGAGTTTAAATTTCTTTTGAGTGATAATTTAGGGCGTTAATTAATTTAGAACGTTCTTTACATGAAGCCTCTTTGTCATTTGTAAGGTTTTCTGAAAATTGGCTGGAAATGTTTTCTTGGATTTTTTGCTCATACGTAAAACTGTGAAGATCTACCCATCGGTGGGCCTCCGTTTGCGATTTTCGCACTGGGCCGCATGTTCGAAAACCGCGCGCCTAGGAAAATTGTGGTTCCATGAGCTCATGGAGCTCCGATAAGCGGCGCTATCAGCTGGGGCGGTGGCGCCAAGTAGGGGAGGTAGGGGAGGAAAGAAGGGGTGAGAAACGGAGAGACAGACACGGTGAGGCCAAGCTGGGCCTTGCAACTCTCCATCAAAACCGGGGGCAAAATTTGAGGGTGCTCCTATAGTAGGCGCTAGTGTCGCCGGGTATAGTTGCAGGTTAGGCTCGCCAACTTCCGCACATAAAATCGACTGATTTCTAAGAAACACGAAAAGTGTATTCTAAATGTTCAATTATTCATAATATATACATATAATAAACAGCTTAAGAAAGCGCGAACATCGACGCTATCTTTTGTAACGTTACGCGCCTGCTTGCGAACCTACGCAGCAGCAGCGCACGTTTGAAGTATCGTTGGTAGCAGTTCGTATTTTAGTTCCTATAAGAAGGTGCTGCGGGAGAACGCCCCACTAGAATGGTTTCCGCCATGGTATACAGGAGTTAAAAGGTCCTGGGTTAGACTGTGGAGGAAGGCCGTATGGAACCTGCAAATAAAGACGGTGGACGGTGCCTGCCGTTGGAGCTGCAGCGACGGAAATTGACAGCGAAGGACATTGTCAGCGCACGCCGCTAACGATAAGTATCAGATGGAGAATTGTTTTAATTATCTCGTTCTCTGAATTATTTCACAGACATGAACGAACTGTCAAGAAGACAAGATATTGCCTTAAATTCTGTGGATTACAATGGTAAAATGTGCATTGTAAATCTGCAGAATGTCAGGGCCCGGTTATATGTGAATTCTAATAGTCATTTGTATTTCTCTCTTCTGTGAAAATTGGACGATGTTATGCATCAATCGGCTATGCGATATCATATACGTTTTGAGATAATAGTGTTAAAAGATTTTATTACATTTTTAGCTCTAAAAACAATAATTTAATTCTTGTCTTGATAATCACTTACATGACAATGTTCTATATGCTGCTTCGTACTGTATGAGTAAAAATCTTTTATATAAATATTAACGGTCAATATTCTCATATTGCACTTAGACGGAATGAGAAGCCCGTCATTAGAGTTTTGCAACAATCTGTTAAGCGCCACGAGATGGCGCTTACTTTGTTGAGGCGTTTTGGCATTGGATATTTAGTGACGTATCAAGCAGCTAAGCGCCACGATAAGGCGTACAGACTGTTGATGCAAAACAATGTATCGTAGTCTGTGTTTCTACGCGTAATGCAGTTATTATTTGTTTTGTCATTTGTATACACAACATTCAAAAGTTTACATGCGAAATAAAATTATTAATACAACTACTCACGAAAACAGGAAATAATGCAAATATTAACTGAACCATTGTATAAATTTTATTGAATCAAGAAATTTTAATTACAGAAAAACATTCATAATTTTTCATGAGCTTGTACAGTAAATTCTAATGGCAGTAAACACACGACACTTGAACACCAGCCTCGTTGACTGTTATCTACTTTCTCCCTTTTCTCTTTCTTTTACTTCGCCGACTTATTTCACTGGCAATGAACCAAGCTTTTGCTTCACATAACTAAATTCCAGAATATCTTACTCATTTTTCTTATCTTCTGACTTTCTCATTAATAGTGAGGGTACGGAAAATTATGTATCTACATTTTTTCTAAGTGAACTCAGGCAAGGCAAATCAACGATGTATTCATTTTTACTTTCACGTATACGTACGTATACACGGAATGATATACGTAGTATAGGGAAAGTTATGTAATGCTGCGCGAAAAAATGGCCAATTTTCGGCCGAAAAAAATTAATTGCCGGGCCGTGAAAACGAATAAGTGGATAAAACCAGTTGCTAAATTAAGAAAAAAATCCCCTAACACGTGGTGTAGCCAGAAACCCTATTTTCTAGGTCCTTGATACCGAAAACCCAATTGAAAGGAAAACGTCCGTGAACACTGCTAGCGCCTAAACCTTACGTACGATTTCATCCAAAATGGATATTCCCCGGTCGATCTGATTCTGGTCAAAGCTTTGAGATTTTAAAAAAGATTCTTCAAAATTTGGGGGTACTTTATATGAAGCCCCGGGGATTTGCAACATTTTCTCAAAAACGACTCCAAATTTTTTCTTTAAATTTCTTGTATGAATAGAGTAAAATACACTTTTTAACATGGCATAGGTCCGATTTTCACGTACACCTCTGAATTTTCGAAAATTGTGAAAGTTTGAATTTTTTCGGCGTCTTTCTCCAACTACAAAATTGAAGATAGAGATTTTTTCTTCAAATAAAATTTGTTATGCATATTGAGTTCTTTAATAAAGGTCATGTAAATGTTTTTCAAAATTTTGGTAGTTTTCGTGCAATATTGCGTGCAATATGTGCAATTTTAAAAAATTACAAAAACAAGATTTTCTCAAAAACGGCTCCAAATTTTTTCTTTAAACTTTTGGTAGGGATAGTGGAAAATGTACTCTGTCAATGACATAAAAGCCATTTTGGTCTATCGGTTGGTTTTTCAAAAATTACAAAAATGTAAATTTTTTTACTTGTCTCTCACGTTTTTAATATTTACATTAGCCTTGATTTCTTGACATTACTATATATTAACGAGTACATGAGCTTTAAGTAATGTCAAGTAAAGTTTCTCGAAAACACAACCGTTTTCTGTGAAAAGTAGCTCAAAATTCCTCATTTTCAGAAACGCTCAAACGCCATTTTCTCATATATGGCTGCAATTTGTTTCTTGATACTTTTGTAACGGATAGTGCTAATTACGCTCAATAGTATAGCGTAAAGTTTATTTTGAGTTATTTTTTGTTTTTTCAAAAATTATATAAATGTAAATTTTTTGAAAGATCTCTCACATCTTTAATATGCACATTATCCGCAATTTGTAAAGATGATTATATTTGTGAGTGTAAGTGCTTCAAGTAACTTGAAATAAAGTATTTTGAAAACTCAAAAATTTTCTGTGAAAATGAGCTTCAAATTTCGCATTTTTAGAAGTCCTAAAAGGCCATTTTCTCTTAAACGGCACATAATTTTTAAAAGAAAATTGCCATTTACGGCTAGGTTTTTGTGTTCTTTAATATTCTAAAATTAATGTTTCTGTTCTACCAATAGGAAACCGAAAAATTAAGAAAATGACAAAAAAATGTACTTTTGGCGATGATAGATGGTAGCTGGCAAGAAAGAGTATGTGGCAATTCCGAATAGCTAGCGAAGACCCAAGAAAATAGAAAACTAATACGGGAAAGTCAGTGCCATTCTGTAGCACCACTAGTTCATACGGGGTAGTGGCTAGAAACGTAGACTTTTTAGTACACATTTTACCATACGTAAGGACATTTTTTACTCGAAAGTACAGATATTTACATATTTTACTCATAACTATACTTTTTTACTTATTCATGAATATTTCCATTTTCTGCATATTTTTGCGTAATTCAATATTCCTTTACTTTATGTTTTTGATAAGGAATCGCATAGACAAATAATTCAGCATTGTCAAACACATGTTTCCTGCAGCCTCGTCTCTAAAACGGCACTATTGCATCGTGTTAATATGCGCCTGTCGATAAATATGGGCGAAAATCAAAAGGGAAAGGCTCCTATGCAATCCATGAGTTCCTGTGTGTTAGTTTTGAGCACGAGTATCGCATAGAACAGATGACTGCTTAGGAAGGAAGTTGATAATAACAAGTAGAACAGGTGATGTCGCGCGCTCACGTCGCATCTTTCAAGGGTCTCCCGTGACCTTGATGACGTTCTCCAAGGTATACAAGGTCATCTCCGTTCAGGCTGCGTTGGCCGCAGAGAGCTTCTTTGTTCATTGAAGCGCCAAACTACACGAACTTGAGTGTAATATCTGGCGCTTACCTGCGTAATGTGAAATTAAGAACAGCAGATTCGATGATCTAGGTTTATAGCAGGTTGTTGCGAAACATGAAATCCCTAATGTCAATGATGGCGTTTACATTTTTCAGTAATTATAAGGCTATTTTTACAGCTTTGCCGCCAAAATTTTGCCTACCCTTAGAACATGGTCCAATGCCACTGATGACGTCCATATCTCACTTTTTTCAAAAATGGCGCTTAGCCGGTTGATGACACCAATTAGTTTTGGATAGGGGGATTAATGTCAGGATGAAAATACAGTACAAGCAGGATTTTGTCACATTAGAACATTATATTTATTCAGAATTTTTCAAATACAACAAAAGACGGGAATAAAACACGGGCGAGTGAGAAGCTAGAAGTAATTATTAAATCATTAAACAGGATTAGGAAGAGCCCAGCGACGAATCTGATATTCAGGTTCATATTGGGGCGCACAAAACTGTATGTCATTTTTTGAATGAAGCTATTTCCTATGTTCATGTTGGTGAAAAAGTAAAGTGATTTACTCTTAGACTTTGTTTCTGCAATACTTATGTGGATTCTTTTGGAATATTTTTTTTAAACCTACACATTTTACACAATAGTTTACAAGCATTTGATGCACGGATGTTATTTGAAGTTATAGAGAAAGCAATGATATTGATTTGCTTTCTTTTCTACATCGCACTAAGTAAAGAATAATGTTATTTCCAGAAATAATGTTATAGCATATTCTCATAACTATACATAGGTGACTATTTTACCAGCATGAGAATGTTTGAAACAGAGGTCCCAAATTGTAAGAGATAAAATACCTCAAATTATCTCTCATTAACAGCAACATAATACTACAAAACGGATGTGTACACGTTTTAAGATTTTTTCTTTTTGAAATTCTGACCTTAACAGCAAAAATCAAATTATCTCCACCAAAAAAACTTACAAAACTGGAAAGTTTACAACACATGTAAAATTGAACACAAATAGCGTATCTAAAAGGAGAAGTTCATGGGAATAATTTTCAGTGTGTTGCAAAACATTATTTGCCCCTGGGGTCAAAAAGACCCCAAACAGAGTCCAAAGGTTAAAGCATTTTACAATTACTGTTTCATGATTATTTTGGCGAGAGTACCTTATGATATTATGTATTGATTCTCTGTATTTATTTATTTGAAATTTTTATTTAATCATGTCAAATCAGTGCCCTGATCAGCAGTTCTAATGACTCTTTTTCGTTTGTCTTGTTTGCTGTTATGGTTTCATTCCAGCATTACATAATTGTGCCTTCTACAGAATACGAAAGAAGGGAGATACTGTAGCAGATACATATTTGAATTGGTACAATATAATCAATGCTGTCTTAAGATTTGATTCCATATTTTGTGAAGAAATCGAAAATCCACTTTTCTGTATGCCTCATACAGTGAAACAATAAATTCGGAAACCTTTTTTATTATTTTCATAAAAATCTAATTGTGCACACACAGAGGTTGCTGGAAGTCGGCACCGCACCTAAAATAAAAATTGTTTTCCCGTGCATCTACCAATAAATTATGTAGTACTCTTTGCAAGTTATTGAAGGTTTTCATATATTATTGTTATGTAGAGTAGAAAGGAATTTGCTGAATGGAAAAAAAATGGTCAATCAAATAGAGCAATATTTCATGTTAAGTGCATGGAAGCATCTGTAGCATTATATTCTGTGTCGTCAGAATTGCATATTAGATAGTAATAGTTTCAACAATTGTACTTACCCTTACCTTTAGTCCCCGATTTCCCATTTCAGGGAAATCGAGAATAAAATAAATAAATTTTGCATTCTATGTTTGGCGAAACGACGGGCCGAGGTGGGCCGGTGAAAGGGCACGACAAGATACTAAAATAATTTGTGTATATATATATACATATATATATGTATGTATAAATATATGTGGACTTGATAAAAGTGTGTGGACTTAAAACAGAATGGAAAACAATTCTACTTCGCCAGGATTCAGCTCACCAGAGTGGGAGACTTTTGCTCTGGATAGGTATTTTATAGCTTACATAATAATAATAATAATAATAATAATAATAATAATAATAATAATAATAATGTGTATGTGTATAAATGGGTGTTCATTTTCTTATGATGGGTAAACTCGGACACCGTTTGACCGATTTCCAAGAAAGCAAATCTTCGTGTTTTTCATAGAGAATATTTTTTTGCTGCTCATTTTACTGTAACTATACTAAATGGTGCTGCATCATAAGATAATTACTTTATCCTATACGTGCGCATATACGTAGTATAGGGAAAGTTAGCTGCGCGAAAAAAAACGCGGATTTTCGGCATACAAAATTAATTGTCGGACCCTGACAACGAAAACGTGGACAAATACAGTTGCTAAATTACAAAAAAACGTAAACTTCATCTAAAACATGGTGTATCCAGAATCCCTGTTTTGTTGATCCTTGATACCGGAAAACCATTTGAGAGAAAAAAGTCTGTACTTCTGTCTGTGAACACCATGCGCCTAACCCCATGCGTAAGACTTTTTCCAAATTGAAAAAAGCTCTGTCGATCTGACTCGAGTCGAAGATTTGATATTTTGTAAAACATTCTTAAAATTTTTTTGGGGGGGAGGGTACAAGACATTTTCCAAGTTTTCTCAAACACTACTCCATTTTCTTCTTTAAATTTCTTGTAAGAATGGAGTGTAATACACCTACAAAGACGGCATAGGTCCGATTTTCAGGGTTAACTGAATTTTCGAAATTTTTGTCTGTTAAATGGTTTTCGGAATCTTCCTACAACTACGAATTTGAAGATAGAGATTTTTCTTTAAATAAAATATGTTATCCATAGTGAGTTCTTTCATTAAGCTCCTTTTCATTTTTTTCAAAATTTTAGAAGATTTCATGCAATATGTGCAATAGTAAAAAATAACAAAAGATACATTTCTCAAAAACGGATTCAAATTTTTTCTTTAAACATTTCGTAGGAATATTGCTAAACATAATCAATAGTATGGTATAAACGTCATATTGCTGTATCCTTTTGTTTTTTTAAAAAATTAACAAAAATGTAATATTTTTTACTTATCTCTCATGTATAATTTGCATTGGCAGTGATTTACTCTCATTATTATATTGATAAGTACATGTGCTTTAAATAATGTCATATAAAGTTTCTCGTAAACTCAACAGTTTTCTGTGAAAATGAGCGCAAAATCCCTCATTTTCAGAAACGCTCAAACGGCATTTTTTAAAAAATGGCTCTACATTTTTTCTTGAAACGTTTCGTACGGACAGTGCTAATTGGTAGACACAGCGAATCTGCGGGGTGGCACAAGGTTTTCTCAGGGTACTTCCGTTTCTCCTGCCTTCCACCGACATTTTTCAGCAATCATTCTCTACCCTACCCTATCCTATCATTTACCATCATTCTGTTTAAGGACCCAACGATCACAGCGGCGTCTAGAGGACGACTGAGTAACTGATTGGAGAAGGGCCATGATTACCTCAGAGGGTTATCGGTAGCGAAACAGAGAGAGAGAAAGACCAATGGTGAGGGTATTGGGAATGCTCCATTCCAAGATTCAAGTTTCGGTTTAAAATTACTGGATGGAAAACCTAGCGGGGCTGTGTTCAAGGAAAAGAAAAGAGTTTAGTTGACTAATTCTGCGGAAGCGTAGCCAGCAAGTCCTCTGCTTGCCAGACGGTTATTAGTCGGTGCAAGGGCATTGGCAGCGCCTAGGTAGCTCCGCTGTATTCCTTCGGCCCGTATGAAAAGCCTCCCGATGTTGCTAACCGCACTGACTGTTGCCGGCAGAAGGCAAGACACCGGAGATGGAATGTCAAGGGATAAGGGCAAGGTATTAGGTATTGACGCTTTCCAAGTGGAACACGTACATAATCCAAAGCTCCCCGCAGGGGGGGGATCGTGTCTGCTTGGGTGGATACAATCTCTGGTGGAGAGTTGTAGTCCACCCGGACCCTTAGTTTAAGGGCGGCACTCACGTCATTAGCTTCAAGGTGGAGGCAGTGAGAAGACGATGCTACGCTCCTCGTTACCGCGCTTTGCCCAGTAACCCACTAGTTGGGTCAGGATGCGTCGACCTATTGGCAGGATTGGGTGAAGGAAATTCTTCGGAATGCTCTGTAATCCATATATAAAAGTCCGGCGGGACTCTGATACTTACCGTAAAGTTTCCCAGGTTCTGGCGAGGCTCACGTCAATAGTTTAAAGGTGTAGGCAGAGAGGAGACGTGGAAGGGTCTCCGATCCGCTTAAAGTTGGGCGCTCTTGTCTTCGTCGTGGCAGTACGTTCTGGGCATAGAGTCTTGTCCCGACGCTTGTGAGTGGGGCATTGATTCGACTCCGGCACTAGTCCGGAAAGTTAGTAGCTCTATGCTTGCAGGGCGGCCCAAGACCTAGGCGTTCAATGTGGAGGTTGCCGCGAGGGTAAAGTGGGTTCCGGGGGGATCCGGATACCAGCCCAAGGGGTCAGGATACCCTCCCAAGGTCCTCGTACGCCTGCGGGGAGTGCGGATGGAGGCAAGCGCCTAGGAGTCCACCCTCGGGTAAATTCCCCCTGGTAAAACATGTTAGGCCCGCGTCAGATATACTGCATGCTTCTAAGCTACCCAAAAAGCCAAAGAACGAATGGTTGACGCATGGTAGATGAGACGGCCCAATACTACAACGCATGGGTAAACCAGCATGCCCAAGCAGGTCTCGAAATAGCGACCGATCTTCCTAATGCTTCAGCGGCTGTGCCGACTTTATTAAAAATCACCCCCGGGCTCATGAGAGCTAGTGGTGCGTAAGGAAGCTAAAAGCGCGGTCTCCATTTCCCTTTGGTGATAGTGTTGCAGCATTCTGCTCAATCGTCGAAACTTATGAATTATTTTAACCTGTAATAAGAGAAGGTGAAGGAAAAAGTAAACATTTTAACAAACACAAACACAAAAAAACGTACTTTCATTGATGTTTCTAACACTTAATCATTTATCACATGTATGTTGCACAGTCGCTTTCATTAGTCGACCCTTCTGGCGAGGTAGTCCATTGCAGAGAGCGGAGATTACATTGTGAAACCTGTTCCACTGAGTCTCAAGGGCAACTATCTTCACACTGCAGCAAAAATGTCTTATTTGTAAACCACATATTTTTTTGCTGATGTTCTAAAAGGATAATTTTTATCATCCTGTAGTTTCGTACTTGGCTTTGCGTACATTGTATGGCATCGTGTGTAAAAACGCATTATTATCATTTTTTAAAATGCTATATTGATGCATTTTTTAAAGGATTAGTTTAGGTTTGAGTGATCTTACTGACAGGAAAAAATTCAAAACACTCCGCTTTAGCACACGTCGCAATTGAAAGTACGCACAGCACACGTTCAAAGATGAATAAAAGAACAGTAAACAATGTTGAAACGGCCATATTGATTGTACCGCCATATCGGTTTTTGGCTTTTTTGTGTGAAATCGATTGACTTTCCCATAAGACTTGAGCAAATATTTCCTTCTTTAAGCAGCCACTTGTTTCCGCAGTCAGCAGTCGGTGCATTTTCTAGACCGTTTCAGACCGACGCATCTTCTGGCGAGTTGCTTCTTTTGACACGTTTCGATTAAGAAGCGGAATTCTAATGGAAATTTCTGTTGATTCATTGTCATAATACATCGGGGTGCATTGACAGAAAAAATATAAATGAAGTAACTCATCTTGATAGGGCGTTAATTTCTATTACCCATAAATATAAATTATTATATGCAAATATTGAACATTTTAGTGTATATATTGCGTAATTTTTGACGCGTATCTTCTATTACAATATTAAATAACCATTATTAATTCTACTACAATATATGTGGTGTTGTAGCAACACCAGTTGTAAGCACATGTACACAATTCCAGATAATTTCTACTTTATCAGTAATCAGAATGATAAATACGTGTTTTTCTCTTAATTTGCCAACAAGGAAAGGCAGAACGTTTGCTTTTCTCATTGTCATCACATTCGTTAACTCCTTGTTGTCATCTTTTATGGTAACGGCCGTGTTATTACCGAACCATTAGTGTTCGTTTATCATTTGCGGTCATTGATCATTAACGCCGCGCAAAAACTCTACTCTTCCGCTTCTTTCATAGTTACGGATCAAAACACAACTTTATCAGAAAATGCGACTATTAAAGGTTAATAATGAAAACCTGGTTGTTAATAATCAAACGTAACTACTTGCTGACCGCGTGGCAAGATGATCGCTTAAAAGACGTTACACTTTTACATTATCAAACGAGAAAATCAATTGGTTCCTACAAAAAAAGTTCATGAATGCAGGAGGTTGCTTCAGAAATTTCGCTGTTGCTGCACTTCCTCTTCTAGGAGGCCTTGGCTCTGGTCTTCAGCGCCGCCTGCGAACCGTATGCGCGCCGGTAGAAGCGAGTGAAGAGGACGACCATCAAAATGGCCTGCGGCACCAGCAGCTTCGGCACCAACAACGGGTAGTTGCATGGGTTGTACACAAACAGCTGCGCCAGGTGTGATCCTACCAACACGTGCTGAACCTGCGGATAGAAGGATTGCTTAGTGATTACTGGCACGTCAACTACTAAGGTCATTAGTACCATAAGCGTAGTGAGCGTTTATATCGTGGGAAGTGGCGCTGGCTAGCGAGAAACGGCGCCGAGCTGCGTCGGCGTGAGGGAATTTCCCTAACCAGATATCTCCCACCAGCAGGGTACCGCCCCTCGCAATACAAACGCTATGCTCCCGACAAGTGCGGTAGTGTAGTGTATATGAGAGTAAGTAGGGGATGAGGAAAGGTCAAGGAAGGGGAGATAAGATCGCGCGCGGTCCGTGACCCGTTTGTTAGGGTGTTAATCCAGCATTCGACTCGTGTTGGTCAGAGAAACCACGGAAAAACACCGATCAGAGCAGCCGGTCGCTAGGATCCTCCTCCAGACAACAACTGAGTTCGAAGCAACTGTCTAGCTAGTGTCGAGAATCCTATCACTGTCGGGACTCAAGCCGTAGGACATCACACTCAGAGTCACTGCAGTGACATCAGTTGATGCTCCAATCTACCTTTGCTGATTTGAACCTGCGGAGGTCATTTTTATAGAAGTATTTTCTGCGTATATTTAGTAAAATCATGACAATTAAATAGATAGTGCGTGGAAAAGATTTAGACAACATCAGCTCCATTTTTTTTAATTTCTCACTTTGGCACATACTGATTATAAATGTAGTGTAATTATTTTCAAAATATAACTAGTTTGTGAATATTTTAGTGGAGTTGAGAAAGGTAAATATTTAGATAAGATTTAATCCAAATCAGCTCCAAATCTTTACTTTACCACTGTTCGGGGATACTATATTCATGTTACGTTATTTTATAAGTGGACTAATGGTGTGATTAATGGTGATGAAGTACAGTAGTCCGGAAACCCTTTGACGGCTCATGTGGGATTGGCGCAGGAGTTGCAGGATACACACAAAGTAAAGTTCCAGCACAAGCAAGGTTTAATTTGCAAATTTGTTGAATTGTCACTTACAAGAACACAGTACATAAACATAAAGATTTCACTTAGCGCGTCAATTTACACTTTGTTTAAGTGCATTTTTTACAAAATAATTTTATAAAACGAAATTATATAAATAAGCATTAACTTACCACAAAAAACTTCAACTGAAAACTAGTGGTGTTACAGATTGGCATGGACTTTCCCGTATTAGTTTTCTATTTCCTTTGGTCTCGGTTAGCTATTCGGACTTGCCACATACTCTTGCTAGCTGCCATCTATCGCCGCCCAAAGTACATTTTTGTTTGATATTTTTTAATTTCTCGGTTTCCTAATAGTAGAACGGATATATTATTTTAAGAATATGAAAGAACAATAAAACCTCGTCCTAATTGGCAATTTTCTTGGAAAAATTTGCTGCCTTTAAGAAAATGTATGTTTTTGTGCGTTTGATCGTTACTGTACAACCGTGTGTTCACTGACGGGACAAAAAATGAAAACGGAGTCGGATCAGTCATTTATTCGCACGATTTCAAATTAAAACAGACTTCCACCCACTAACTCTAATAAAAACTGCAAAATTGTTTAGCATATTCCTCTCCTTAAGGAAGATTAAAAAATCTTCAGAGAAGCAAAATTATACCATATTTACTAACTTCCTCAAAATAGTTTAAGAAATAAACCGCAAATCAATTTTGGTAATAAACAACTGCATTCAAGAAATACACTACAATATAACAAAATCAGGCAAACGATTATGATTGTTTGGACATGCAAACAAAAATTTGATAGTGAAATTGCTTATTTAGAAGTCGAAATTGCTGTGAGGAAGATTTCTAGGAAAAATAAATCACAAATTAAACTTTCATTGAAACTCCTTTTGGCGCTCATCTATATCTAGCAAACATCCACCAATCAACGAGCACATTTTTCTCATTAAGCATCAATAAGAAAATTAGCCGCCTGTTCAGTGTCAGTTCTGTATCAACAAAACCAATACAAATTGGCGAGTGAATTTTCATTGGAAAGTGAATTGAGAGATTTTTCTGATAATTACTGGTGATGTATTACTCTCTTGCTGAACATTTTATGCCAGCCAACAGGCAGTTAGTTTCCAGCCTCTTTTCTGAAACAAAGCCTGAATATATAGTATTTTCTAAGAAAAAAGAAAAAGAAAGTGTAACTCTAAAGTTGAATGACAATATTCTCAGAAAGGTACCATCGTCTCCTATATTATTTCAGTAGTAAACATTTCCTTTACGACTCGCACACGCAACCATTCTTTATAAATGAGATCTCTAAAGAAAGAGAATTTCACGGACACGTGACGAATTGCATGTTGACTACAAAAATATTCGTTGAAAATAACGCATCTAAATAGTCATTTAAAATGCAACCCTCATCTCGCGACAGCGTTTCAAGATATAGTTAAATAACTCCTAAACGAAGCGTACTAGGGCCTTAAAAACTAAAATTTTAATGCCAAAGGCCTGTAAGAAACATTTCTCACGCAATAATCTGATGAGAGAGTTTTGAACATTATATTACATTTTTGCTGGTCAGGCGCTTTTAGATATTATTCAATACCAACTACATTACTCGGCGCTGGAGGCGAGCTTTGTGACGTCATGCTTAGTAGGCTTAGATTTCTTCACATTACATGTATGCTTTCTGTGTACATTAATTCAAGATTATTCAAATAAACTTAAATGCTCTCGCAGCAACAATTAGAAGTATTAATTGTTGTTCGATATCGCTGAAGATTGATTTTTATGTGTGTAGTGCAACTGTTCATCGATCGAATATAAGTATTGACAGTCTTGTTTCTGTGAAAAGTTTATGATATAACCTACAGTACTCACGCACACGATATGGTAAATTACAAAATGATCATGTTCTTCTTATTCAAAATATTTTTGTCCGTTTTTATCGCTCTCGCCTCAAATTTCAAATTCTACTACTTTAAGTCAATATACATTCATGGACAGGACTTTTCAAGAGGGGATTTTTTTAAAATCACGTATTAAAAATGAAATTAGATGAAAGCGTAGGTTTAAATGTCTTTCACGAATATTGTTTATTTTTTCTGATGTGGTTGATTTTAAAGACCTAACGTAAGTCATTTAAGAGAAATTATATATTTACCTTGTTTATTAGATCTTATTTCTTTGAAGGTGGGTGCACTTCACTTTGATTAAAAAGGGAAATTGGCTGCAAATTCTTATGCTATAATGAAAAGTGACGAAAATACTTCCAGTGTACTATGAGACGACCGAGACTCAAGGAAGAAACCATCTGCACGAAATTACCAGGGTTTTCTGCGTGTGAATCCAAAAGATGAGGCAGAAGGCTTAACCCATCGATGCACTTAAGGGGCCTCGGAGGCCCCTTGACATCTTCTCATCGCTGTAACTCTGTTGTGTTTTGCTTGTGGCTAATAACATTTCTTGACATCTTAAAACAATCATTTTTGTTACTAATACTACACGGAGAAGAGACTGAAACTAATCGGTTTTTAGAAATCTAGCTTTTTTCTGTAGGTAGTCGCACTTTCCACTTAAGGGGCCTGAAAGGCCCCCTATTTGTTCTGTGGCTTCGTTGAAAATATCTCTATAAAAAATATTGCACGATCGACAATGGACTACGACAGTGAAATTCCTTTATACTTTGACTTTTCGACAATATCTTTTTTGAATTACCAGATCTTCAATACAAAATTTAGTTTTGTATCTGTCACAAGTGTGAATACGTTCTCTAAATTGAGCGGGAAGTAGCGACCTTCAAAAATTAATCTCACTTCAGAGAATATGTGTGAAAAATTGTATTGAAAAGAGCTTGATTATATACAGAAGGGATTTGTTTCGAGTAAAAGAAGTGATCCGTTTTTCACAGCAACAATTAATATTCGTATTTTCGAAAACATTCGAAGGTGGATGCACTTTGATGAGAAACGAAAGGCGGTGATCTTCCACAACGTCTATGAGGAATAAACCTGATAAATATGGCATTAAAAAATTCTGGTGTTGTGATGTGGAGAACGGGTTTGCATTCAACTGCAGTATATATTTTGGTAGGCAAAAGGACGAGCTCTTGGTGAAAGATTTGGCTGCATGTGTGAAAGAACGGACCCAACCCTTGAGGAAAGGAGAATACAACATTTCTGTGGATATTTTTTTACGTTCTTACTCACAGAGTTCCTGTTGCAAAAAACTTGCACTGCTAAGAATTACATGTCAAAACACAAAAGAGATTCCAAATGAGCTGAAAACATAAAAACATGCCGCTGACCAATGCATCTCACGTACAATATAAACGATATTGCAGCACCGACGCAATATTTATTACACCAAGATGCCCAAAAACTAGAACGAAAATGTCACTTGGTGGCGACGGATTTTCCTAAATTAACAACCGAAAAACTTTCAAACGAAACAAAATCAATGATTAACAATCCCAAAACACAGAAAAGAACATTGAACTGCTTAAATGTTTTCGAAATTCACAAAAGTGTATCCATAGGAGCCAGCAATAGAATTTCCACAGGTAAACGGGAAAGGTTCGTGATTTTTCAAATTAAATATTAATAAAAATGTAAAGAAATATTTTGGTTTATTACTATTTATATATTTTTTTTGTTTTTATTTATGGCCGCACAAAATGGGCTGAAAGAGTGTGTATGTACAAAATGTGAAAGAAATATTTGAGGAGATCACTAAATATTTTATTAGTTGGAATAATTGTAAATAAAAATTACATCATAATCAAAGTCTTACTGTTGTAAACTACATGAAGAATAAAATACCATTATCATTAATTCTACTTAAAATTACCTCACTTTTTCCGTCGTACGTTGTAAATTTAGGAGGGGGGCCTCAGAGGCCCCTTAAGTGTTTAAGTGTAATATTCTTCATCGGTGCATCGACGGGTTAAGAAAATTTGAGATGGGCACTATCAGAGAGCTTAGAAAGTAAATCAAACTATGATGGAAAAAGAGCTCTTACACTTTTTGATGTTCTTCGTCAAAAAAAAGAAACAATGTTGGCAAAGAATACACGATTGTGAACAATTAACAGTGAAGACTGTGTCTTTTTAGGATTTGATTCTGTTTTACCTGTGCCGGTATTTTCTTTGTCAGCAGTGATTCGGGAAAATTTTCAAGTCAACGTCTTCAGTCGTGATATTGTATTCAATAGCTGGTAAATAACTCATTCCCTACAGTGATTAGTAATTTCAACAAATTAATTTTAATTTTGGACGAGTTGAAGCATTTGCAAGAAAACTAAGAGAACTATTTTCGTAGCGGGGCAGAAAGAGAGAGCGAGACGGAAAGAGAGAGAGAGAGAGCGAGACGGAAAGAGAGAGAGCGAGGCGGAAAGAGAGAGAGAGCGAGACGGAAAGAGAGAGAGCGAGACGGAAAGAGAGAGAGCGAGACGGAAAGAGAGAGAGAGCGAGACGGAAAGAGAGAGAGAGCGAGACGGAAAGAGAGAGAGAGCGAGACGGAAAGAGAGAGAGAGCGAGACGGAAAGAGAGAGAGAGCGAGACGGAAAGAGAGAGAGAGCGAGACGGAAAGAGAGAGAGAGCGAGACGGAAAGAGAGAGAGAGAGCGAGACGGAAAGAGAGAGAGAGAGCGAGACGGAAAGAGAGAGAGAGAGCGAGACGGAAAGAGAGAGAGAGCGAGACGGAAAGAGAGAGAGAGACGGAAAGAGAGAGAGCGAGACGGAAAGAGAGAGCGAGACGGAAAGAGAGAGCGAGACGGAAAGAGAGAGCGAGACGGAAAGAGAGAGCGAGACGGAAAGAGAGAGCGAGACGGAAAGAGAGAGCGAGACGGAAAGAGAGAGCGAGACGGAAAGAGAGAGCGAGCCGGAAAGAGAGAGAGTGAGACGGAAAGAGAGAGAGCGGGACAGAGACAGACAGAAAGACAGTCAAACAGAAAGAGACGGACAGAAAGGGAGAGAGAGACAGAAAGGGAGAGAGAGACAGAAAGGGAGAGAGAGAGACAGAAAGGGAGAGAGAGAGACAGAAAGGGAGAGAGAGAGACAGAAAGGGAGAGAGAGAGACAGAAAGGGAGAGAGAGAGACAGAAAGGGAGAGAGAGAGACAGAAAGGGAGAGAGAGAGACAGAAAGGGAGAGAGAGAGAGACAGAAAGGGAGAGAGAGAGAGACAGAAAGGGAGAGAGAGAGACAGAAAGGGAGAGAGAGAGACAGAAAGGGAGAGAGAGAGACAGAAAGGGAGAGAGAGAGAGACAGAAAGGGAGAGAGAGAGACAGAAAGGAGGAGAGAGAGAGACAGAAAGGGGGAGAGAGAGACAGAAAGGGGGAGAGAGACAGACAGATAGACACACAGAAAGAGAGAGAAACATACAGATAGAGACTGATACGTTTTCTGACAATGAGAGGTTTTCTTTTTCACAATGAATATGGAAAAAGGGGAAACGCCGGGTAATTTGTTAGTAGTAACTAATAATAAAACGTACAAATTCAGATTACACGACGTGTTTTCTATATATACCTGTGAAGCGAAAGCTATTCATCAAAAATTGCAAATAACAAGAAATAATAGAAAAGAAACCAAACATGTAATATTTTCAGATTCTAAATCAGTACTTGTAGCTCTAAGAAACACCAGTAACTCAAATCTGCCTAGAAACAAGAATTAATGATTTGGCTAATTACTAACAATTACGATATAAAACTAGAATGGATTCAAAGCAATCAGGGAATACAAGGGAATGAAGAAGCGGACCAAGAAGCCACAAACGCCATTAACGAACCTTTACAGAACACAATACGTTCACCTCCAGAAGAAGTTAAAAGACATGTTAGGATTAAAATGAAGGAATTCTGGGACTCTCACTGGAGAATCATTGATTCAAACAAATTACAGAAAATAATACAATTAACTTTTGACAAGTCTGTTACAGTGTCAACATCTAGAAATGAGTAAGTAATAATACCCAGATTAAGAATAAGTCATACAAATCTGACACATATTCACTTAATTACAAAAAAGACCACGTTCTGGTAGATAGTCAATAGTTAGGAACTGAAAGAAATCAATCTAAACAGCTTGTTCGGACAAGCAAGCTGTTAATCATTATGTATTTATTTAAACATGCGCATCGCATTATGACTAAGCTATATGTACAATTATTTTTATTATGTATTTTATTCGTAATTACGAAATACATTCGACTCATACGACCCGTGATTCCCTGAAAAAAAAACAGCCGGTGACACGATCGCCTGATCGCGCGTCCAGGAAATGCAGTCCACATCAGTTTAAAATGTTCTGGTTTATTTTGCGACCTCACAAGTTTAATTGCCTAATATGTCCCATAAATCTTACAATTTAAAATGCTTTACTAAAACATAGCTTTTAATCTGTTATTTTGTAACGTAAACTCAATTTAAAAATTCATATCTACTCGCGCCCTGATTGGCCCTGCGCACTTCCTGGCACCAGTTTGTTCGTCTCCACCGATCAACGAGTGAACGAGAATCAGTTGAGTTGATACTTTCAACACGAGCGGACGTGCTTTTGCCTCGCGCCCAGCTCCTTGCATCATTAATTTTACATTTTAATTTTAAATGTATGGATGCAAGTTTTCTGTCTTGGGAAGTGTTAACTTGTGCATTGTTCAATGTGTGCCACAACTAGTCACTGTCACTCAATTGTTCGTCATGAATGTTTTCAACGACTTACATTTGCTATCAGCAATGGCAAGTATTATTTAATGCTCGCTGCATTTATACCACGTATTCGCACAACAGATAATTACGTGCGTAAAACAATCTGTGATTCCAATATTAATTTTGTTACCGCTGAGTAATACGACTGAACAGCTCCTGTACAGTCAGCCTCTCGTATTTCGCAATTTGGTGCAATTCAGCAGTGTCTCCGTCGCGCGAACGTATCCTTGCATGTCTGTGTGGTCCGAACTGTGCGAGTGCAACCAACTGTGTACCACGAAAGTGCATTGAGCTCTTCCAACTCTGCCTGTGCGTCCCCGCAGGTGGTAACATCTTTGCCCTTGTGACCGGCTAATAACCAACTGTCAACCTCTCGTTCTCCAAGTACTGTTTTCGTCACCCGTGACAAGCCATATGTAATGTATTTTCTATGTATTTTTCTTACAGCTTTAGCTCAATCGCTACATGTATTCTCTATTCCCCTTTGTATTCATTTAGCAATTTAATTATAAATGTTAACTTCACATGTTCGTTGATTTCTTTCTGAGTGATGATGACAGCACCTCAGTAATTAATTTCAGGAATTCAAGACTGGTGACTTGCAAATATTTAATTCAGTCAGTTGTTCTCCAAGGTAAGTTGGCTATCCAGTCCGAGTGTGGTGTAAATGGGCCATACCCTAATTAATTCACGGTCCACATATTACAAACACACATCTCCCCCTGACACAGCTCAACTGTTTGGCCGAAACTGTATGACCGATCTCCACGAAAGTTGGCACTTGTAGGTGTTTTTTTCACCCTGAAGGTTTATGTGCAGTTAATTCCGTTGTAACTCCACTACACGGCGCTGTAGAACAAAACTAAATATTTTTACGTCAAATGCAACCTGCTACACTAGGCAGCATTTTGAATCTATATTGTTAAATAATTCATTAAATATTTTTTTCTTAATTAAACGTGATTTTTTCTTAATTAAGCGACTGGTTTTATCCATTTTTTCGTTATCACGGCTCGGCAACGAACTTTTTTCTGCCGAAAATTCGCCATTATTTTCCGCAGCATTCCATAACTTTCCCTATACTATGTATATTACTCTATATATATGTACGTATACGGGAAAGTAAAAATGGATATATATATATATATATATATATATTTATCTCATATATATATGTGTGTGTGTGTGTGTGTGTGTGTGTGTGTGTGTGTGAGAGAGAGAGAGAGAGAGAGAGAGAGAGAGAGAGAGAGAAAGAGACAGACAGAGAAAGATAAACTCCGACACCGTGTGACCAATATCCATGTAAGTTGGCACTTCTACGTGTTTTTCTTCACCCAGAAGATTTATGCGCTCTTAATTATGTTTTAACTCCACTGCATGGTGCTATAGAGACAAACTAAATATTTACGTCAAATGCAACCAGCAACACAATCGACAGGATTTTGAATCTAAATCGTTAAATAAATCCTAAACAAAATTTAGGGGTATTAAAAACTAAAATTTTGGGGTCAAAGATTTTAAAGAAGCGTTTCTCACATCATAATCTACAGGATGAGACCTTTATGAACATTCTATTACAGTTTTGCTGTTTCGTCGCTTCTTGATATTACGTCACTTGCTCAGAGACGTGCAGAATCTGCAACTAAATGTGAATGAGAGGGACAGAGAGGCAGAGACAGAGACACACAGAGACAGACTGAGACAGGGACAGAGAGAAGCGGAGAGAAAGAGGAAGGGAAGGGAGGGAGAGACAGAGAGAATGGGAGATGGAAGGGGAAACAGGGAGATGAAGGGCAGAAAAACGTCTGCCGGGTTCCACTAATGTAACTACACTTCGTCATAAAAAAAATAGCTGCACTCCGGAGGACGAGGCGGATTGCGATCATTGTTGGTAGGCAGGTAAAGGGTACCACGCGTATGAAATGATTACATTTTCTCATTTGTAGGACCAATATTTACAGGGCTACACGGCCACAGACTGTACATGTTAGTTTGGCATGAGGTCCCATTTTGGAAAACACGCGTCCAGACGTCGTGGCATGGAGATGTATATGTCTCGAATGGAGTCCTGTGCTAGTTCATGCCACGCAGCCTGCACCTGAGCGCGCAGTTCTTGCAGATTGGTGGGTGGGGGTGGGGTCCTGTTCGCACGCTTCGTAGCACTCCAAGCATTCTCGATCGGGGAAAAAGATTGGCGATGCGGCTAGTCAGGGCAGAGTATCCACGGCTGCAAGGCATGTGCACGCTCCTTGTTCTTGTTCTGATTAAATAAGGCATGGGCGTGGGCGTTTGCGAACAGCAGAGCCACTGGTTACAGAATCTAATGATCGTACCGAGTGGCTGTCACGGTGCCCCCAGGAACACTAAGGATGAACGGGAACCATAGGATATCGCGCCCCCACATCCTCATTCCAGGCTGGTGGGACGTGTGATGGGATACCAAACTCCGATCGTCGTGGCGCTCCCCACGGCGCCTCCAGACACGGAACAGATTGTCTTCTCCATCAAAGCAGAAGCGAGACTCGTCACTGAAGATGACCCTCTACCAGTCTCCATGGCCCCAGGTTCATTGTTCTCGACAGCAGACGAGTCTGTAGCGACGTTGCTGGGGTGTGAGTGGCAGAAGTCGTAGGGATGCACAGCCAGCTGAATCACCGCTGAAACACCTATTGAAGCATCACTGGATCTGTTCGTCCGCGGCGGACCATCCGTCGGTCCTCCCTCCTCGTGGTGCGTGGCGGATGTCCAGATCCCGCTTGTCGTGTGTGCGTGCCTTCCTCATTCCATCGCTGTCAACAGCCGGCGATGATGGTGTCCGTACGACCGGTGTGGCGCGCAATACGGCGACAAGACCAACCAGCCTCCCGCAGACCAAGACGATGCGGCTCCTCTCGAAAGCGTCTATCTGCACAACCGGCTGTCGAAAGCGTTGCCTAGGCATAGTATACGTGCAGGTGACGCTCTGGCGACGTTTACCCGATGTCGTGGCCGGCGCGGCCATTTGAGGCCCTCTTATCTCGGTAAGCGCGATGTCACGATCCTACCCCCGACCACACAGTGCGCTAGCGACCGTGAAAACGAAATCACTGGCTTAGGGAGGGTCCTTCGAGGTGCAGCTTTTTTTATGACGATGAGTGTATATAAATGTACTAATGTTATAAGTGTATATATCCAATGTAAACAGGTAATGTAAATGTGTGATGTAATGTAAATGCAATGTAAATCTATATTGAAGTCACTGATGACCAATGTTAAAAAGCGACTTAAAATTAAATATTAAAACAATTTTGCCGCAGGGAGGAAACGGATCTTTTAAGACTGCCATCTTGACACTCCAAATAAAGAAGGATTCATAGGCCTTCGCGGCCGGAGTCATTGTGTTCTTGGCTGTCCGGGATGACTCGAGATGATCGACTGAGACGCAGCTCAACCCGGACAGCCAAGAATAAAGTTCCAAATTAAGCCATCTATACCTATTGCAAAAATCACATCCACCGTCATGCGAACTTCGCACTATAAAACTTCACCTTGATCACATCTTTAAAGTATGCTCCAGATATAACCATCAGAGATAGTCATTTGGATTCAAATACGAAACCATCCTACATTCATGAGAAGATAAAGACAAAATTATCAACTTTTGAGCAGCTATCAATATACTTTCTGAAATTGAACCCCATTGTTTTATAAGAATTTATTCCTCCCAAGTATGATTTAATATCAGCTAAAGTATATTGTAAAGTTAAATAGGAATATTGTTTTTGCCAAAGGGTATAGTCGAATGCGGGGATGAAAAGTGCCCCCAAACTACATCGATAATTGCGATATTCGTATGAAAGAAAATACAAACTATAGCTGATTCCCAAAAAAGTCAGCCTCCTAGGGCAATCACTCGCAGAGATACAATGGGAAACGTGTTTTTCGTGTTTTCTTTTTTTCTACGCCATTTTCTTAAAAACGGCTCCAAGTGTTTGAAACAAAATTGCCAAAAGTGCCAAAACTAGGCTTTCCTGTTCTTTAATATTCTTAAAATAATATTTACGTCGTACTATTTAGAAACCAAAAGTTAATAAAATGTCCAAAAAAATGTACTTTGGGCGACGAAAGATGGCAGATGGCAGCTGACAAGAGAAAGTGGCAAGTCCGAATAGCTGGCGGACACCAAAGAATATAGAAAACTAATACGAGAAAGTCTGTAGCACCACTAGTTTTATTTGGCACACGCTCGCTACTTGGCGAAAATTGTTAACCCGTCAGAAATTTTGAGTCGACTGTGTATAAACGAGCGCGTGATCCTAGTTATTGAGGAAGACAGTGATAATGATTAATTGCCTATGATTGTCTAATTTTCTCTGATTAATAAACCTACATCCGAGTAATTTCATTTATATTATAAATATGAGTAATATACCTTAAACTTATTAATTTGATTATTTTTAGAAACAAAACATAAATCTAAAAACAATGGAGGTTTGATGATTTTATTTCGATAATATAAATACTTTCCCATAAAAAACAGAAAATAGTCGTAAATCATGCTGGTGGGTGTGACTTTTCAATAATTTAAATATAAATTGTTTAGACATAGGAGTTTTTTTCCAATCACATTTTGTCACAAATTTCAAATTTTTAAACTGATAAAATTGGTTTTAATTATTTTTCACTATCGTCCACATTCGTTAAAAATGTAAAAAATGTACGTTATAGAATGTTATGAGACACATTCTAGGGAAAACTGAGACAGCACTCCAGTGCTATAATGTCGAAAATCAATTTCATTTTTTTTTGTATTTGAATTTGGCGCCAAAATTGGTTGGCAAAAATATTTTCAAATGTCACTACTTTTCTCCGTCTCTTCAATTGTTTTCAGCTTGATAAAAACTGAGAAAAAATAAAATATTAAATCCGTTTTTCATTGTATCTCTGCAAAAAATTGCCCTAGGAGGCTGCATTTATGTGAATCTGCATTTTGTAATCTCTTTCATAAGAGTATCGCGATTATCGATTTAGTTTGGGGGCACTTTTCATTCCCTTATTCAGCTACGCCCTTTCATCATTTCTTCAATCCTACCACAATGTTATACAATACGTACTTGTTATCATCGCTAATATAGCTAACCAAGTTGTTGATGCAACTATAAATAAATCAATCAAAAATTGTCAACATTAAAGGATTCGTTGACGGAGGCGCCAGGCTAAGCTAGAATCATTTAAATGACTGACAATGAAGCTGAAAGTTAACGTAGCATAAGATCTACTTACCAGTTGAAGCTGTGTCACGTACTTCTTCCACCAGATATTATGGGGATATACGGCCGCAATGAGGTAGTATGTATACATGCACGAATGCACAAACGTGTTGAAGATACCCAAAAATGTTCCGTGGCCTCCTGTAGAAAACAATACATACAGTTTGAGAAAGTGACAGCTACTCAAAGGTTATTCTTATATTTAATATATTAAGAGTTCGTGGACCGCGCATTGTCACTGTGGTTTCATTGTTTGTTGAATTGTGCAAAGTTTAAAGAACAATTAAGAAATGACTGAAAAATTTTAATACTTTAATATTATGAATTTAGTATTTTACAAGAATACATCACGCATTATCACTTAGAAGTCACGTACCACAACAGATCCCAGAACGGCAGACCCCAGAATAAACTGCAATACAGGGTTATTCAACATAATCGTCGGGGTTTCGTGACTTTTTTTAGAGACAGTGGAAATAAATACGATTATTATAGTTGCTGCGGTTGATAAACTCTGTAAGTTTTGTTATGAAACGATTCTAATTACTTCAATTAAGGCCAGATGGCAGTTAAAGCAGTATTTAAAAATGGCGGTGAGCGGTAAGGAGAAAGCGTTTTGAACTCTTGAGTATCATCATCAGTCCATTACCATAATCCAGCGCCATTTTCGAAAGAAAATACGGAAAGGACCCTCCTTCCAACAATTCTATTCGCAGATGCAACGCTCTATTTGTGGATTCGGGCTGTTTGTGTAAAGGGCGTAGCAGTGGACGTCCCGCTGTGCCAGATGCGAAAGTGAGTCAAGAGCAGGGAAACTTATCTCCATATCCCTAAATAGACGACTACAAAAGGTAGCAGGAAACTGATGGCAGAATGGTTGTTACCTCTGTTGAAAGACAACAGGGACTATTTCCTACTACAGCAGAATGGCGTACCACCTCGTTTCCACAGGCACGTATTTATTTATTTATTTGTCAAAAAAGCAGTAAAACTGTATATGACGTGTGGGGAAAGATTTATCTGCGCACATTTTCTTGAGACCCAGAATTTAAAAAAAACTAGAAATAAGAATTTAGAAAATAATTATTATTTTAGAAAAGTAAAAATTTGAAAAATGTTTCTTCCCAAGTTATAGAAAATCAATTCCAACTGTAAATGAACTACAAGCAAAAGGAGTGTTCAACAAAACGTGCGCACAGTGAAGCTACATTTACGCACAGAAGCAAACAAGGGGCCATCTCAGCATTTGCTCAATGGATCAGGGAAACTGGATAAAAACTTGATTGAGTTGGGGGTCATTGACCTGGAAGCTGAAGTACATTACTTGTTACAGGCGTATTAAATATTTTTTTTAAAAATGGATACAATACAAACGTAAACTAATTTATTATATATCATTGTTTTGTTACAATAAACATTATTTTTCTTTTTGACGATCAGTATAGTCTCTAACGTAAGAGCGGTTTTAAACGAGTAGCCTCCAAAGCTGTGGATCGGAGGTGGGATTGACCGTGATCAGAATCTCTTACCCTGGCCATCACGTTAACTAGACCTCACGCCACGTGATTTTTTTATTTGGGGATATCTTAAAGATATTCTTTATCCCTCCTCTGCCGATGAATATTCTGGAACTGGAGCAGTGCATCAGAGCCAAGTTCCTAAGCATTACTGCTGAGATGTTGGAGCGTGTTTGGGATGAAATGGACTATCGGGTGGATGTGTGTCGAGCGACTAAGGATGCCCATATTGAGTCCCAGTTCACAAAAAAATCACGTTCTTATTTCTAAATCAATTACCCACTTTATTATTATTATTTTTTGAAACCCCGACAATCATTTTGAATAACCCTGTATAAATGAAGGATTTTTTTTAAAATGAAGATCTAATACTTCATTTATTTAACAATATAAAACAATCATTTTCTGCTAGTTTGTGATGAAATATTTTCAGGTTTTGACTAATGGCATAGTCTCATATTTTGAACATTTTCTGTACTCGCAGTCTTTTCCATGGAGAATCACGTCACGGCCTTTTGTAAGAATCGGTTCAACATTCGCAACGCTGTTATTGCAGAAATGTTTTTTACAGAAATATAAAGTAAAATAGGATTGCAATGTGTTTATTACTAGGCCTGGCTCATAGGGAACACCGAAGTTGGTTCCAATTTTTTTTTTCAAGCAGCTGAAGAACCTTGAAAGACGAAATACAAGAAAAACCCGCTAAGTAATCAAAACTTATTTTTGATATATTGAGATTAAAAGTTTGAAGGACTCTGAAAAATCAAAATCACCCAAAACCAATTATTTTTATTACATCAATATAAACGTGAATTCTTTGTAAGTCGATAGTATTGGTCAAAGTTCCTATTTTTTAAATAATTTGGCCTCAACACAACTTCGATTTTAGGATGATGAGTGAAAATTGGAGTTTGCTGTTTTTAGCAAACTATATTTAGCAATAAGCACGTTATAATTCCGACGGATGGTTTATCTTGATAATTTTATCAGAAACAAAAGACTTTGAAAATTCACTATTTGAACTTTAATCACTCTGAATATTTATTTTCAGGTTCTTTACTTTATCTATCTTTGGCAGGAGTCGATGCCAACTGCAAAAACACTCTGGTGTAACCCTTGTGCGGCACAACTTGCTCAGGGCACGCTTCCTCAACGAACTATTTTGTTCTATTTTTCATAATATCTTTAGATGTCTGTTTCAAGTCCACGAAATCATTGAACTTCAATTCATTCACTTCATAGAGTGTTTTCCCCCCGAGACCTTTTGAGCGAGCAATTCGTCAAAATCCAATAGTTATCAAATCCCGTATTGACAGGAACAAACATTTCTGCTTTTTTAATCACTCTTTGTACAGAATCCACTTCCGTGTACGAATGGCCACGTTTCGTTAATTTATGGTATATCACCTGAAGATCTGTATTCTGAACTAAATACAATAAAAGTTCGGTTCTGACCATTGTACGTGTCGGAGAGAAACCTTAGTTACCTTCTCTAGTAGACTTGTCAAGTATTTAAGCAAACATGAGCCATTTTCAGAGCTACCTCTTTTTCCAATTATTTCAATCCATGCAAAGAAATAATTAGTATTTGGCGAAGTTGATTCATCGATAGGTTAAAAAACACAAAGTTTTATACTACAGTACATCTGGCTGACATCTGAAGATGGTATTTGTAGTACTGACTGCTGGTCGAATGTGACTGAAACGAAATTACCATCACTAATTGCTGTTTTTATCCATGGATTTGGCTATGTTGCAGTTTTATTTTATTTTCATAGGAGCAGCGTAATTTTCGGCAGCTTCAGATGTTTCAACTCCTTTTGCACTTTCGCGTGTTATACATAGTTCAAAGCTTCCTTACTTATTTTACGTCAAAAATAATTTAAAAAATTGTGTGACGAGCTACGGGAAGAAGTGAATTCTGTGCATGTTTTCATAATTCTGTCATTCTTACTCTAAGCCATATACTACTTGAATTTTGAATACGGAAAGAAATGAGCGTGTTAGGCAAGGGTTGTTTACAAAATATTTGCTCTGATGTAATATAATCTATTTTCAAGGGTAAATCAGCTAAACATTTGGGCTCTTCTTCTTTATCATGTCCTTTGTGAAGGAATATACTTCTTGTCGAGACAACATGAAGAAAGATAATTTGAATAACAATATTTCCCATATCTATTTCCTTCATCTTCACACTTATTGTTACATAACGTCAACATTTTGCTTACACCCAGTTTCGATTCAAATATTTTTCTCTGCGTAAAATTTATTGAATTCTGAGAGTTTATTGTCGGTAAACATTCGATATGACGTTTTCAGTTACATTGGGTTGCGTTTTATTTGCTGGTGGTTGCTTTTATCATTTGTCCTCGTCAGTAAAGACTCCGCTCATCTCTTTACGTCAGAAAAATGTTTCAACTGAATATTTTCCTACATTGCGTTTTAAGAAAAAAATGACTGGAAAACTCTGTTTTTTTTGTTCCATTTAATTCAGAAAAATTGTATTTTCTGGAATTTGCATTATATTTACATTAAGAGATAGCGGGTTTTCTTAAATCATTTGATTTAAATACCAAGAAATATTCTCAGGGAGAACACGCTAAGTACTTTTAGAGGGTTTTCCCTGTCAATAATTTGAACATTGTGGAGTTAGTATATTTCCTCCTGTTTATATCTAGGAATTGAAAAGAGATATTATTAAGCGGGTTCTCCCAGAATGTAGAGCAAACATTTCTGTATTCCAAAAAGTGATTTTCGCTTAAAAATGGACTTAGCGGGTTTTCCTTTTAAGCATACGAAATTATCACTCAGAGTTAGGAAACACTTTAATTATAAAAGCTCCAAATGATGAAACCTAAGCAAAGACATACGAGAAAACAAGGCTGAGGGCCATCGTTGATTTTCTCCCCCTTCGGACGCGACTGCTGGAGAGGAGTCATGATAGACCAGATGACAGATTTCATAAATCGATTTGCTCTAGTAATATTGCTTGCCTCAGTAATATAATACAAGCTTCTATTCGTATGAGTACGTAGTACGTAATACGTACTTTCATAAACGTAGTTCGTTTCCGGCAGAGAATGGATTTTTCAAAATGTTGGAAATACAATTTTATTAAAGAATTTTTGTTGTTTCTTTGAAATTTTATCTAATGCAATTATTTTGGTAGTACCCAGATATAGTTCTTTTGGCGAAAAACCTTTTAATTAATTACCATGTTTTTTCTTAGTTTATTTATCTAATATTAGAAAGCATTTTCTTAACATTTAAAACTAATATATAACTAAGAATTTATTCTATTTTACTTTCCATTATTTTTTAGACAGTTGGAGTTCTTGCTATAGTTACATAAGTAGTAACTTTCTTTCTGCATTTGAAAAGATATTGTGTGATACATAGAAATGTAAAGCGTCATCATCAGAAATTACAACCTCCAAAATCAATTACCAATAAATGCGATCTATTTTTTAAAAAAAGTCTATCATAATGTAAAAATTTAAGTCAATAATTTTATTTAGTTCTTGGTGTCACCCTGACCTTTCTTTGTCCAATTTGCCTTATAGCAAAAAATCTTTAAAATATTACCTGGAAAAAATTTCAGCCCGATCCAGCTAAGAAGAACCATATTACTGTGATGATACACGTGCAGGAATGTGATTTGGTTGTTTTTCTTGCGAAGAACGAAAAATATAGTGTCCAATAAGTCGATAATCTTCAACCAGAAGTAAAAGTTTATCAGCCGGATCATCTGTAAATATTTTGAATATTTAAAATCTTTCCATGTAGATATTAATATAAAAATTCTCAATCTTTGATTTTTTTGGTGACAAGGACCTACAAAATGTGGATTCTGACTACTCACCGTGTTACAGGAAGTAAGTTACTACACATACAAACAAGATTTATATACTTTTCTTTGGAAGAGTCTGGCAATAAGGGTTTTTCTGTCAAACATTCAGCCATCTAAAGCTAGCACCACCCAGAAACCAATCTCAACCAAACCATATCCAAAATTTTAGGCTAATTTTAGTCTAATTAAATGCTCTATTCCCGAATTTTAGGCTCTACTGGATTTCCCAAAATCGTGGGCGCTGCTAGCTTTAGACTAAAGCTAGCAGCGCCCACCCAGAATCAATCTCAAAATCAATTCAAAAATCTGAAACCCTTCCCAAAATTCAAGAATAATTGTAGGCCCTTGGGAAAAATTATCCCCGGGTTCATATTCCAAAAATCAGGGCTGTACAAAGAGAAACAATTAACATTGATTCTTATGGGCGAATAAACTCCAAAATCAAAAAACCTTAGGAAAAAAATGAAACCCCCCCAAAGTTAAGAATAATTTTAGGCTCTTAGAAAAAACTTATCCCCGTGTTCGTATTTCCAAAATCAAGGCTGTACAAAGAGAAATAATTAACATTCATTCTTATGGGCGAATAAACACCAAAATCAAAAAACCTTAGGAAAAATCTGAAACCCGTCCCAAAAGTTAAGAATAATTTTAGGCTCTTGGAAAAAAATTATCCCCGTGTTCATATTCCAAAAATCAGGGCTGTACAATGCGAAACAATTATTATTGGCTTCATATTGGCGAATAAACACCAAAATCAAAAAAACTTTAGGAAAAATCTGAAACCCCTCCGAGAACTTAAGAATAATTTTAGGCTCGTAGAAAAAAATTATCTCCGCGTTTATATTAACGCGGTTAATGTTAATGTTAACAATTAACATTGGTTCTTACGGGCGAATAAATACCGAAATCAAAAAACATTAGGAAAAATCTGAAAACCTTCCCCAACGTTAAGAATAATTTTAGGCTCTTGGAAAAAATTATTCCGAAAATCAGAGTTTTACAAAGAGAAACAATTAACATTGAATTTAATGGGCGAATAAACACCAAAATCAAAAAACCTTAGGAAAAATCTGAAACCCTTCCCGAAAGTTAAGAGTAATTTGGAATATGAACACGGGGATAATTTTTTCCAAGAGCCTAAAATTATTCTTAACTTTTGGGATGGGTTTCAGATTTTTCCTAAGGTTTTTTTGATTTTGGTGTTTATTCGCCCTTAAGAATCAATGTTAATTGTTTCTCTTTGTACAGCCCTGATTTTTGGAATATGAACACGGGGATAATTTTTTCCTAAGAGCCTAAAAATATTCTTAAATTTTGGGAAGGGTTTCAGACTTTTTAATTGATTTTGAGATTGATTCTGGGTTGGCGCTGCTAGCTTTAGACCAAAGCCAGCAGCGCCCACAATTTTGGGAAATCCAGAGGAGCCTAAAATTCGGGAATAGAGCATTTAATTAGCCTAAAATTTTGGATATGGTTTGGTTGAGATTGGTGTCTGGGCGCTGCTAGCTTTAGATGGCTCAAAAATTCGCAGTTTTCCGGCGCACGGTTACAGTAATTCCTCTTCTCACGAAGTAAGGAGCCGTAAAATAAAAATGGATATTGATTAATATAATTATTTACTTTGGGTAACGTATCAATGTTTAGATTATTAACTCAGTTTATTCAATGATTAAGCACTACAGTTCTGCTCCCATTAATAAAAGTTTTGAAGAAAAAGCACCTTGTTACACACCCAGCACCAAAAATTTTTCGTAACAGAAGAGCGTGTTATGAAAGGAATGCAAAAAGCTTGATACGAAAGGAACCATCGTAGAAAAGGATCTTGTATGTTGAATGTTTTAATGAAAAATGAATCAAAATGTTAATTGTTTAATGCTAATGTTTAATTGTTAAAAATGACTCATATTGTGTCTCTTTTTAGAAGCACGTTTTAACAAATCGTGCAAGTCACAGCGGACGAACACACAAGGGTAGACAAATGGACGAATAAAACCATCTTTTTTTGGTTTCAGTGGACACTGAAACGTGGATTTCCTTTAAAATATTGAAATCAATTATCTCCAGCATTATATGATTTCCTTCAAACTATACATTTAACTGCGTTTACAGTATTTATATGTACATACACAAGAAAGTAACTACTGGGGCAACAGATCTACTTCCTAATCTCTTGGCATGAATTACATTATACAGCGATATAATGTTTAATTTTTATATTTTAAAGATTACGCAATTTTTTTTTAAATATCCCTCGCATCTTCAATATTTATTTTACAGACACTTTTATACATTATTGCATTAGTGAGAATTGTTTCATATAATTTATTATGAAGTTTCTCGAAAAACTCAAACGTTTTCTGTGAAATTGAGCTCAAAATTGCGCTTATTTAGAAATGCTCAAACCAAATTTTCATAAAAATGACTCCCAGGTTTTTAATAAAAATGTGCATATAGGACCATATTTTACTTTTCTGAAATATTCTCACCTGAGAAGTAAATTTTCTCATTGTCACACTGCAACATATACTGGGACCTTGCAAGGAAAATTCACACTATCATCTTGCCTGACCTAGAATCGAACCCGGGGCCGCGTCATTCAACAGGGAAACAAAAGTTTGAAAAAAATACAATAAAATGTATTTGAGGTTCCGGTAGGTAGCAGCTGGAAAGAGGTTGGGGCAAAAGAGAAAAGATGGCCTAGCAAACTACCTTGTATGAGTTTTCCAACACCATTATTTTTCTATCTTATAATTAAATCACTTTGTTGTGTATTTCTTTGACTGTTGTAATTCTGTGTTTGTTACAAGTTATTTCACAGACAAAACTACGTAAGTATTGTTTGAAGATCACATGGTGAACGTTGCAATAAACTAAGCAATATATCATCTCTTTCACCTATGTAAGTGAACATATAAATATTATGAAGTGACCCACAATAAAAAAAATGAAAAAATTTAAATATTACCCAATTCGACAGTTTGAATACTTAAATAAAAAGATTAGATTAGTAGAATATGAGATTTTACCTCTAAGGCGCTGGGTGAATTCGAATGGTCAATAGGTTCGCACTGCCAACTGTAGGTCGAAAGCCAAAATTGAGTCGTACCCTGAAACAATCATCAAAAAGTTAATACGATGTACAAACAAATTTTGTTGGAGCTAAAAATATTAATAATACTCCTTACGTAATGTTCTTTTTCTCTCCTCTCTCACAATACAATAAAATTTAATATTAAATAATATAATAGTAATTTATATACTTAGCCCATCTTCAGTGAGTATCTACAAATACCGGGTGTTTTTTTTATCGTTCGCCGAAGATTCCGGCCGCGTCGCCCGGGCAGTCGAGGGCTCATTCGCCGGGCAAACCGCTGACTCAACTCCCGTGCTATCCGGGAACTATCACTGCGCCGCTTAACGTACCTTAAAGAAGATGCTGAAAGTGGTGTCCTTCGGCTCGAATGCATTCTTGGCACCTCCAAAACACATTCTGATTTGCCCTTTGAAGTAAGTCTCGAGGAATTGGTGCGATTTTCTCTTCAATAGAGCTTCACGAACAACCACTTCACGACATAAAGATCGGAGTGTGGTGTGCGTTGAGTTCCACAAGAATTATCGGACCCATTTTTTTCAACACCACCGTTACTGCTGACATTTACATACATCAAATATTGGCATTTTTCTTCCATCAATTGACACCAGAATTGACACCAATTGACTATGAATACTTTCAACAGGATTCGGCAACTGCTCACACTGCTGTTCGATCCATGAACTTTTTAAATAATGTTTATTGTGACGATCGTATAATTAGTCATGGGTTATGGATTCCTAAATCACCTGATCTACCTCCTTGTGATTTTTTCCCGTGGGGGTACTTGAAATATCAGGTGTATGCAGAAAACCCGAAGTTGGAGGAGAAGCTCCGGCGCTCTATTGAAGAGAAAATCGCAGCAATTCCTCGAGACTTACTTCAAAAGGCAAATCAGAATGTGTTTCGGAGGTGCCAAGAATGCATTCGAGCCGAAGGACACCACTTTCAGCATCATCTTTAAGGTACGTTAAGCGGTGCAGTGATAGTTCCCGGATAGCACGGGAGTTGAGTCAGCGGTTTGCCGGGCGAATGAGACCACGACTGCCCGGGCGACGCGGCCGGAATCTTCGGCGAACGATAAAAAAAACACTCTGTATAAGCAAGATCGGCTCTAGCGAGGCGTCCGGTCGTACATAGGTACAGCAACATCAAGCAAAATTTTAAAAAACTATTGCGTTTGAAATATTTTACACATGAATCGGATAATTAATTTTTTGTAGTGGTTAATGATCTTAATAAATCAGACATGGTAATTTTATAAAAATGCTCCTCTCCAGGGCATTCATGAGGACCCAACTTCATATCAAGATTCTGACGATGTATAGGAAATGTGATTTTTTGCCCAAGCACATTACGTCAAGATATGTATAACAATATATAAATTGTTATAAAATTACCATGTCTGTTTCATTAAGGTCATTAAACCGTTACAAAAAATAAACTATACAACTGACTACAGGATGGACCACCTACGTTGTCCACAGCATAAATCTTGAAATCGGTTCGAGGTATCGAGATGCTATTTGCCCCATGTTGTTGCAGATGATGGGGCAAATAACATATTTCGTTTTCTTGTTTGTAACGTATGTAACTTTAGAGATATTGACACAACTTTGATTTTTTAAATGGAATTATATTATATTTTTTGTCCATTATTCTAAAGATCTTTCAAAATGCAATGCAATGCTATAAATATTGTTAATATTCGAAAAGTATTTGTTGCAAAAATAGTGCAATTAGAACTTGGTAAATGCCATTCTGCAGCGCGCAGGGACAGCTGACCTTGCTGATATCTTATACGTGAGTCAACGCACCTTGTCGGAAAACGAGAAAGTTCGTCGATTACGAAACTTTCTATGCTCTTACTGGCAATGCTAATGACCTTTATCATTCTCTTTATTTTTTAATTTCTCATGTTATTTTGTTTTGTTCGTTATGAATACCTTCAATGATATTTTCTCCTGTTTTGAATTATTTCAACTAGCGTCTTTGCAACAGAATTGTTACAAAAGGATTATATAAAAGGAAATAAATGTGGATTGGGAAATACTGTGATTTCTTCTCAGTGTACACGTGTTTTTCTTTTGCCCTAGAATACGATAGGCTCCCGAAATTTAAATTTGACACAGGTATTTAGATACACATCTCCGCTGAGTGTGCGTTCGGGAAAATGTGATTTCGACCACCTCTCCTTTCTTGCGCATGTAGAACATGTGAAAACCCAAAACCCAGCTCATTAGCATTACCAGTAAGAGCGTAGGAAGTCTCGTAATCGACGAACTTTCTCGTTTTCGACTCACGTGTACAATATCAACAAGGTCAGCTGTCCTTGCGCGCTGCAGTATGGCATTTACCAAGTTCTAATTGCACTGTTTTTGCAACAAATACTTTTCGAATATTAACACTATTTACATCATTGCATTCCATTTTGAAAGATCTTTAGCGCGCAAATAGCGTCTCGATACCTCGAACCGAAGATATTTGCTGTGGACAACTTAGTTGGTCCTTCCTGTATATATTCATTAAAATACGGATAAATAATTAATATAAAAACGTATTTAAACACGATTAGTTACAGCAATAAGTTATAAAGACCTTGGATTCAGGCATTAAGAAAATGTGAAGATAGCTACCAGACGGAATCTCTAATACTAGCGCTCTCGGTGACTCAACCGGCCACATCGGTTGCTCGGCGAGGTGCGCTGCTATTCATCGCATTTTTAAAAATGTATTCTAGCTAGGCCATTGGCCCTCTGCAGCCGCATAAGATAAACATGTTAGTAATGGATATGTACATAGATAATATTCTAGTTTTATATATTATACAATATCGTGGTGCAATGATTTATCATGAGAAAAGACTCATCAGTTCTAGCCTGTGGGGGTTCGAAAAATTTATCGCTTCTTTCGGAAAATCGCATTCGTCCTTGACTGCCGAAACGCGCCATTCGAAGTTCAGTAAAAACACAGTCAATACTTCGATTTTGCAGTAGTGATCGATTCCATTAGGTCATTGTTACACCTCCGCACCTCTTTTGCCAGTAACGGATGCATGCACATACAAGTAGCGATCCTGCTGGAGACAAACTGCTACCGACAGCTGCTACTAACGTTTAAGGATTTGTTTGTGAAGTTGAATTTATTACGAGCTGGTTAAAACTTAGAACTAACATTTTAACCATTTATTCATGAATCGGAACACTTTGACATGCACCAACTGAATTCTTATACTTTTCCAGCTTAGACATAAATAACAATACGTGTATCCAGTTGCGTTCTGACCACCGTGTCAACCAGACGCTCCATCCGCGTGCGCCAATTGTATCATTCATTGAAAAAAGTTTCTTCTAAAGTTCACCCTCTCACGTTAAGTTTGCTTCGAAAATATCGAACAGGAGACTTCGTGTATCTATCCATCAAGGAAATTTCAGATGATCTAGTTTATAATCTCAGGAGCATCGTTGTGTCTAATAAAGTTTTCCCAATTAGACCATTAATTTCAAGGAACAAAAGAATAATTATATCCAATGTTTTCCCAAGTATCCCACATAAAGAGATTGAAGAAACATTATTAAAATTTGGAGTTATAACTGTAGTTAACCTCCCTCCGTGCGGGATTTAATAAGCCCAACTTAGACGTTTTTACGTACGAATGGAAAGCTTTCTCAGTAAACATGCGTTTTTTAGATTGCCGGAACATGGAAGTTAACATAGAAAATAAAAATATTCGGAAACAGCCTTATTTTCTTTTCTTAAAGATATCACCACATCCATGGATCTAAACGAAGCACCTATGGGAATATTTTTGGATATTTCAAAAGCTTTTGACGTTATTGACCATAACATTTTACTTTCAAAATTAACTTCGTATGGAATAGGTGGTATTGCTCTAGGTTGGTTATGTTCAAACCTTGAACAACCATCTCAGAGAGAAATACTTTACTAAAATGATGGAACATCATGTACACACGTAAAAATTGTAAGACAGGCGTTTGGAAAGGTGCTGAACAAGTTGGTCCAAATGCATGTCAATCCGAGAATCCACCACGGTGAGTGTAGCGTGTCAGTTCCATTTCCTTGTGGGTTAACTCCCTCTCTCACTAGACGCCTCAATTGAATCTTCACTCCCAGAAAGCGATTAGATTCTACCCTTCACCTTGTCCTTTCTAGCGACCGTCTCTCTAACCAGCACTCCTGCTGTTGAACCGGCCGCGAGAAACCCAATTACCTCAAAAGAAAATTTAATGGACGTTGACCTTTCCTGCAACCCCGTCAGATTAAAGAGACCGTTGTCTACTGTAAGCTCCAATACAGAACCGACTAGCAAGCAATGAGATAGCGAGTGAGAACTCCCACACCGTAACTCGGAAAAAATGCGATATGGAGGATAACGTGCGTGACATGTGTGACGTGCAACTGGGAGAAGAGTATTCTGTGCATGTGTTTTCTTAATTCTTATCCTAAGTCATATACAAGTAGAGTTGTGATACAGGAAGAAATTAGCGTTTTTGGCAAAAGTTGATAAGAAACTATTCGCAAGAGTTGAATAAAAACTATTTGCACGGGCAAATCATCTATAGATTTGGGCGCGTATTCCTAAACCCTGCGTTGGGCGCGTGGGTTCATGTTGCACTGTTAGGCGCATGGGGGACAGATGTCACTTTATTTCACAAAATGTTAATTACAGGTAAGGCTTCCAATTTTATGCAGCGTTCCGCTTAATATAACGAAAATTTTTACAGACTATTACACTGATTTCACGCATATTATAGAAATGTCTTTCAGATGCTCTCCACACAACCATCTCTTACATTTCAAGCACCGTCTCCGTGTTGTTTCCCCTCGTCCTCTTCCACAAGCATGACGTCCTCTGGGGTATGATGGCTTTTCAAAGTCAACAGTTCGCTCTTCCTTCCACAACACCAAGTAACAATCGGCCCCTCCTCCTTGCATCAAATGTAACTTGCGGAATAGAGTTTAGGCGTTGTAATTGAGGTTTAATCATTTTTTCAGACAATGTCCTACAAAAATCTCATTTGCGACAACTGAAGTGAATTGGTATTGAATTTCAGAATACAAAGTGTATTATTTGCACATGCATTCGAAAGACCGAAAAATATCACTGCGGGACGTCTACTCGTGGTCCAAGATACATCATTTTTTCACACAATTGATTCACGAGATCGACTCCAATTATAGTCTGCTCACAGAAAGTTATTATTTCTGGCTTTCGCTTTTCACCAGTATTTTTTCAATTGAATCATCATGATGCCTCGTTGAAATGGCGAGTTGAGTTTCACTTTTCTTTGTGCAATAAGAAACAAAAGTTCATTTTTTACTAAAATCAAACTCTGAGGAGTACCTCTGTCTGTTAGTGTTTGAGAGTATTTATTTTGGAATCTCTCTTTTCCCTTTCTCATCGTTCCCACGTCCGTCCGTTTCTTCCAACTGTGTCTGAGGCAGTTTCAGACTGCTGAACCACTTGGCACCTGTTACATTAATATTAGTTTCAGAAATAGGTTCCACTAATCTCAGAACAACATCACTACCAGCATTACTAGTACTACACTTCCCTTCAGGCTGTAATCCGACACATGGTTTCAAATTTATTGTATAACCCAGTCTTAGCATCAACAAAAGTAAATATTTTCAACCCATATTTTGCAGCTTTACTGCTGGATACGTACAATCAAAACGAGCAATTACCCCTGAAGGAGAGTAGCTACTCGTCGATAGTAACATATTTTCTTGAAGAGGACAAATCACTTAACATACTAACCATAAGTATAAATACTTCTCTGATAGGAGATAACTCATCTTCCCCTTTCCGAGGATTACGTGTATTTTCATTATCGAAATAAAAACATCTGTACAGAAATCGAAACCCCTTTTCATTCATAGTAAGAAAACAAGGTTCCAATCCATTACCTTTAGAGTTAAACCACAACTGCTTCAAATTCTCTCTTGAACAACGCATCTTACCAATGACGTAAAGAATGACAACGAAATATCTCATTTCTGTGCAATCTATAAATCTTGCACCTCTTTCAAGAGTAAATCTTGAATGAACCTTTTCAATGTGTACATTAGTAGAGGAAACAATAATTTCAATTATGACAATATACAAATTCAAGGCTTTTATTGGAGTTTTCACACGAGCCCTACCTTTGCTCCCAGGAAGCTGAATAATGATGTTACTTGCTCAAGTATGCACATTTTTTCTAGGAACGTTTGTGTACCATCTTGTTGCTCGATCCTTTCCGTAATAAAATTCAGAATTCATAATAAAATTTGAGTAAATTTCAAGGACAGGGTTCGGCTCCTATTGACGCGCACGATTCGGTTCCGAACGAGTCACTCGCGGCGCCGCCACAGTGTGCCCGGCCACACGACCACGTGGCCAACGCACTTTCGTGTGGAATCGTGACGCTTCGCTACCCATGTCCAAGTTGAGGACGAGGCTCGGGCCTTCGGCCCTCGCGTTAACATAAAACATCCTTGAGTCTGTCCAACGCATAATTACCAACGCATTTTAAGCAAATACTCACAATAACTGTCGTTGGACGTATAAATTTTTCTTATAATTCCAAGGAAATTCTTGATTTTTTCGCTTCCACTTTTCCCCACGATCCTTCTCCCTTTACCTAGTTTACGCAAATCCGCGAAAAATAAACCATTGTAATTCTCCATTACACATTCGCACCACACCGCACAATGCACAATGCTAGCACAAAGGCATTTTCCCGCTCCCTGAGTGATCCGTTCTCGTGGTCCGCGTGAGTGAACCATGCGCAAGTGAACCGTGCGCCTTTGTTTTAGTGAGCCGAACCCTGTCCTTAAAATCAGCCAAAATTTGTTACCACTCAATTGAGACGAACTTTCCTCATCACTAACTTCTTGTTCCGGTTCAGTGTTGTGGTCACTTGCATTTACGTCATTTTCTTCACTTTCATCACAACACACCTCCGTCTTCTCCTCTTCTTGCTCAAGCCACTGTAGAAGAAAATTTTAATCTTTTTTTTGTCTGCATCTTCATGCGCTTTGACAGTTTCCTTGCTACGTATATAGAGGCGCGGTTAACAACCGTCAATCAAACACACAACTGCAGAGGGAATTTATTGTCATGACCTTTACACGATAAATAGAGGTGTGTTACAACCGCTACAATATGCACCAACAACAAACGTGCAGCCACTGAAAGACACACTTCCGAAAGCACATTGTTGCAAACTTCTGAGATATAACAATCGGGGACACTTGTCGCCCATGCGCCTAACCTAGGACAAAGGATTAGACTTCCTGCCGAAACAACATGAAGAACGATAATTTGAACAACTATATTTCCTTCTGAACTCTATATGATGGGCACAGAACTGGTTGACGCCATCTTTTGAGACTGACGCATCTGGTTGTGCTCTTGATTTTTTGAGATTTATCTACAATTTTTAGAGATCTGACTGCATTTTGTGTGTTTAAGTGCTTTCATTACTTGTTGCAAGTTAGCTGGAAATATAATTTTGGCTGGTTTTTTGCTCTAACCAAGACGAACCAACAGCTAACGAATTTTAAACATTACCGAACCTTAACGAACTTCAGAATTACGAGTTGGTGATCAAGTGTCAAAATCTATAAACAGATAAGTTTCTTTTCGATTTTATATCACTGTTTTAACTTAATTACTGAAAGATTTATTCTATTTTTGTGACGAGTGACTATTCAGTTTATTTGAACGTTACGAGGACGGTGTATCGAGTAGTTTTGAATTTGTGTTTCAAATCTTATTCAATATTTTGAAGACAAATTTCAGCTAATATCTTTATCTATTTACGGTAAAGTATAGTCGACATTGTATTAAACTGTTGCAGCTTAAGTGAACGAAAATAAGTAATCGCATTGCCAAATTTCGTAAGTACTAGCTTTCAATACATTTTGTAGTTAGCATACCTTCTCTCTCCAGTATCGAATCTTAATTTTTAATTGATCGAATACACATAAATATTACACTTTTAAAATATTAAGCTAGGTGATTGTTGCTCTTATCTGAGTATTCTTGTATTTATTCCAATTTTATCACGTAATTTAATACGCATTCGTGACATGGCTACTGTTCGTTCTACTCTTTTTACTCTCTACACCCTCAAAGCCGACCTTCTGAAAGCCTTCACACACGCAAACAGTAATTTAGATAAACATATCCGAAGGCTGGAAGAGGGCGTTCTCTACACTGACGGTTGGACACAAGTAGGCAACACTGCGAATTTTCCCAACCGTGCACCCGTGACTGCACATAAGACACAGACACCACATCCAGTCGCAATTCCAAACAGATTTAGTGTTTTAGATTATGAAACAGATTTTCTTCGCCTTCCTGATCCTCACAACCCTTCTTTTCCATCGACAAATACGTGCACAAACCAACGCAAACAGGCTAGGAAGCGTGTCAAAACCAAAACACGTAAAGCTTCGCATCCTAGCCCACTTGAAAACAAAGCCATTCCTACTGAGCCTAAAAAACAGGTACTTCTTTTAGCTGACAGCCATGGTCGCCATCTTTCCTCCATTCTCAGTAGGAAGTTACCCCCCAACTACTCAGTCTCGTCTATTTTTAAACCTAACGGGAGGTTTACAGACGTGACTGCAGAGTTGGACACTCACACGAAGACAATGACCAATCAGGACACAGTCTTTATCATCGGAGGGCAGAATGACATTAATTTGGGCGGTCGGTAACTTTACACCTGAACATCATGTAAACAAATTACAATGTGCCGCCCAAAATACGAACATTGTAGTCTCGACTCTGCCCTTCTAGTACAACAGGCCTACACTATGCAGCGAGATTAAGCACGCAAACCAACAACTAAAGCTGCAACTGAGAGAAACAGATGTAACACTTTTTGAAATGAATTTCCTCTCAGTAAAACACTTCACCCGGCACGGTCTCCACATGAACCTTGCTGGAAAACATGCAGTCGGTGAAAAGCTTGCACAATACATTATCAACTCCAGTCCTACGCAGCCTCCTGCCAAAAATCCATCCCTTTCATCTTCCTTACGTTCTCCACCCCCACCCTTATTCTGAACCCTCTTACCCCCTCCTGTGAACCTACTCCCGTTTCTTCCATTCCCACTACCAATGACGCCTCTATTTCCTCACAACCTGTGACTGCTAGGACACATTACAACCTTCGACCACGCACTCGAGGTAAAAATGGAGTATATATGTAGCAACTACAGTCAGATGCAGCAGACAAACATTCGTGTAGGTACTTGCAAAAAATAAAGATATTGCACCATAATGTTCAATCCCTTTCAAATAAAACTGAGTTTATCGAGACAGCTCTACAGAGCGATTTAAATCAAATGGATGTTCTTTGCTTTACAGAACATTGGTTATCTCCTTATGAACTTAGCATTTTCCAAATTCCAAACTTTTACCTCGCAGACTATTATTGTAGAAAAAGAGAATTTCATAAAAGTCCTGCATATGGAGGTTCTTGTATTTACGTTAAAAATAATATTGATTCTATCCCCTTGACGGAATTCAATGAGTATTCCGTTGAAAAGGTTTTTGAAATTTCTGTTGTACATCTTCCTGTGCTAAAAATGATATTGCTTTGCATCTACAGGCATCCAACAAAGAGAGTTGTAGATTACATTTTGTTCTTAGAAAAACTAGAGATAACACTAATCAAAGTCATCAATCGCTCTTTTGAATCCATTGTTGTATGCGGAGATTTTAACATTGATTTTCTGGTCGTATCTTGCCAGAAAGAGCAGTTTCTTAACTTAATTAATTCCTTCAATTTAGATATTACAATAAAAGTACCTACACGGATCACAGTAAATTCAAAGAAGGCAATCGATCAAATTATAATTAACAAAACCAATACTAGACATGAAATTGAAACAAAAGATTTAGGATACAGTGACCACGATGCACAAATTCTTACCATTATACCAAATGCTGACACAATAAATAATACACGTATGAGTAGAGTGTTTTCTAAAAGTAAAATAAAAGTATTCATTGATAACTTGCTGCAGGAGTCATGGGACGCGGTTTATAATACTGATACAAACGATAAATATTATTCTTTTTTTTCAACGCTTTCATTTCATTTTAACACTTGCTTTCCTCTTCAGAAAAGAAAATTAAATATTTCACGCAAAAGCAATTCTTGGATAACACTAGGGATTAGAACATCATGTAAAAACAAACGAGTTCTTTCTTTGATTTCTAAGCATCATAACAAATCTCAAGATTTCCTCCTGTACTTTAAAAAATACAAATCATTGTTAAGAAAAGTCATAAGGCAGGCTAAAATCATGAAACACGATCAGGATATTTTGAACTCAAATAACAAAACAAAATCAATGTGGGATATAATAAAAAATGCGCCAAAACCAACTAGAAACCTTGTAGAGAATGTTGTTTTAAAAGATAACGATAGAGATGTGAACGATCCGGCAACAGTGGCTAGTCTCTTTAACCAATACTTTTCGAGAATTGCTGTCGATCTCACTAAGGGTTTTCAGCCATAAAATTCAACATCTGACGTTTCCCTAAAAATCTTAGACACTATGTTTGTTTCCGAAACCTCTTCCTATGAAATTCTCAAAATAATCGATAAATTAAAAAATAAATATTCGGCCGGTTTAGATGAATTTCCGGATTGTTTGTTAAAGACGTGCGCGCCAGCCATTATACACCCGTTAACTCATATATTTAATGCATCCTTATGCACCGGAATTTTTCCTGATATTTTTAAAACAGCTACGATTAAGCCGCTCTTCAAAAAAGGCAACAAAAATGAAATTCAAAATTATCGGCCAATTTCTCTTCTGTCAGTTTTTTTCAAAAATATCAGAGAGACTTTTTTATGTGCGAATGGAAATATTTCTCAATAAACATGACGAGTTTTTTAATTGCCAACATGGATTCCGGAAATCAAAATCTACGGAAACAGCAATTTTTTCTTTTCTTAAAGATGTTGCCTCCTCATAGGGTCAAAACGAAGCAACTGTTGAAATATTTTTAGTTATTTCAAAAGCTTTTGACGTCATTGATCATAACATTTTACTTTCAAAATTACCTTCATATGGAATCCATGGTATTGCTCTAGATTGGCTATGTTCGTACCTTAAACAACGATCTCAGAGAGTAGAAATACCTTACTGGAATGATGGAACTTTATTTACACACCTTTCCGGTTCTTTGCCAATTGTACGTGGAGTCCCGCAAGGATCGATTTTAGGCCCTATTCTCTTCCTATTATACGTAAATGACATGCCCTTAGCAATTCGAAACGGAAGAACAGTTCTCTTTGCGGATGATACAAATATTCTTTGCAACAAAGAAACCGTAAATAGTACAATATCAGATGTTTCAAATTGGTTCCGTAATAGCAAATTAATAGTAAATGAAAATAAAACTGTTTCAATGCAGTTTTCCATTTCAAATAAAAAATTCTGTACTCCATTGAAAATGAACGGTGTGCCATTGACTGATGTTAATGTAACAAAATTTTTAGGTCTATCAATTCAGTCAAACCTCAAATGGAATGTCCACTTAAACGAATTGAACACAAAATTAAGTTCATTATGCTAAGCGTTCAGAATTCTTTCAAATTCCGTCAGCCTTCGTACAGCTCGTTGTGTATATTTTGCCAACGTTCACTCCCGCCTGAGATATGGCATAATATTCTGGGGAAACAAATCTTATAGCTCCCAGATTTCAGATTACAAAAATGAATTGTACGAATAATAAGCAAATCCAACCCACGTGATTCTTGTAAGTCTTTCTTTATTAATCTAGGAATTTTACCATTACCTTTTCTTCTGATTTACGAATCAGTAGTTTTTGTCAAAAATGACTTACTTAAGGGCGAGAATATAGTATTTTCAGCAAACGCCGATGTCTATAAGTATAACACACGACGTAGTAATCATATTCACCAGGTGGCAGTATCAACAGCTCACTACAAAAAATTCATATACAATTCATGTTCATTACTCTACAACACTTTGCCAGGAGACATTAAATTCGATAGAAAATTCAAGTCCCAAGTAAAATCTTTTCTGCTGCATAACTGTTTCTATACAATTCGAGACTATAACGAGCATCAAAAAGGAAAGTAGCATTAATTTTAAGAATGATAGTTAGTGTAATTATTTATCATTTGGACTGTATAATTCTAAAGAACCTGTAACAAGTATTGTACCATAATTTCTGGGTTGATGGCCCCCATCTCGATCAGGTTTTTCGTCCAGTTTCCCTGATCCTTGTGCAAATGCTGAGATGGTCCCTTGTTTTGCTTCTGGACATAAATGTAACTTCATTATTTGTGCACGTCTTCTGAATTTCAGTGGGAAATATAGTTATTTTAAAATTATCGTTTTCATTATTATCGCGGCAAAAAGTATTATTCTTTCATGAAGAACATGAGGGTTTACGGCAGGAATGTATAGCTAATTTACCTTTGAAAATATATTTTATTATATAGGGGCGAATATTTTGTCAACAAAACTCCAAAATAACCTGTCTTTTCTGTATTCACAATTCGACTAGAATATGGTTAAGGATAGAGACCACAGAATTATGAAAATTCTTCATTGATTCTTTGAGCATTCGCACAAAGGATCAATGAAAAATGGACGAAAAATCTTATCGAAATGGAAGTCATTGACCCTAAAGCGGAGGTACAATACTTGTCACAGGTTTTTTTTAGAATTGTATAGTCAAAGAAATAATAAATTAAATATCGTTAAAATTAATATTACTTTTCTTTCATCCCTCTACATGCCTAAAAAGTTTGTAGCATTTATACTGAAACACATTTATAGTAATAAAGCGACATTTTATTCCTCTTGACATTGAACGCTGATTTGGGTGGTGATGAAAGGCCACGCACCACGTAAAAGATGTAGAAGTTGGCGATGATCTGCAGCACGTTGTACACAATGATCGTCCTCTTGAGTTGGAAAGGCTTCCGATCGCGCATGAGCCAGGGGCCCAGGCGCGTCACAAACAGTGTGTAGCCGATCATCAGCCCCAGTATCGTGAACGGCCGCGTTATCAGCGGAAAGGACTGCACTCGGGGATCTGCAACAACGTAACATGCATAAAGACACGAGTCTCAATTCAATTCAGTTTTGCTTTATTTTACGTGGCTAGACTCGGGCCATCAGGCCTGCTCTTCCGTCTGACCACGCAAATTTCTCTACGCTTCTTTCACAATCTAGCGGAGAAAGAATAGTCAAAAATTTCCGCATTAATTGAATGAAATATATGTTGAAGTAATTATTACGAATGCACATTAAATTCAATGTACACATGTTCGTTAGTATTAAAGTGTGAACACAACATGTTAGTGAAAGAAAGTTTCTATATTAAGGAACAAAATATATTCAGTATTTTAGGGCCTGGCAATTAGTTTTTCTTTAGAAAGTTGCCACTTTACTGTTTTCGATTTCCACGATTTCTCTTCTTACGAAGTAAGAAGAGAAAGTAAAATGAAGCTGCATCGCCTGGGCTTTCAGGGACATGAATTACAAACGTGTCTCCTGCGTCCGGCCGTTCGTCACTCAATGTTAGATCTCTGCCCATCAACCAATAGGAACAAATACGATATTCGTATATCACTCAACGCGTCTCAATCTGCTGGTGGGAACTGATCGTTTGTTTGAGGGGGCTGGCGGCCCATCCACAAGTTTCGTTTAAAAATGTGTATTTTTTCTGTTTTAAGTGACAAAAACGCGTTTTGGGTGACATACGTAATATGGAGGTGATCAATAACTTACTCTATTTCTTAGAGACAAATCGATAGGCAAACTCCTTAGCCACCAAATTATACCTGTAGTGAAATATTTTCCCACTAGTTGGTATCTTGGAACTGTATCCTTTCCTTCTTTAGTTCAAATTTGTAGTGGAACTGTATTCGAACAAAGTTTGGAGTTCTTTTCTCAGTCATCATTTTTGTAAAACTCATCACAAATCGTAGAACATTTGTGGCGAAAATAAATATTTTCAAGCAAATATGAACACAAGTTTGACAAATATAATTACTTTTCATACAGCCAAATCATGTCCAAACAATGAGATGTTATTCCCAGAAATTTAGCTGATGTTTCGCGGCGCGGAATGCCATTGTTGCATTCCAATCTGATATTCCCTGAGCGTCAGCAATTTTTATTTCATATATTTCAAATACGGTTTAAAGAATTTCTAAAAGTATAATAAAAGCTCAAATTAAAAAACAAAGAAATATAAAATAAAATACAAATTCTAACTTACGTAACATCGAACTTCCTCGCATCACACCTCATCTCGCTTCACACAAAGCGCAGAAAGTTTGGAACAGGCGACCATGTTTGACAACAAATTACACAAAATACTAATATTATCGCAAAATTGAGCATGACCTTATTTGAAAATCTGCTTTTTATTAACACATTTCATTAAGATATTATAATTAAATAACACGCCGAAAAATTTTAATATTTTTAAATTTTCGAAAAATCAGGTATTTCAATTAACAAAAGACCTGCACCATTGTCTTAAGCTCCCTTTGCACTACCAAAGGCCTAATTTTAATAAAAATGTGCCGATTTTAAGAAAAATGGCTTAAGGTAAATACAAATTGCATTATATACGTATCTGACACAATATTTCGCATACTCATACTTTCAAAAAATTAAACAGGACTTTTTTTTATATCTGTTTTTAATGAACATATTCTATTAAAAATGTTGACCTTCATAATTGTAGTTGTACGAAGACGATGAAAAAAGTTTGCACTTTTCTATTTTTGAAAAATCATGGTTTTTAGCCAACATGAATCCTACAACATTCTCTTAAACATTCTTCACACTATTCTACAACGAAATTTAATCAAAAACGTTCAAGCCGTTTTAAGAAAAATATGTTTAAAAATTTTAAAATTACCTATATTTCATGCACAATTACACGAAAAGTAGTAAAGTTTTCGAAAAATTGACCTTATTTCATTATCAATATTTAAGAAACAAATTTCATTAAGGGGAAAAATCTCTATTTTTAATATTTTAATTGTGGAAGACGCCGAAAAAATTGTGAACTTTTGCATTTTCCCGAAGAATCAGGGTTTTCGACGAACATGTGAGTTGCACTATTCTTTTATAAGTCCTTTTAATTATCCAACAACGAAATTTTATCAAAAACGTTGGAGCCATATTTTTGAAAATTTTGAAAATGTCCCTGGGAATTCGTGTAAAGTACCCGCAAAAATTAAAATTTCGGTTTCAAATTCAAGGGCCCGCAACATCAGCCAGATCGATTGGAGAATATTAATTTTTTTGGAAATTGGCTGAACGGTTTAGCCGTTACCGTTTTCAAAGACAGACGGACAGACGTTTTGCCGTCAGTGGAATTTTCGGTATCAAGGGCCCACAAAACATGGCTTCTGGATACATTACGTGTTAGAGGTTTTTTTTAAATCTAGCAACTGGATTTATCCACTTTGTCATTACTAGGACCCGGCAATAAGGGCTGTTTTGCCGAAAAATCGCCACTTTTTCCCGTAGCAATACGTAACTTTCTCTCTACTGCGGTAAGCGGTAGAGAGAAAGTAAAAATTACCTTTGTTTAGTTGAAGATAAGCCTGTATAAATGAAGTGATGTGGGTTTTTTACTAAAGGTAATATCATTAAATAGACCGACATCTAGGCAGAGAAACAAACGCAGTTAGGAGGTCTCTACAGCACTGCGTAGGCTATGGCACAGTCCGATTGCGTCCGCGGACACTAACATTGAGAGAAGTGTGTCATGCGGAAAACTGCTGGGAGTCAAAACAGTCGGACAACAATTGGTGTTCCCCTGCGTCGCAGTTAATGTGAACGACCTGCGCGCAGCGGGCCGACCAGACATCCGCCCACTTCCTGCGCGCTGCTACCGGCTGTCGACCCAGCGCACCTTAGAACTCCCAGAGACGCCACGGTGTGACGAGATGGCACAATGGTGGCCAAAACCCAAAAAATTAAAATTAATTTTGGGAACTTCTGGCCATCCTACTTGAAAGAGAATGTTTCGTACATCTGTTCTGAAACTATGAAGCCTAATCCCTGTCCCTGCTGGACGTAGTGGATTCTTAAAGTTGGAATACCCGGCCTTTGCTGTTGTGGCGTCAGAGGAGATTAGTAGTCTGTCGTTTGTAATATTTATAAAAAACGCAGCTAAAATATTTTTTACTATATTTGTCAATCATTGATGTCCCTTTTGGGGGTAAGTACAACAAAAGTTTTGTCAATTTAATGTAGATTACATTAATGTATTATCAAAGTAGTAAGGTATAAAACATAACTAGCATAAAAATTATATATAACAGAATATAAACCTGAAAATTTATAGAGACATTTAGTTTATTTAATATGCATTTAACTAAAGAAAAATTTGGCTGCATGTCGCTGCAGATTCATGTTTTACGACAAATTCGTATTCATATTCGTATTCGTATGAGCGTGTGTAACTCGTCGCGGCAACCGGCATTACTGAAATGAAACGGAGAATTCGGTTCGAGATTTTTGTATTAATATACATATATATTAATACAAAATCCGGATATGTATTAGTATTAATATAATTGCAATTAGCGATTTCGAAAACCCCACGGTAGTTGAATTCGATGCCATTTGAGGTTTTGGCCACGTTTTCGCCATTTGGTCACACCGTGCGACGGTGCGATCTTGAAGATCAATTAAAGCGACCTTGATTGTATTCAGTACTTACGCAAATAAACACTATTTCATGTAGTTGTCACGTGTGTATGACTTTGATATTTTCGTATTTTAAGAAACTACAGTGCAGTTATGTTTATTGAAATGATTTATGAAAATAGAAAAACTAGATTGCAGTGTAGTTGCCCATATCGAAATTATAGAGCAGACAAATATCCATTGTGAATGTATTCAGTGTAATACGACATACAGCACATTATTCCTTGTTATGTTAAATGTCGGTCAGGTTGAGATTACTGGTTTGGTGCATGGGTTTGAGAGGCATGGATGGGACGAAAAGGTTTGAGTGATGATATAGACCTCGGAATATTAGGCAAGAAAAAGTGATGATTTAAGCACCTAAAATAGGTAACAAAACTAGCGTACCCGTGTGAGAATTCTCACATGTTAAACCCCACCCTTTCCCTATCCATTTGTCTATCCTTTCCATGAAGAAGGAAAGTTGTTAACGAAATGTGTTTATGTGTTTCAAAATGTATATAATTAACTTCTAATGTACTTACAGAATATCAATCAAAAATAACAATGCAATTGATGTAAGAAACAAATTTTCAATAAAAGTTTACTCAGCATTGTGGACAGATGTTCTTGGCACAATTCATACTTCTTTAAAAATAATACTTGATGGAATTATTCAATCATTCTTGAGCCTTTCGCTTTCCCTGACAGTCACAAAAATATTAGAAAAGGTTTTTACTCTTGAAAAAGCCGAGTAAAGCAGTGCGAAAATACTGGAATATTATTTAACTTTCCGTGATTTGTTATGAGAAACAGGAGAGGTATCTTGGAGAGGTATTTGGAGGGTGCCAACTTGCTGGGGTGCGAAAATTGAAAAATTATTTGTATACTAAAAAGTATTGGATTATTTTCTGCGTTCTTACGTATCTCAAGAAATTAATATTTTCACCTTGAGTACTAAATACCATTTCTTACCATTATACACAATTTAGTAGGCTTTCACTTCACTTCGGAACATGGGAATGTTGCTCCAAAGATGTTCCGTATTAAATATCTTAGCGAACCGATACCTCAAGTTTAATATCAAACGGTGTATTATTTGCAATATCCGTTTGCAGCTTGGCGTTGATGTACATACTTCCAGATATCACCAACATTCAAATCATGCGTTTGGACTCCGATCGTTGGCAGTTGTCGAGTGACGGGGCATTCTTTCTATAACTTTAAATTTAGTTGCTTCTTAAAATTAATTCACGTGGTATTGAAGGTTGGTGCGTTTGATTTTTGTTTTCCATTTATTTCAAGTTATTTAACTTTAGCTAATTTAAAAAGTTTGTTCTTTCTGTTGTGCCAAAACACACGTTTTCCCCTATTACCTCCGCGTACCCGTGCGAGAACTCTCGCATATTAAACCCCACACTCATTCCTATCCATCTATTTCCATTCTAAGAAAGAGTGTAGTAGTTAACGAAACGTGTTTATTTGTTTAAAAATACATAAAGGTTGCTCTAATACAATATCAAATAAAAATAAAAAACAATCCAATTTATGTTTAAAAGAAATTTTCAATAAATATTCATTGAGTATCATGGAGAATTTTCTTGGAACAATTCACAACACTTCCTTAGAGACAACATTTGAAGTAATTGTTCAATATTCCTTGACCGTTAGCTTTTAGCTTTTCGTGATAGTCACAAAAAATATTAGCTAATTACTTTTGAGAAAGCTACTTGTCTGAACCCGCTGACTTGAAAATGTCATCGAATCACCGCTGATACCGAAAATACTGGCACAGGTAAAACACAAACACAGTCTTCAGTTCACTATACACCCACGTTGCTCCACAGTTATAGATCACGGCAAAACGTTAATTAAATGGTTTCACTACACTCATAAGAAACAATCTTCATAGGTATCAAGCAACTATAATAGTACTTCTAGTTGTTGCTGGTGAGCAAATCTTGAATTAATGATTACCAAATAAACCTGGTCAGACTCTACAAACCACGGTCACCACAGACAATATAGAAAACGTCAATATAAGATAGTGGAACCTATGTCTTCTAAGAGTGTCGTCACAAAAATGGCTACCAGCAACAAGACCTAAAATATATAGGTGGCATTGGTAGTATCGAAGCGCCGAACCGAAAATTTAATTGAATGTCCAAGAATGTCTCAAATTGTAGATTATGGTGAGAAAAACGTTTCTTTGAAGTCTTTACCCTCAAAATTTTCGTTTTTAAGGCCCTAGAACGTTTTTTAGGAGTTATTTGGATATATTGATTAGAAAACATTGGCAAGTGTTGAGGGTTGCATTTGGCATGAATATTTAGATACATTTTAAACAAATTCTTCATATTTTTAAAACCAAAGTGCAATTCTTCTCCATGAAATTCTCTTTCTTTAAAGACCTCATTTATAAAGATTGGTTGCGTGTGAGAGCTGCAAAAGATAGGTATACTGAAATAATATAGGAGACGATTATTAAATTAGGCACTATTAGGCAAGAAAAGTGACGGTTTAGGCACTTAAAATACATTGCAAAACTATTAAATGAGGCATTTAAAATCATTACATAAGAAAAGGTATGTTTCGGGCATTTAAAACTGATCGCAAAACGATTAATTTAGGCACTTACATTATTTTTACATTTATGAGAATAGCTACAAGTATATTATTTTTTCATTTACATAATTAAAAAATAGCACAGTATATAATCAAGATTCGATTCCAACACAACAAGAAAACTCGAAATTACTCTTTTTTCTTTCTTAGGGTTCAAGGCTTGGGTTTATTTTGTAAGATTCGCTTTACCGACCAATGTTCTCCTCGCCTGGATTGCATAGACGACGCGCCGCGGCGAACAGTCTCAACCTGTCAACTGCGCAGCTCCACAGGGAATGGGTGCTATTGCCTAAAGACGGCTCCACACATTCGGAATTCCTCCAGCAGAGTGCCACTGCTCGCCCAATCTCGAACAGCGTTTCGGGGAATTCGGGGAATTCGCGTTTTGGTGTAACAAGTTCAAAAATTTGCCGTTTTCCTGCCCGCGATGACATAACTTTACGTCTACGATGACATAACTTTACGTCTATGACGGCATAACTTTACGTCTTTACGTCGCGGGATGACATACCTTTCTCGTCTTACGAAGTTCCTTCGTAAGACGAGAAAGTAAAAATGAGTAATAAAAATACGATAATTCTTCAAAATTACTTGTTGTATACCATAAAATATCAAAATAGGCATCACCCGCCTTTTTAGGAGAATTTAGTCTCTATTAAATGCTCTCAGTAGATATATTTTTTCATAATTTGTAAACATCTGCAATTATTTTCCACAGATTTCTAAAGGAACTAAATATGCATTTGTCCTAAAATCCGAGGTCTAGTGATGACTGCGCCACCGGTGAGTAGCAGGGGATACAGAATATCGCCGAGTCAACGTACCGCAACACCTCTTTGTCCTCATAAATCACCCGAGATTTGGTCCCCGGTCCCTGCGATAGAGGCATGCGAGTGCTCTGAACACTATACCACGTGTCGCCCGTACGCGGGTGGCGTACCTGCCCAGTCGTAGTTGAAGACTCGGTAGGCATTGCGCAGCGCTGTCCAAGTGGAAGCCATCTTGCTGGTTGTCGCAGCTCAGCCGGGCGACGCGCTGTCCTAGACACTCACAGACCAACTGCCGCCGCGAGCTGCCCTCGCGTCTTCAGAGTTGTGCCCTCTCCGCCTCCCCACTTCTTCTCTCGGCGCTCACCAGGTGCGTGATGGTTCGCGATTCTCCCAGCGCTTGCCAGGTGCGCGATCGTTTGCGACCCCCTTCTTCCTCCATGTCATTTAGATAGTGGCGTTTCTATTACTCTGTTAACCCCTTACAAGGCCTTCCATGTAGGCGACTAACGTTTCAGGTCAAAATGATTGTAGAAAATCCAACTTGAAATATGGCCTAAGCTTTTCAAGGCTGTTGGAATATGAGCAACAGGTTTTAGGTAATTCGTTAAATATCATCAAGAGTGTTCAAGAGGGGTAGTTACAATTAACAACGTAATTGATTCAGAACACAATATAATTATTTTAATGAATCTAATATATTCAAATAACATAATGGTAAACAATATTCTAAATGCAAAGAGAGAAGTCAGTGTTTATGCTTCACCCACTTACAGAGAGCCCACAACAAAATATAATATGAACCTAATGTTGTTGGCATTAAAGAATAAATAGATTGAATGCTGCTAAACGTTATTTACCGACCATTTATGCAACAAAAAGATCAATTTGAAGTATAATGCGGGGTTTCATAATACATACTGAGCTACGTAATTGTTTTGTATGATAATTAATTAGTATCAACTTAGTTAATTTAGTATCAAATGTTTTTTCCTAAATATTGTATTGATAAATTTCTTGGGTTTCATTTAAAAGATGCATTTTGGAATCTGCAATGGAATTGACAAAGGATATTTTTTCTTAGTGTATTTCAAAACTTCTTGGAGATATATTTCCCAAGTACAAGTCCCAGCCTTGCGATAAGTCAATTATGCCTTTCTGTAGGAATTCCGTGTTCACTTAATGACCCAGTTATCAGTAAAATGAAAAATGTTCGTTGCGTAGTTTCTGGTCGACTGGTGATAGTCGATAAGAATGGAGTTACGCGCAAATACCAATGGCAGTCATTGTCGAAGAGCATCCTACAAAAGTAAAGTACATGTTATCCCTTCATTAATTATATTCAATTAATCACAATTTTAATTTAGATTTTATATAGGCATTTAGGTATCACATCTCAATTCAATTAGATTTGGTGTGAAGTAGTTATTCCATGTTTTGTATTAAATCTGTGTTATACAGGTCTACGTTCTACCATGTGTATAGATGTAATAATTCAGAACCAAAATATGCCGAGGGGCTATGTAGACGTGATATTTGGGGTGCCCGACGAACCACACGACAAATTGCTCCCAGGTAGAGCCGAAAAGGTGTTTAGGCATCTAGGAAGGGGAAGGGGAAAAATCGTAGTGTCAGCCCCGACTCAAAAAAAATAGGAAAGTTAACTTATCCGGAAAACCCTGTCATATTTAGCACCGCTAGTCATCCTTCTTGTTACATTGATCCACTTATAGGGAGGCCCTTTGATCGAGCGCGCCATTCAAAAATCATTAAGCCATTGTAAAAGTACGCTGTTTAGGTTTTCGTAAGGCTGCCAACGTCTTTTCTTAGAATCGTTATTGACGTTCTTCCCAGTCTTTCAAGTAGCGTTCCTGATTGGCAAGAATTCACTTAATCTGACTTTTACCACAATTAAACTGCTTAGCTAACTCTCGCTTCGACTTTCCTTTTTCGCTTTCCCTCATCACCGATAGGGTCTTGAGATAAAGGATTGTGTGTCGCTGCCCTCTGAATCCTCAGTACGCGGGTTCGATCCTGGTCGAGGTGTGTGGATTTTCGAAGAGCGGAAAATCCACCGTAGCCATGACACTCTTGTGACATGTAAAGGAACCCTTGGCGAATGCCCGGCAAAATTAAATCCCTCCGAGAATACCCCCCCTAACAATGCCTCACTTTCTCCCAAACAGATATACAGGTAGTTAACTGAGAAACATCAGGCGCAGAAAGTGAGTCACACTACAGGCGCACCAGGGGACAGCCTGCGAGGCGCGCCTGCTCGGAAGGTGTTGTATCCCATTGTTTGTTTTTTAATTTGATGCGTCTGCTTTGACGCAACGCGTCTCAACGCCCCTACAAGGACATTGAGCGCTTACATTTGGAGTAATCCTCCGTTAACATTATAGTTGTTTGTCCGATCTCGTCGCAGTCAGTTATCATGAGGACCGGTAGGTAGCATCTCCACGTACGCGCCTCTTACCATGCGCTCCTGTTGCGTCACTACCCAACGGCCTGAATTGATAAGGAATTAGTTTAGGGATAGGGCTTCACAGTCTTATGATGCTTCACAGGCCCCTGGGAAGTAGTCAAACAAGTTTTTTAAACAAATTGCACATGAGATTGTCCGGGAATCGAATACGGACTTCCTTAGTAAAAGATGAACGACTTTGTTCTGCGCCACGAGATGCCAACTTGTTTCCGGCCGACTGTTATTGTTAGATATATGTGTGTATGGCTCGTCTCTGAATTAACTTATTTTCGACACAGAAATATTAAGGAAACTCAAATTGCTACATAATGCGAAGTTCCCAGTTGGTCAGTGTCTAAGTTTTCTAAATGAAATATGATAATTTGTTCGGAATTTTGTTATAAAGAATGAAACGTGGGAGACAGAATAAACGTAATTACATTTTAGTGAAAACTTACATTCATAAAAATGATAAAAACAACTGGAACCAATTCATTAATTTTTATGTGAAATTGTATAGTTTTGAAGTTGGATTATTCTCCAATTTTACACGACATTTTAACTGTTAAAGTATTTTTTAATGTGTATTGACTTCGTTGGACAATGCTTGTCATATATACATTATGTTGCGCCAAGTACATATGTACTTGGCGCAACATCACGTGAACGGGTTGAGGCCTTCCGGCGACCTCCCTGCCTCGTGCCCATGGGTTAAAAGGGTACGTGTGGTTAGCACGTAGACATCCTCACGCCGTATTCCGGTCCTCTCAACCTAAGAAGTGAATTTTCTCATCGTCACACAGCAACATATACTGGGACATTGCAAGGAAAACGCACACTATAGTGCTGCAGGGAATCGAACCCGGGGCTGCGTACTGGAAAGCGAGCGCGCTGCTAAAAAAATAGCAATGACATGAAAAAGATTTTTACTAACACAATGGAAGAATTTTTATGTGCCAACTTATCGGGTGAAAGGATAGGTTGCTAGTAGTTGTCTGAGAGATAATTTAGCAGAAGAAAAAGTATGTAGTGATTGGTATTTGATGCTCAGCAGCAAGTATTTGAATGTGTAAATTAAAGCAAATGTTAATAAAAAGTAAGTTTGAGCAAAACTGTGAAATTAAAAAATGTTAAATAAAATAGTGGTTCTACAGAATGGCACAGACTTTCCCGTATTACTTTTCTATTTCCTTGGGTCTTCGCTAGCTATTCGGAATTGCCACATACTTTTTCTTGCCAGCTGTCATTTATCACCGCCAAAAGTATATTTTTTTGTCATTTTCTTAATTTTTCGGTTTCCTATTTATAGAACGGAAACATTAATTTTGGAATATTAAAGAACACAAAAACCTAGCCGTAAATGGCAATTTTCTTTTAAAAATTATGTGCCGTTTAAGAGAAAATGGCGTTTTAGCACTACTAAACATGCGAAATTTGAAGCTCATTTTCACAGAAAATGTTTGAGTTTCAAATTACTTTATTTGAAGCGCTTACACTCACAAATATAATAATCTTTACAAATTGCTGGTAATGTGCATATTAAAGATGTGAGAGATCTTTCAAAAACATTACAATTGTGTAATTTTTGAAAAAACAAAAAATAACTCAAAATGAACTTTACGCTATTCCAAAAAGTGTAATTAGCTATCCGTTACAAAAGTTTGAAGAAGAAATTGCAACCATATATGAGAAAATGGCGTTTGAGCATTTCTGAAAATGCGAAATTTTGAGCTACTTTTTACAGAAAACGGTTGTGCTTTCGAGAAACTTTACTTGACACTATTTAAAGCACATGTACTCTTAAATATAATAATGTGAAAAAATCGCCGCTAATGTAAATATTATCGACGTGAGGAACATGTGAAAAGATTTACATTTTTGTAATTTTTGAAAAAACCAACCTATAGAGCAATATGGGTTTTATGCCATCTGGTAGAGTACATTTGCCACTATCCCTACCAAAAGTTTAAAGAAAAAATTTGGAACCGGTTTTGAGAAAATCTTGTTTTTGTAATTTTTTTAAAATTGCACATATTGCACGAAAACTTCGAAAATTTTGAAAAACATTTACATGACCTTTATGAAAGAACTCAATATGCAGAAGAAATTGTATTTGATCTCTATCTTCAATTTTGTAGTTGGAGAAAGACGCCGAAAAAAATTCAAACTTTCAAAATTTTCGAAAATTCAGAGTTATCCGTAAAAATTGGACCTAGGCCATGTTAATAAGTGTATTTTACTCTATTCATACAAGAAATTTAAAAAAAAATTGGAGCCGTTTTTGAGAAAATTTTGAAAATACACGAGGGGCTTTATTTAAAGTACCCCAAACTTTTGAAGAATCTTTTTCAAAATCTCAAAGCTTCGACTAGAATCAGATCGGCCGGGGAATATCCATTTTGGAAGAAATCGTACGTTGGTTTAGGCGCTAGCAGTGTTCACAGACGGACAGACGGACGGACGGACAGACAGACAGACAGACAGACGGACGTTTTCCTTTCAATTAGTTTTTCGGAATTAAGGACCTGGAAAACAGGGTTTCTGGCTACACCACGTGTTCGGGATTTTTTTTTCTTAATTTAGCAACTGGTTTTATCCACTTCTTCGTTTTCACGGCCGGGCAATGAATTTTTTTCCGCCGAAAATTGGCCATTTTTTCGCGCAGCATTACATAATCACAGCATATCACTCCGTGTATACGTGCGTATACGGGAAAGTAAAAAACTAGTGGTACTCCAGGAGCACATACTTTCTTGCGTTATTTCTAAATTTGCACTTTTTGAAAATTCAGAGATTTCATCGAAAATAATACCTGCGCGATTCTTTTAAGCATACCTTCTTCTATCCGTGAAAAGAACTTAAAGAAAAATTGGACCAGTTTTTGAGAAAGAAGATGTCCTTATGTTGCACCAAATGACACGAAAACTATTCATATTTCAAAAAATTGAACATGAACTATAAAGATCCTCCTTTAAGGAGCATATTTCAGTAAGGAAAAACCTTCAATCTTCAGTATTATAATAATTGTAGGAAGACCGCCAAAAATCTGCAGTTATGCAGTTTTCAAGAAATTTAGGGTTTCAAGGAACATCAGACCTGCATCATTCTTTTAAACACCCTTTACACTATCCAAAGACAACATTTAATCAAAACATTTGGTACCATTTTTTAGAAAATTTTGAAAATGTTTTTGAAGATTCATGTAAAGTACCCTCAAAAATCAAAATATACGTTTGAGACTCCCAAAGCCTCGGGTTCATTTAGATTGATTGGGGAATATCAATTTTGAGTAAAATCGGTCGAACGGTTTAGGCGCTGGCGTTGACCACAGACGGACAGACAGCCGATTGGCCGTCAATCGATTTTTCGGTAACAGGGACCCTCAAAACATGGATTCTGGCAACACCACGTGTTAGAGAAATTTTTTCTACGTTTAGAAACAATCTACATCAGCATTTTGTGAACGAATCTTTTCACTTGAATCGCAAATGAAGAGAAGAATGAAAGCTGATGTTAGTCTATATATATATATATATATATATATATATATATATATATATATATATATTGATGCGGTTGGTGTTTTTTCGGGGGGGGTCCTTCCTTTTACGCGAACATCGTTGGCAAACCTAGACCTAGGGTTCGAGTCTCGATTGGGTCGAACTTTCGACGCTAGCTAGATTTCTAAGTCGAATTCAGCCGCTCTCTGGAGGAGTATTCTAGCGCCGGCTGCTCTGATCGGTAGTTTTCTACCAGGCGAATGCTGGAATTGTACCTAAAAAAACAGGCCACAAACCACGTATGGACTTTCCTTCAGCGTCATTGTCTCCTTAAGGCCACCAATTCACCATACTCATGCACTATTCTACAGTCTAATGTAGAATACAGATAGGGGATCCAGTCAAAAGCTCATAGCTTTCCCAGGCTGAAGCGGTGGTCCGTTTAGATAACTGGATGAGGGCAACCCCCAAGGTAATGCACAGGTCGTCGCCTAATATCACGCTGTAGCGAGGCAGGATACCCAAAATAATCAATCTGGGCATCCTACACGTTCGACAGCAGGTTGCCCAGATAGACGTGGTGGAGAGAATACGCCATGAGGCTGGGGGGGGGAGATCTGAATGTTTCAGCCTCCGTATTGCGCGCAACAGCGATGTACAGGCACTCTTATCGCCCGGTCTTTGGGGCAGTGGACAGGAGGGGCACGCATATATCGTGTATAGGATCTGAGAGTCCGCAACGCGTCTTGAGCAGAGGCTCCCAGAGAAAACAGGCTTGTGGCAGTAGGAACCATTCATTTCAAACAAAAATCCCGCTCTCCACCAATTGATAAATAGAATTAATTTCTCAATTAAAAAGAAATAACTTACTTGTTAATATCAATTACAATTAAATTATATTGTTATTTATTTCGAATTAAATTTTTCTGGATTTCTAGGTTAGAATTAAATACATTTTCTGGGCCCCAAATAACTTGAAGCCTGGGGTAAGTTGTCCCAGCTGCCCCTCGTGGCCGCCTCTGATTACGGAGATGGAGAACGTAATAATTTCGTATGTGATTCCATCTTCGTTACTATCGACAATGTTCTCCTTGCCCTTCTAGAAGTAGTGTTTTGTTGTTTTTTACAGTGAGTGGGAACTTGACTCGAACATTAGCAATATCTACTTCTTTTTCACGTCACCAGTATTAAGTAGGAGTTGACAGCATTAGTACAAGCAGGGATCTGAGTTTTGACTGAGTTAAGTTAGCTGTTAGCAGTTCATTCACATCTGATATAAAGTAAACATTCTAGCATCATCCGTGACACATATTAAGTTGTGTATTTCAATTGTATAATTCTATCTTATATAACACTTACATATTTAAACAAGTGCAAATTTATGGCATTCTATGAAAGCATTTTTCACTATATAATTCAAGGGTGTTACTCAAGCTCGCAGCAACTTTCACAAAAGACCTGGTGTAGCATTGTCTATACAAGAATTGAACAATATAACTCAATGCTATGTCTATAATGAAAGTTTCTTAAATAGAAATTAATTAACCCGTGCAAAATACTTGGATCTTTAGGTCAAGGTCTGGTCTGAGTTGAAGCACCATCAGAGGAGAAAGAAAAGTAGTGTTTTTAATGTAGCGTCCGAGTAAGAACTAATGGTGCTACAGAATGGCATAGACATTCCCGTATTATTTTTCTATTTTCTTTGGTCTCAGCTACCTATTCGGACATGACGCATACTCCTGCCAGTTGGCATCTATCGTCGCCCGAACTATATTTTTTTTGACAGTTTCTTAATTTTTCGGTTTCCTAATAGTTAAACGGAAATATCATTTTAAGAATATGAAAGAATAATAAACCTTCCCCTAAATGGTGATTTTCTTTGAAAAATTTCGAGTTATTTGGAAAATAGCGTTCAAGCACTTCTGTAAATGTGGAAATTGAAGCTCTTTTTCACGTGAATCTTTTTTGATTTCCAAAAATTTCATTAAAAGTCATTTGAAGCACTTCAACTCACAAATACAATAGTGTTTATAAATTCTTGGAAATGTGCATATTAACGGTGTGAGAGATCTTACAAAACAATACATTTGGGTAATTTTGTAAAAAACAAAAAAACACCCCAAAGCAGCCGCGGCTCGTCATTAAAGGCTGTAAAGCGGAGCCTCTCCTAGAGAAATTGCCGTCCAAATGAAATTTAAAAATATGTTTACAAATATATTTATGTATTAATAATGGAATTCTGATTTGTATTATGTTACAATCATATCAAAATTTTTCTTTGCCGGTTCGTTAACGGCCGTCCGTAATGCATTTAAAGCTATTGACAGGGAAGAGAGAAACGTTAGGCTCCCACTTTATTCCCCCATAAGGCCTGTATAAAACGAGGAGGCGTGACGTCATGCATTCACTGCAGACGCTTACCAGCGGACGAAGGCTGCAGGGAGGCAGCCTTCGGTGAGGCCTAGGGTCTGAAGAACGGCGGGCTCAGCAGATAGCATTACTGTGCAGCGCCTCGAGTAGCATTGCGCTTCAACTTGTTTTCCCGATACGCGGTAGGAGTGCTATACTTGTTTTTTTTCTTGGCGAATGAGGTCTTGTCTTCAGGATGGAATATCTCACGGTATTTCGCGTCGTTCTCAATCGTCTGTATCAAAATTATTATTAATAGAATTACAATACAGGCAATGCAATGCACTGTAATGTAATGTAATGTAATGTAATGCAATTCATTTGCAGCCTTCCCCATTTATAAAACCACGAGCCGCGACTGCCCGAAAATAAACTTTACATCATATTAAAGAGTGCATTAGCATTATCCGCTCAAAAAGTTAGAAGAAAAAAATTGTAGCCATTTAAGAGAAAATGGCGTTTGAGCATTTCTGAAAATGCGGAATTTTGAGCTAGTTTTCACAGAAAACTTTTTAGTCCTCGAGAAACTTATTGACATAATTTAAAGCACATGTACTAATAAATATAATAATATAAACAAATCGCCGTTAATGTAAATATTAATGACCTGAGCAACAAGTCAAAAAAGTTACTTTTTTTACTTTTGAAAAAAAATACAGCAAACTGCAGGTCAAACTTAATGTCATCTCATAAAGTATATTTAGCACCATCCCTACCAAAAGTTTAAAGAAAAATTTGGAGCCTTTTTTTAAGAATATGTGTTTTTTGTATTTTTTAAATTGCACTTATTGCACGAAATATTGCGCTAAAATGTACATAATCTTAATTAAAGAACTCGCTTTGGAAAAAAAATTGAAGGAAAAGTCTCTCTCTTAATTTTTGTGGTTGTAGGAAGAGGCCGAAGAAAATTCAAACTTTTGCAATTTTCGAAAATTCATAGTTAACCGTGAAATTAGGACATATGGCACTTTAATAAGTATATATTTACTGTATTCTTACAAGAAATTTAAAGAAAAAATTTGGAGTCGTTTTTGAGAAAATTTTGAAAATATCCGGGGGGGTTCTGTAAAGTCTAAAGTCCCCCAAATTTGAAGAAAGTTTTTCAAAATCGCGATGCCTGAAGTGGAACCAGTTCGACTGAAGAATATCCATTTTGAAACAAATTGTACTTATGGTTTAGGCGCTAGTGTTGTTCACAGAACCCGGACAGACGGATGTTTTACTTTCAATTGGTTTCTCAGTGTGAAGTACGCACAAATCACGGGCTTTGGCTACACCACGTGTTAGAGGATTTTTGTCTTAATTTAGCAACTGGATTTATCCACTTTTTTGTTATTACTGCCTGCCAATGATTTTTTTCTGACGAAGATTAACCTCTTTTTTCTCGCAGCATTACATAACTTTTCCTATACTACGCATTTTACTCCGTATATACGTATGTATACGGGAAAGTAAAAATAAATTGTTGTATGGTGAAGAATCATAATCAGCACTCGTTTAATCTCGTGCCTGACTTTGAGGGAGATACATTCAGGATGGGTGTTTTCAAAATCGTTTGGGCATGTTGACTTGCAACAGAGCCGCTTAGAGTTAGCTGAATCTATTTCTATAATATTTAACCCCCATGGACATGGAGCAAAAAGGAGAGTAAATTAATTTGTAATTGGAAAGATTATATCAAATATGGATTTCTTTTCAATCACTGAATGAAGTTGAGTTACCAATCACTGAGTGAATTTATCCAGATAATTAGAAATATTTCGTAGTACTTACCCGGGCAAAACGAGTTAAGCTCGTTTAATGTACTTAGGTGTAAAATGGTTCAGAAATGTTTAAAAATTTTATTTTCCAATACGATTATCAGCTAGTTGCTGCTTTAAATTATTTTGTTGACATGCTTTACATTATTCTCATTTTCTAATGAGGCTAACAAACATATTATAAATTAATCATTTACGATTCAAAAGGAATATATAATTAATACTAGATCTTACAATTACTTTTTTTATAAAAAAACGAGGAATGGGTCTGGTGGATGGGAGGTATGGATTTCCTCATGCCAGCTCATTTACTTTAAGCCTTTAATTAGGGGGAAGGAATACATCTTTGGGAAATTTAGAATTAATTCTAGGTTCAGAAACAAACTTACAGATTAGGTTATCTTGTCTCACGGCTATTTCATGCTAATTGTTGAGGCCGCAGAATGGAGATTTTTTGATGGCATGAAAAAAAAACATGAACGAAAGAGTAAAATTTACTTAATTGTTTTTAAAAATGTTTACTTAAGACCTCTATTCTATTTAGGTCAATAAAACCACAGAATTTCAGAAACTATTCACCCACAAAATAATCGACACACAATGTTCTGCATGTTCATGCACATGACTCATCAGGTTGACTGTAAAATAGTCCCGGGAGCAATTAAATATAACATTGTAGTTACATTAATTATATTGTGATATACCAAATGCGGGTGGGCATTCGATATCGAATAATTTAATGCTTTAATGCTAGTTTAAATTAGAATTAGGCACCTTAGTAACAGGTGACCAGGACGTTGCTAGCGAGAACACCGTTTTGATATGTCACGATATTTGGTAAGCGGGCACCTTAGTAACAGTGATAAACAATTTCATGAGCCCGGGGATATAATGTTCAATCAGTCGAAGAATACGTGTGCAAGAGTAGAAATTTCGCCCAAGAGTGCACCTTGGTTAGAAAAGTAAATACATAATAAGAATTCGTTGGTAGGGAATATAAAACAGAATTTTGTACAACAATGAATACGAGTTTTCATGGATCGAAGAACGAAAAATAGTTAGTTGGAGCTCAGATTTCATAGCGTGAGGATCATTTCTGATTTAGGGGGTGCGTGCTCGAGTTCAGACTTGGGTATATTTTTGTGATCGAAAGTAGAGACTTGTAAAAATTTCGGAGATACAGTTCGGGACTTTAACTTTTTTCCCATAACATAGAAACATTTTTGGTGAAACCGTGCACTGACTTGGATTATTTTCATACCGATAGGGAGGAACTTTTAAGAAACTTGGCAACTTTAATAAGTTTTCACCAGTGACGAAGGTGAAGCACCAGAATAATGAACTTGTAAATATTTGGCCGAACAAGGAGAGGACTTTAATTATTTTACAAATGGATCGGGACGTGTAAATAACTGTAGAACTGTTTATTTGAACTTTAATTATTTTCACCAGTGCTGATGGGGATATGGCAGGCTAGTGCAAGCAGCTCCGGGCGCATGAATAACCGATTCAAGTAGTAATACGCGGGTAGGCATCTGCATGGACGCATATGACTAGTGCATTATGTGAATGGGAGTGACTTCGTGGCGTGTCGGAAGATTCAAGATAGAAGGCATCAAGACTAGAGCTGGTCGGTCGGAGGTGATGGTGTGGAGATACGCGGCGTCCGAGCGAAGATTCAAACGATACAACGGGAAGAGAGCTCAGGTTAACGTTCGTACGAACAATTATTTTATTACTCATGGTCATGACCAAAGTCAATAATTTTTAGAGGGTTTTGTTTCGAATCAAATGAAATCTCTGGTTATAATAAATTCAAACTGTTCTAGTGCTAAAGAAAGTACAAAAAACAAACTTGGTTATTATTGTGCAATCTGGCACATCATTAAAATAACTTGCAGGTTTTGTCGTTTTCCGTATGAAAGCGAGTCGACAGGGGGCAGATTGTGGTTGAACGATGAGGTAAGCCGAATTGTGCCCCTTGCATATTCGAACCCATGACAGAAGCACGGCGTGTCAATAGACACCTTTACCTTGTTGCTTTCTCTCTCTTAATTCATAAAAAAAGAAAAGTACATGTAATTGTATGCCTGAAAACGGTGAAATTTCGACAGAAAAACTATTAGTTCCAGGATCTGGTTACGAAAATGTGAATAAATCTTGTTACTTTACATGGTAAAGTCCTTCCTCTAAGAGATGGTGTTGTCAGAAATAATTTTGTTTTCTTGATACCGAAAAATCGTATAAAGTATCTGTCCGTCTCTGGTTAAGGCTTGCGCCAAACCCGATCAGTCGATTTTCTCCAAAAATGATGTTCAATTCAATTAAATTAAATTTCATTAGTAATTTGTTTACAGGGTTATCCTACCACAGCTCTATCATCAACAATTTCATTACAAAAAATTTCTGATAGAATAGGTAGTTAGTACAAGATACAATATAAATAACATTACAAATGTAAATAATACAGTAACGCAGTAACAATATAATATAATAACATAAGATACAAAAGAACTGAGACAACAGAACATACAAATATATACAGAACACCTGTATCAAATGAGACAACCTGTAGAATTTAGCTTGAACTATTCATTTATAATAAACGTTCATAATTGCAGAATTGATGAAATAACATTGTTTAGATCTTTCAGAGTTAGTTTAATGAGACAATTTGAAAAGAATAATACATCATTTTGATATGGTTCTCTAAGTCCTTTATATATTGGGCACTCACATAAAATACGTTTCAGGTTTTCATCAATATTCATATTATATAGCGAGCAGAAGAGATATGATATTATTCAATCAATTGAAAGGAACTCGAGGTCCTTTGGTATTTAAAGGGATATTTTGATTTTGGGGGATACTGTATATCAAGCTTCAACATTTTCAAAATTAATTTGGAATTACATTATTACAATTACTATTAAATTACATTGGAATAAGAAAACGAATATTACATTTGACTAAAATTTTCAAACACAAAAGGGAAAACAATACACATTGTAATTCTTATGCAACCTGTCGCTCGTGTCAAGGAGGATCAAGCGTCAAACCGTGAGTGAGCTGAAAACAATTGAGATGATGACGTTTGAGACCAGCTGTTGGAACAATTGGAAGGTCAGGGAGAGGGAGGAATGGGACTCCCCCTTTCCCTTGGGGATATATGTTTCCCCGACTGACTCCACCCACCCACTCCCACTTTCCCACGCCAAGGGCTGCCTCGTCGACAGGTGAGGGGGTGTCTGCCAAGCTAATTAACATACGACAATCACACGATAATTTCATTTCTTTCAATGAGTCTCGTTATTGCCAGATGTATAATTGGATGAAATAACACTTGGGCTGTTTTTACAAGTGTTAAAATTATTCATACAGGGATGAGCATCAACCATGGATCTATAACCATCACTTGCATCAACTTTGTCGAAAGATATTAAACGATAACTATTGTAATCAAGCTTTATATCTAAAGTTGTGGAAATTATAAGGAGTATAATGGGGTCCTTCAACGAGTAATCAATCTTTTTAACTCGGATTTTTGTCACGATGTCAGAGTGAATTAGTAGTCAACAAACGAACGGTAGTTAAAGCAAATATATTTCTAGCCCAACAAAAATTAGTTCAAGAACATATTTCTTTACTAGCTGACCCGGCAAATGTTGTTTTGCCTTATAAATTATTCCTAGGATTATTTTAGTAGAAAAAATGACTAACTTATTGTTAATGTTTGAGGATGTGGTATATATGAGTTGAAGAATCATGGAGCGCTGTGAACGATGATGGAATATAAAAATAACACAATACCAAACATTTATATTTTATTTTATTGTAATTTATTTTTTGAAATGATATACATTGCTAATTATAATAATTTTATTAAAAAACCATATCAATCCCTCAACGCAATAGAGTGTACAATATGTTTTGTTCTCCCATCTTTAGCTAACACAAACTGGATGGTTTGCCCACTCGAGAGCATGCCACGTATAATTGACCGTGTGAAAAACATGGTGTGCTAAAAAATAAGCCACAAACATACATTGTTTGGCCTTGAGACTTATTGATAGTCATCGCAAAACGGAAATTGAAGACGTTTAAATTGAATTGGCACATCTGCCGATATAATAGGGATCCGTGGCAGTAATACATTCTCACCTCGAAATTTGCCATTTAAAATGATGGCTTCGACGTTTTTCATTATAGCCCTGCAAATTAATCATAAATTATTTAAAAATTACACCGAAATAGAAAAATGATAATTGTAAAATTACAATTAACGGCCAAACAATAAAAATAATGGCCGAAAATTGTAATGAGTGAGAAACGGCTTATTGTGTGAGAGATCTCATCCCTACTCCGTGCTGCTTATTGGGTCAGAAGCAATGTTTCCAGATGTGAAACATCCGATTGCGAAGTTCGAAAATGCGGATTTCTTCTAATGAATGCGGATTTACTTATATAATTTAAAAAGAGGGGAAAACATCAATAATTCATATATCGACATAGAATTCCGTTTTATTAATTAAATAAATGCGATATTGTCTCACTATATTTGTTCTGTGTTTGTTCTCACTATATATAATGTTCTCGATTCACCCAAGAAATTAAAAATTAACTAACCAACAGGCCACCTATTTGTCCTCTGAATCTCTAACAGTAAGACAATTAAGGACGAAGTTCAAGACAACGCCTTGGTACTTGGTCATCAATTTTCGAATACGCCAATTGGATGAAGCCCTAATGATTGGTAGATGATTGGTGTTTTATTGTTTTCTACTTTAATCTAATACAGAGAGACAGCATTTTGAACATTCAAACTTTGTCAACCATAGTTAGCGGGACATCTAACAATCGTTGTAATAACTGAGGAAATGAAAAAAAGGGATTTTATTCCACTACCATGGAAATGCAGATTTTTTGGCATCCTCATCGCTTAATGCAGATTAGGTGTTAATAATGCGGTATAAAATGCGGAAATGCGGTACATCAGGCAACACTGGTCAGAAGTGTCGCCGGTAGACGCCTTGCGGGGATACTGATCAAGTGATAATTACATCATGTAAATAAATCAGGGTTTTCTTTACCTATTATTGCACTAAATGGCAGTAAAAACGAAAACCTGTATATTCAAAGACGGCAGGAGAAAATAATACCGATAGTAAATAAATCTTCTCTAAAGAACAATCATTTAAAAATTGTTATAAAATACATGCAAACATTTTTAACTGTTCAACAATGAATCTGTTCTCCATTTGGAACATTCAAGAATTTAATATCAACTTTCGAAGGCTAACTAAACATTAATTAAGGCTAATTAAACATTTCGCAGCAACCAACATCACAAATTATTAAAACAAAGTTCCTAATCCCAGTGTTATATCTACCTGTAGTCAAATAGTAATTGCTGTGCCTTTTTTCCACTAATTATAGAATTAATGATATATTAGTCTCTAATATGCTTAAGACTCCTCAAACCTAACGCAACAATGTATGGCGGAGGCAAACATTTTTCTAGCTGAGCACGGCAGACGTTGTTCTGCCCCTATATCTCTCTTTCTCCATCTCTCTCTCTCTTTCTCCGTCTCTGTCTTTCTCCGTCTCTCTCCGTGTTGTTCACATTTAATAGCAGATTCTGCACATCGCTGAGCAGGTGCGTAATATGGAGAAACACCGTGTAGCGGGTGAAATACCGCCGTGTGAAATACCTACCGTGTGTAGCGTGTTGCCTAATACGTTTTTTCCGAAAATTTAAAAAAAAAAATGGGCCATCGCCGTGGCCGCCGGGCAGGGGCAAAAGGGTCGCCCGTTTGCCTTCCCGCATCGCCAAGGACATCTAAATGTGGAATGAACTGTTGCATCAGTGACACGCATTGTTTGTAGTAGTAGTAGTGGTTTTTTTATGATATCCACATAATCTAAACATTTACATGAAATTATAATGCTACTAGAACCGGATGGATAAACATTCTCATTGTCATGCATGTTTGCAATACCTACTCCTTCCCGCATCCCGCGAAGTTAAAAAGAGAGGGCAAAATTAATTAATAATCCTTCTTTCACATATGATCGAGGTGGGGGTTATTACTATACGTCACATACCGTTTTTACTGTTCTTTGAAGAAAATATACAGGGTGGCGCACGAGTCATCACTTATTTGTTACACAATGTGCAAGTCGCACGTGATATCTCGTTCAGCATCTCCACAGCAGTAGCAGTAGACCTTGAAGAAACATATGCGTTACGAAATAACGCATAATTCACGATCAATTTGCTAGGAGACTAGTTTATATAACAATGGTCATCAACGGAAGACTTACGTCACAGCAAGACGAAACAAACCTCAATTTTGTTGTTAAATCAAATATTTATTGTTGATGCACACTCAAAACAGCATGTACTGCAATGAAAAACACTCTGAAGAATTCATCTAACGCAGCACTTACTCAAAATGTCCGCCATTTCCAGTCATAACTTCCTGGAAACGAACACTGAGGTTAGCGAAAATCCTGCCAAACAAATCTTCTCTGACCCTTGAAGAACAATTCTTCTGAGCTCCATTAACTCATGTTGGCATTTTGACATTTTTTCTCTTTAGGTATCTCCAGAGAAAGAAGTCACATGAGTTGAGATCTGGACTATTGGGGGACCAATATTGTCCGTCATTGAAACGACTTGGAAATCTAAATGAAATGATCCACATGCCGAAACACTGGTGTAAGAAATACAAATTGATTATACAGTGTATGGATGATTCTCTTACAAGAGGCCCATCATGTGTCAAACTTGTCTAAAACGCCTTTGAGTCACAACTTTTCGTTTTGTGGAAGAGAAACACATTCCCCCATCGCTGCTGCGACGTCAGTCTTCCTTTGATGGCCATTGTTATATAACCTAAGGTCTCATTGGCAGTATTGTGAATTACACGTTATTTCGTAATTCATATCGTCATGCTAATTAGCGAACCTTGTAACTCCACATTCCCTCCTCTATTTTCTGTTTACTTCGTGATAAAATATAATTATGAATGAAGAGTAACAAATAAAAGTAAACAACGAATCGAGCATCTTCAATAATTAAGTTTCCTAGTATGCATAAGTTCAAGGAGAAAGGACACTAAAATTCTGCTTCCCGGCTATGTTTATTCTTTCCATTGCAAAACTGTCCAATCTAGAGTTACGAGTTATGCTAATTAGCATTACAATATGTTTCCCCAAGCTATACTCCTTCCTGTAAATCAAAATGCTAACGCTAGGTAATTGCGTAATTCATCATCGGAAATACCTTGACGTTCTTACTGTCACTACCGCGCGGGCCCTAGCGCACGCGACGTCGTGGATCGATCGGGCGATCGAGATACCCCCCCTTTTCTCACTCACCTGATTCAGTTGCCGGCTAACTCAGGCGCAGAGACTCTCTACAAGAAATGGGAGCCCATGGACGGACGATACTTGTTACCAAATAAAATTCATTGAGGTTTTGAGGAACACTTAAAATTTAATTAACTGAAATGATGAAATATACAAAAAAAATCCTATAACTAATACCCTTTCCCTTTTAAACCCAAAGACATCCCCCCCATTTTTTTCCAGATTCCCTGTTCACTTAAATAGCTTCCTTACTTACTACAAGACAATACAAATGAAAGTACAATTTACCGAGGAAGGAGCAACATACAATTTAGAAAGTTTATTCTCAAAAACAGCCACAGCGCGGCTCGCTTATGACGAGGCACGGGTCTGTGATCCGGGCCATTCACCAAAGTCTAAGGGGACAACAGACCGTGTTTTCAGAAGACTCCGCAGGGTCGGGTCGATGCCCGACCTTCGGGATGAGGTCATCAGGGCGTCGTCTTCGGCGGTGAAAGGCCGGCAGTAGGTCACAGCTGGCGGTAGGCTTCTGGCCGGGGGGCCGAAACGCAGGTACCCGCGCTCGAAGTCGGCGAAGGGAGGTGGGCGGAGACTTCAGCATGAAATACAGCTCTGCAGCGGTCGCGGGCGTAGTGATGCAAGCCGAATTGAATAGTTTTTTTTTACTCGCGCGCGACACAAGATCGCACCGCACAATCAGCGATAGTCTTTGTCAGGCGACCGGACGAGATTGCTCTGCGCACTTCGGAGGCGTCCACGCCAGCGGCGTTTGCACCCGAACGACGCACCGCTGAGGTGCTCGCTCCTGCCCGAACCTACTCTCAAGATCGTCTCCTCACTTCTCCTTTTTTTCACTTCGTCACATCTCGCGAAGTCTCTGAAACCACCCTCTCCTTACTTATTTGCCGAAAGTTCTGGAAAGATTTTTGTTTGAATTTTAAAAGGTTCTTCTCTATTGGTAAAAGGCAACTGCGTCTTAATTTTATTTCGGCCAATGTCCGGAAGCGTCTCCTGGCCGAAGTCGGTGGAAAAATTCCACTCAACCCTCTCTCTCTAACGTCGGGGGGGTGCCGCAGGTCGCCTGGGGATGTGGCGGCGCCAGAGAGGCGACGATCGGGTCATAATTCTTGTGTACCCTAGCTCCCCGCCGGACAGGGGGCGCGAGGGGACCTCGCAGCGCACGTGTCCGACGCAAATTGCTCCGTCCCTCGCGCACACAAAGAGACGCTGCGTAGACCCGCGACAGGCTACTATGTCGTGTGTTTAAAATCAATTTTTTTCTTCTATTAACTATTCGGTATCGTCACATTACAGACAGCAAATGTAGGTGGAAGAAACATGTGAACTTCGTAAATGGTAAAGTTTGGAAATGTTCAAATTTCATTATGAGAAATTTCAAAAAATGGAAAGTAAAAATCAGAGATTATACTTCTCTTGTTAAGCCGGTAATGGAAGCTAAATGTTGGGACCCCTAAACAATGCGAATGAAAAGTGTATAGACAGAATTGAGAATAGTACGACAAAATACACATTTCGGAGGAACGTATCAGCGTATTGGGAATAGTTAGAGAACGGAAGACAAAAGAAGCACGGAAAGAACGGAAGACAAAGAGCACAACTTAATGTTCTATATAAATCATACCTAGGTTTCTCCGCGTGGCAGGAAATTGGGGAAGGTTAGATATAATGGGCAAATATAGAATATTTTATCACAATCATAAAACCCGAATGCAGAGAACGGAGGCAAATTCTCCTTTTTGAACCGATTAATATTAACGAAATAACTTCTCTGCGAAAGTTTTTCATTCCTTTCCTTACTCAGTGTGGGAAATTCAATTAAAGAGAATCAATAGAGGGAAAATGAAGTAAACATAAGGATGAATGAAAGACATGCCAAAATTTAGATTAATCTATTGTGAAAAAGTACTGAACATAAAATTTACAAGAAGTGCGACATAGTGGAATGCACTGCAGTGACGTAAAATGGAAGTGATTTTCGTTCTCTTCTTTATATTTTCCATTTGTGTCAACAGCGTTATAAACTGCGGCCCATGATTCCTTCATTCTCTTCTTTTCTCTCGTCCTTTGCTTTTGGCAATCTAATCTGCCTCTTTTGCTGAGCTATTTTTAATATGATATTCTATTTTCTATGCTAATGAAGAAATCAGGTGTTAAAAAAGAATACATTACGTTGTACTGTATACTGCTGTATTGTTTTAAGTTTAATTTTTACTCTTAGTAGTGTGTGTAGACATGCGAATGAATATGTGCAGGCATGAGAATGTATGTAGTATGTTTTTGTATAAGTAGTATGCTTATAATGTGCATGTGTGTATGTCTGTTCTGCGTCTCTATCATATAAATGTACTATACGTATGAATCTGTAGGAATGCGAGAGTAAGTGTATGAAAGTTCATGTGAGTATCGTCATGGTAACCGCAATAGATCGTAAGTCAAATCTACCGTAGTTTTCAGGAAGAAAGAAAAACTTTCCTTCCTCTCCATATCTTGACAGTCACTTTCACAAATGACTGCTTGCAGAAGCTTGCTATTCGGTTTTCCACTACTCCCTCGTCTTACGACCTATTGCAACTGTTGTAGTTCCCTGGACTGATCACAATGGTGTAATAAACAAAATTATTCTTTTTTACTTACAACATTTTGCGTTTACACAGACGATATATTGTAACGTCACACCCTCCGTGAACGGGCCTGATAAACTCCACCCGTGATCTTAATAATTAAATCATTTGGCGCGGTACCTGACGTGCACAGGACGTCACACATCTACGCCGCATTGAGGCGCCGCCAAAACAGATTTTTTAGATTCAAACGACAGCCATCTTGTTTGTTTCTTTTAATAAATAAATGTCTCTATTGGTGGCGAGGCTCAGGCCCTTTAGCCTACTCTTCCACTTGACCACTTTCAAAAAATTTTATTACAATTTATTTATTGATAAAAAGTAGATCATTCGATGAGAAATAAGTATGCAATTTAGATGATGGGTTTCTCACATGGGAGACAGGAGTGAGAGCGATGGAGGAAGAAGTTGAAAGAATAGGAAGTGCTCTCACAGCACTTGTGTGATTAAGTTTATTAATTTCACGGTAGGAAGTATTAAAAACTAATAACCAATATATTTCATTTAACACAATGAGATGTTACTCAAATTTAGAGGAATTACTTTTTTACTCAGTAAGTTAGGTGCAGAAGAGTAATAGAAGGAACTTTTTTAAATCGGTGAAATGTTAATGAACTTCTTTGAGGTCGACCTACCCTGCCCAGAGACAAAACTCGGTACCGCTCAAAAATACTTCCTTCACTGAAAAGGAGACATTCAAAAGCCGTCTCGGTCCACCTGTCATTTGCGGGAGGAGTAGCATTCAATACCGCGCAGTTAGGGAGACCATGGCGCTTCTTTTGCATTTCCTCGGTCGTGGTACTCTAAGTGCCACGACTTTTTTAATACTCCTGAACCATACGGGAGAACGCTAGACCCACCCATCACATAAAATTGCAGGAGCTAGCAGTTGTCAACACGCACATACGGATCGACCAAGCGGTATCTTTACAAAACAATATCATGAAAGACAGCCGCGTTCAGTACCGTTAGTCCACAGCTGTGTCGTAAGGCACTGACCGCGAAGACGAAGAAGGGCGTACTCCCCCGCTCTCGCATATGGGCCGTGAGTCAACCGTCGGCAACGAAAATGAAACTTGTTGTCGTCGCATGAAGAAGCGCATCATTGGTTCCAATAATGAGGGTGATGAGGGTGAGGCACTCGGATCAGAGGAGGGGGTTGAAGCTTTCTTTTCGTCGCGTGAGAGGCTCCGGAACCACTTTGCGTTTCGAGGATGAACTTGCAACGACTTGAATACCTAATTTGCACGCGCAGACATGTGTCTCAGACTTGCACTTGGAATGACTTGCTTTTCTAACTCGAACTTTCATTTACTTGCGTTTCTAAGATTCACTTGTAATGCCTTGCATTTTTAGCTTGTAATGACTTGTATTTCTGACTTGCACCAGCATTAACTTGCATCTTCATTTCGACACTAGACTTGTGCTTAGAGCTCCATCTCCGAGTTCATCTTAACATGTGTTTTGACCGGCACTGACTGCGGGTTCGCCTGATTCGGGTCGTTAGCTGTTGTCGCCCTGTGTCCGGCCTGGATAAATGAGGAGAGCGACGACCGAGGCGGGACGTTGGCTGCCGTCATCGCGTAACACCCCCACGGGCAGCTGTGCTCGAGACGAATACCGGAGGGGGCAAGGCCGCCTCCCCCGCTCCCACTGCGCCACAGGTTCTATTGGCGCCCAGCCGCTCAGGAAGAAAGTCTTCACGCCACTATAACGGTGGGAACCCTGTGGACGACTCTTAATCGGGAGGGGGAGATTCCTACCCCCCGCAGGGGGAGATCGTGACCACGGAGGTGGGCACGGTCTCTGGTGAAGAATCTTAGACGATCACCCGGACCCGAAGTCTTGCGACCCCACTCAGATCGTTAGTCTCGCGTGTAGGCAGTGAATAGGCGATGCTAAGCTCTTAGTTGCCGGTTCAACCCAGCAACCCACCAGTTGGGCTCCTGGCGCGTCGACTTTAAAGCAGGATTGGGTGAAGGAGACCTCTCAGGGTACTCTGGAATCCACATATAGAAGTCCGGCGGGAAATTACCTACCATCAGGTTGCCTTGGTTGTGGTCAGACCCAGATTGTTAGTCTGAAGGTTTGGGCAGTGGGGAGACGGGATGAGGGCCCCGAGCCGGCTGAACCTTCGTTCAGATCGCCCCCAGTTGGGCTCTTGGCTTCGTCGTGGCAGTGGACCATTACTCTGGACATAGAGGAGGGACTTGGTGTCCCGGCGCATGTGAGTGGCGCGTTATCATAAGGCAGCATTGACTCCGGTACTAGACCGGATAGCCAGTTGTTCGGAGCTGGCAGGGCGACCTAGGGTCAGTCATTTTATGGGGTGGTTGCCGCGAAGGCTTACTGCGTTCCGGCGAGATTTGGATGTTGGTCTTGTACTTGTCAACCTGATGAGGGTCATGATAGAGGCTAACGCCTAGGAGCCCACCCTGCGACTTCGGTCCCCTAATACGGTACAAGTGCTGGGGGTGCCATTTGGCATATATGCATTACAGCTCCTTTTCCCTGCTGACATATGCGGTAAGACTGTTCAACGAAGCAAGCTGAGAGACTACTAAGGCATATTATTGGTAAATTAGTTGTTTCTTTCTGTTATCACTTCAATCAAACTAATAAGCCACAAGAGCTAGCATATAATTTGCAAGAATTTTTGTAAAAATTCATTCATCATTCATATGCATGCTCATCTTCATCATCTTAATTTTTTTTATTAAATGTTTTGTGAAATATATTCTGTTTGTTTGCTTTATTGACCACGCAATCCCTCATGTAAAAAAACGATACGTTACAATATGTATATACATATAAATGTAATATATTGTACATGTAAATGTAATTTGCATATGCTAAATAGATTACGAAAAATACGGTTCTGTAAATTCAGTTCAATTGTTATTTGTAAAGTAAGTAGTTTGTTTCTGTATTCTGCCTCCCGGCAACATAAATCCTACTGTACCACAAAGTTTCTATTTGGGATTCGTTTTTTAAAGAGGTAAAGTTATAAAGGGGGAGCGTTGAAGGGGAGGAGTTCTCTGCAACAGGAGATAATTAAAAATAAGGTTGACTTCTGGTGCAAACCAAACCTTCCATCTCAACCAAATGTTTTTGGAGGGTTGCTAGGCGCATATGCAACAAATATCGCCTACGAGGAAGTTGTTTATAGGTAGAATAAAACTCGTTTACCCTCTTCAGAAGAGCATTTATTTACAGAAAAGTACATTAAATTTGATGCAAAGTGTGACGTCGCCTCTCGGGGATGCTTCACTCAGCCATGTCATCGGCCAGTGCACGTACGGCTCGGAGAGTGACGTCGGTGTGAACAGGGGTGTCCAGTGAATGGGGCAGCTGGGGTCACTTTCCCCAGGCCCTCATTTAAGAGTGGCTCCGGAAACTTATACAAAATGTATTTACTTTACTATATTTAGAAAAATTAACCATTGAAATGTGATTCGCTTTAACCCTTAACCAAGCGCGTCAAATTTCGGAACATAAGTGAGCACGCAGCGCACAGAGTGCGCCAAGCAGATTTTTGTTTTTTCACCGATTATATTGTTTTTTTATTCAATTTATGGCACATATCACAGTCAATTAGTAATGACCCGGTTAATTCTTTTCAACACATTTCTTCCTCTTGGTATTCGAGCAAAAGTTTTGTAATGCGACAGGTTTCTGTCTCAGCCCTGGAACGAAAAGTTATTTTTTCTCGAAAGAATACATTTGAATTTAATAGTTTGCGAACAGTGAGTATAAAATGATTTTTTCCATCAACGTAGAGAGAAAGTTCATAACAGAAGGATAATTTGAGACTCTAAATAACTCTACGCGTGGCGTACAGTGTGCGACAGACGGCCCGTTGACGACTGATCCACCAATAATTCGACCCTGGATTGAGTGAGGACATCGAATTTTCACACACGGGAAGCCAAGACTACATGGTTACACGAAGGTTACACGAAGTGATAACGAATGTCGACTCATCTAACAGAAATGGCGCAACAATATCCTCCAATGGTGCGTGCTGTGCGCCAACGCGTCCACTTAAGGGTTAAAGTGAGGTTGTACAGCCAATTTTTGTAATGATAATTATGTTGTGTTTAGGTACCTTTATGTATAAAACTATTTTTCTGAAGCTCTGTGAAATTTTCCACACTATTTTACAGGAATGTTCTGCCCACACAGTGTTTTGTTGTAACAATTCAACGTCAATTTCGTTGTTTAATATTTGTTTCCAACATTATATTTAAACATTATTTTGTAAATATATTCAATAGCTGAGTTTTGAATTATTGATTTCTTCTATAAAAAACAACCACTCACTATAAATACATGACACGTAAGTGGTGAAAATTTTATAGAGTTATGTATAACAGTTTTCTGAAGAAAAGATACATCAAGACAAAAAATAATAATTTTCGGGAAATGCAGAATTTGTGACAATACCCTAGGACAATATTTGTGCATATTCTGAATCTTCACCGTCATTCTCTGAACGTTTCGTCATTGTTCCTACAATCTTACTTCTTTTCAACATTTTGTCTCTCTCCTCTTCTGCCTTTAGGCCCCTACCTCCTCTTCTGCCTTTGTGACTAAGTAGAAGTGTGGTGTAGTTACTAAGACACTAGAGACACTCTTGTAATGACTAAGAGACCATAAGACACGTGGAATGACTAGACATTTAAATAGTGTTTTCAAGCAGTTAAAAACAAATATATTGAAAATATATATTACACTATCTTACGTGAATATTAAATATTCAAAATAACACAAAAAACGCAAATCGAACATTTTGGTCCTATGACGTGTACAACCTCCCCTTAAAACATATTTAATAATATAACTAGTGGTGCTACAACAGCACATACTTCCCTGTATTATTGGAAACAGCTACGTAGGATTGGAATTGTTTGCCCCCTGCACTTTCTGCCCTACTAACACCTTAGCTATTATTTGAAAACGGCCAATTCAACCATGAAATGAACAACTCACTGTTTCCATCGCAGTGTTGTCAAAACTATGTGAATTCTACAACTGCATAAAAATATAATACAAAAGTTTTGGAGACTTGTGTAGGAAAATAAAGCCTATTTTAAAATTTATTTCTACCTGTTCGACATGTTTGTCTTTCAGGGGTTTGGGCATTACAAATGCATAATTGGTGATTTGATACTCACAGGAACTTGTAGAAGGAATTATTAACAATTAAATTTTTGAAAGGAGGTTAGGCTTTAAAAAATAAGTTTGTAAATAAGATGTTGAATAGAAAGATAACATATTGTAAATGTAGAAATTATGGTGGATGAAGTATATCTTTAGGAAATTTTGATAGTTTGCGGCGAGGAAAATGATATGATACACCTAAATTGAAAATGCGGAACTGCGGAACAGTCATCCAAGGAGTTGAAAAATGTAAGGTTTTTTGAACGAATTAGGGAGTGGATAGTGTCAAGTAATAGTAGAGTGGATAGATCGATCTAAGTTAGCGACAGTTCATTAAGGAGCCTGTTGAAAGGGTTGTTTTAAAATGTGTTATCAGATTATGGGTTATAAATAAACTATGATTATCTTAACAAAATGTATCTGAGATTAAATTATTTGACTGGAGAATAATGCCGGAATGATTAATTAAATGAGCAATGAATTCAGTTTAGTAGTTCAGGTCTTTTCGCTCAAAGTGATTTTGAGATTTCTAGCTTTTCTTTGCCTAGATGTGCCTTTGTGGTGGAAAATGTCGATGAAACCGAGAGTTGCTGTACCTACACTCATGCTGTACAAGTTGTCTTGGGATTGCGTTTCGGATTTATTCGCTAAAATCAGAGCAGCAGTATTTTTCAGAATATTTAAAAGTATTTTGAATGGTTACCATGCCATTGCATGTCGCATATGTGGTCCAGTGGGTTATAATATATGTTTAATATTTCTCCTACTAGTACGGCATGTTCCTTTGTTTTATTTTTTGTTTGTTTCATTGTATTTGGTCAATTTTATTGTGTGATATATAGTTCTAACAGTTTGATGAAATACTGCCCTGAAGATGGGCAAATAAAACACTGAAACATTGGCAAACAAGTATTTGTTTAATTTACGGACCAAATATCATGGACAACAAAATGGATGTTTCATATTTGCACGTGTAAAAATTAAGAGAGATATTTATGTAGTTTGTCTCAGAGAAAACTTTTTCTATAATTTTAATAGTGATGACCAAAAACCGTGATAGCATATTCTTACTAGCGTAAAGATGTGAATAGATGTTTTTGATTCTAGGTTAGATTGGTGTTAGTGCAACATATTGTTGTTTCTAGCGTCTCCGATTGTGTGAATATTATCGTGAATTTTCAAGTGAATGTCAGCACAATGAAATTCTATCTTCAAAAATAAGCATTATTTTAATATTTTTTAGATAAAATGAATATACAATTGTACCTGCATAGTCTTATATCCTTACATTTCATGTATATGGAAGATGATAATCAGAACACTCAATTGCATTATAGTAAAAGCGCTGTTGATTCCTTCATTAATAAGTTCATCAAAGGTTATGAATTATTCCCTGCAAAATCGCTTGAAAAAAGAAGCAGTCGACAAAAGACAAAAAAGTTCACTTCTTAATAAACATAACGATGACAAACATACTTTAATTGATATTTCTAGCACCCGCTTAATTGTATCACCTGTAAGTTCCACAGCCACTTTCACGACTGTTCTCTTGTGAAGAGGTATTCACCTGCGTTCAGTGGAAATTTTATTGTTCCACCGGCTCAAACGAGAACGGTGGTAACGGTCTTGGCCCCACTGCACTATTGTCTCATTTTTTAAACACGTTTACTTTTACTAACACTTGAGAAAGATGAATATTTTCATCCTCCATTCTCGTGCGCAGCCTAGCGTAATGCAGTGTTTTGTTTTGTTTCCACATTCTAATGTGATATTCATTTTTTGTATGAAAGATATCTATTTAACTATATCGTTGAAACATTAGAATACATTTTTTTCTTTCAGGAGATGCACACTTAAAAAATTGCAATTACATTGCCAGAGATTGTTGCTTAAATATTTTGCTTAAATAAGTAATTATTTCAGAAAATTTTTAAAACAATGTTTCATAAACAATAGTGTAATTGTTTCTATACACTATAATGTATTTTTAACTCTGAATGCTGGACAATATTAGCAAAGAATAAAGACTAGGGGAAACATGAAAGTAAATATTTTTCACCTTATAAATTAATTACCATATTGCTTATGAATATTCAAGTTTTTAAAGCAATTATTTAGAAATTTGCTGCTTTTAAGCAACGTCAAAATATACAATTGATACTCCGAATCAATTTGAAGTAATATGTGCATCTCCTAGAATCAAATGTGTGCTTTCTAATGTCTCAAAGGTATGCTTCAATGCATATTCATTAAAAAACAACTTATATTTTTCATAAATGTTAAAAACAAATAAATTCAAAACACAGCGTTTAAGAAAGATCGACATACGTTTACGAGGATGGAATATGGAGAACGAGAGTACATGAAGTTAGCTGAAATGATAATCAGGATTATGTAGCCACCTCCTTCTGCGGCTTTTTTCGTGAAACCCACCGATATTCCCTTTAGGCACGTTTGAAGTGTCATCTGGCCCTTTAGTCTGCGGTACATTTTCTTGATTAACCTGTATTAAATGGCCACAGCTTCATTACGAATTCGTAATTTTGATCGGTTGCGTTTCATGAAACAGTTATTGTGGATATTACTACTAATTTAGTGTCTTACTCTATTTGGACCAAAAATCATATTCCTTAGTAATTGCAATCAAATTCGAAAATCCGTTAGGAAGTTGTGACATATTCCTGCTTAATGAATATTATAAACATGTGGAAAGCAGATATACGTTTTCACTTTTAGTAGTTTTCCCTTTTGACTTGATTTGATTTATGTAGTCAAAGAACAGCAAAACTGTATGTGACGAATGGGGGAGAGGTACATCTGCGCACGTTTTTTTAAACTCCAGAATCCCTGTCTAACATTTTAACTATAAATAGTTGAAACATGAATATGCGTTAAAAATGTCTAACTACACTTAACAAACTAAATATCGGAAGCTGTTTTGCACGTGTACATTTCAAAAAATGTACACAAAATCGTTTAGTTCAAAATATTTACACTGTTTTCTTTTTTACGTCATTAATTACTTTCTATTCGTTGACTAGAATGCCAAGAAGATATAAAGCTGTATTTCATATCTTGAAAACAGCAGAGGGTGCATGAAAATTATTTTAGAGAAAAGAATTAATGCCTTCGCGAGGCAAGTAACTTTAAATATCACTATTCGAAATCATCTGCCAATGCATCTTGACGTAGGAAAACACTGAAATAACAGTAATCTCTACTAGACTTGTGCTTCTGTAACTCTTAGGAAGAAAATCGCCAATTTGTCAGAACATTCGTTACGACCAACTAATACAGATTGACCTATAAAACATACCCTACTGAAAAGCCCTCAAAAGGAAGGAAACAAAATTCACGGGTATGACGGGGCAAAATAAATCGTATCCACAAAAAAAACTGTTCGTTGTTGGAGATGGTCGCTTCAGTGGTTTCACTGTTGCTGCACTTCCTCTTCTAGGAGGCCTTGGCTCTGGTCTTCAGCGCCGCCTGCGGGCCGTATGCGCGCCGGTAGAAGCGAGTGAAAAGGACGACCATCAACATGGCCTGCGGCACCAGCATCACGGGCGGGAACATCGGGTAGTTGCATGGGTTGTACACAAACACCTGCGCCAGGTGTAATCCTACCAGCACGTGCTGAACCTGCAGAGAGAGAAGTACACTGAAGTGAAATTGGATTCGTAGGCTTCCGCTTCCGAGTCATTGTATTCTTGGCTGTCCGGGATGAGCCGCGTCTCTGTCGATGGAGCTGACGTTTCGGCCATCTTGTTGTGGCCTTCTTCAGAGCTATCCTGTGGCCTTCTCCAGACTGTACCAATATAGCTCTGAAGAAGGCTACTACAAGATGGCCGAAAAGTGAAGCCTAGAAATTGCAAATGTTCAAAGCGCCGAATTTGCTCGCTCGGCACTTTCAGCCATAACTGCGGAAATGTTCAATGTAATAGCTCTATACAAACCTATTATCCGACCTATTATGACTTAAACCTGCCCTATCTGGTTAAATGCCTTAATTTAATTTTAATTTATTTAGTCAGAAAATCAGTAAAAACTGTATCTGACGTATTGTCGAGAAAGCACGTTTTCTTGAGCTGCAAAATCCCAATAAATAGTTAAAAGATGAATAAAATTTTAAAACACAAAACAAACAAAATAAATAATGAACTTCAAAAAAGCGCGAGTTTAGCAAAATTTGCAAAACTAAATATTTTCGTTTACGAGTGATAGAAAACTAATTTGTATCTGTAAACGAACTGCTTATTTGCTTTTTCTGCGTTGCTAACACAATAGTTACTCACCCTCAGCTCTAGTCCTACCCCTATAAGCAAAATGAGAGCTCAACAAAATGGGCGCATAGTGAAGCTACATTTATTTCCAGAAGCAAAACAATGGGCCACCTCAGCATTTGCTCATTGGATCAGAGAAACACAAAAGACGTCTGTCAAATACGATAGTAAATGGGTAGAACCCGTTTTTCAATGAAATTTAATAATCTTAGGAATATTGAAGATATAATAACTAAACCGCATTCATTGCAAATTGTGGTGTCACTGTATAGTATTTTCAGTGCGTGAAAATCAAAAGTATCTCAAATATAAAACGTCAAGAATACTTCATTATTAAATGTGCTTCTGCTTTTGAGATTTCTCACATGATTTCTGACAAAAAGTATACAAATAAATAAAAATCTTAACACTGCTTCCATTGTGAACGAGTATGTGATGCACAAATTATTACGAAATATTCTTAGCATTAGTGTTTTTACTATATTTGAGGTCTGGCTCCCGTACTAACTATATGATTTTAAAAAAAGCATCATACTGTACTGTTATTTATTTCATAATTTCCTTACATAAACTTAAAGTACTCTCTTCTAAAGTCAAAAGAGCAGGGTCCTAAAGTTTAGAGTTTATGTGTGGGTCAGTAATACCCGTACAATTGATGTCAACATTGTGCAACATTTTCGGGTTTCTTTGTAGATGTCCAAAATAAAAATGTTAGTTATCCTTTCAAAGACATCGTCACTGAATAATTATCGCGGCACAATTCACTTCTCTTAGACGTGGTAAATAAGCCGCTAAAATTGTCGGAAAAGCGAATTACGACAAACGTGCTGTAATGATTTGGAATCATTCCAATATCACTCAGAAACATTTTAGTGAAAAGGACCTAGAAATGCTGGACTAAGTATACAAAACCGGGACGATTTATGATAAACATAGTATAGAATAAACAAGTGCAGCAGTGTCGCGTGTAAATAGTATCTTTTGACTATAGAAACGCTAGAAGAAAATTGTATTCAGGCATCAACGTTTGATAGTACAAATTTAAAGAAGATTTTTGAAGTTTATTTCATTAAAATCGGACCACGGGTTACGTTGTTATAGTAATTATTAGAAAGTGCATAGTCGACGAAAAACTTTCTATGAACAAACGATTGTTATGATTTGTGACGTCATTCGGAATCAATGTTTTTTTTTTAAGATTACGGTAAAACCGAAGAATTATATGAAACTGGAAATTACGAGGCTGTAGAGGAGAATTTGGGAAAAATTATGAATGTAATACCAAAAATTTAGAACACTGGAAGAATGCAAATAAAGTTTTTCGTATTTATAACTTAGAATTGAAGCAAAACAATCGACGAAATGCGTGGTCTTATAAGGTAATATTGAGTTGTGAAATAAAATGTTTCGGCATAATAAGATGTAGAACGTCAAATCGAATAAAATACATTGAGAATTTCTTAAAATTTAGAACGTTGTAACACCACAGGAAAATGTAAAACGGGCGAAATATAATTTTTCGTGAGTGGTTAAACAAGGCAATAATGGCGGCGAGTCTGTTTTGTTTGAACTGGAGACTATAAAAAATCCGGTCAACAATGGACTTCACATTTGGTTTCGTGGTTGCAGTGCACGTGGACGTTGTGTTGGTGGCTGCGATATTTTTCAAAATTTGTAAAAGTTTTTCTTTTAGAGTTTTTGTAAATACTTAATGCAGTGAAATTTGGTCGAGTTCTTGCAGAGCACGCGGACGTTTGTTAGCACATTTTGGTCGGCGCGGACAAGTTCCTGCGACTTCCGCCCACCTGGGCACTCTTTGTGGTACTCCCGCCAAATTATGGGAGTTCAATGCTACACCAGTGTGTTATGGGGGCGCCAACTCCAAAATTCGCGCGTCCCACTTAACAAATTAATGAATTAAGACATTAATTAATCATTGTTCCTCCGCGCCTCTACGCATGAGGCGCTTTCTTCCGCCGCCGACACCGATGACGTCACGTCGACATCACCACCGTCACCGCCGCCGCCGCCGACGTTGCCGGCCCCGCTACCACCACCACCGCCGTCGCCGCCCGTATCTTCCCCCGCCTCCGTCCGCCCCTCCTCCAGCTGGCCGGCTAACCGCCCTCTGCGATCCGCCCGGTGTCAAACTCGGGTAGTTGGCGGGAGTGAATGCTGGTGGAGTTGGGTCACGGCGGAACGGGGAGTGGGCTGGACTTGGGCGTGAAGCATTCCCGTCGGCGAAAGGCATTTTTTCCTATTTGCATTGAGACCCTCTACTAGACAGCTGTGTAAATAGGAGGAGCTGTGGTACTATGAGAGTAGTCTGGTTTAAAAAATCTAGGCATGTGTGCCTCGTAACCTTCAATACATTCTGCAATGTTTACATTTATTTAATTTTTCTTATTGTATTAGTCAGGTAGCATTGCTTAGTCAGTGTGTACCTTTCATTTTGTGTTTTCATAGCATTGCAAGAGTTTTGTGAAATTGTTAAAGTTTTTTTTGTATTCTTTGACACGTTGTATTTGTCTGCAAGAATTTTTGGAATTTGTAGGAGTTTTATTTTAGAGTTTTTGTGGACTTAGTGCAGTGAGAATTGGTATTATATTATGCAGAAGAACAATTTGTATGAAACTGATTGAAATTTTTTGAAAGAACTTTGTGACGCGATAGTACATCGCAGGAACAAATATTCGCAGTAGTGCGAGAATTTAAATATTGGTGCATATTTATTACCGCGAAGAACTGGAGTAGAACTTTACGAGTTATTCCGTGTAGGAGGGCGCGGTATATATCAATAGTCAATTTGTGCGATGGTGTGTGACGATATAAACGAGCGACCCGGACTGATGAAGGTCAAGCTACGCACGGGGAGCAGCGCAATCTGGTGTCATTGGACGACGCGGAGGTCAACAAACAGGGAAGTCAAAAACTTTTGGTTATTTTTTTAAAGAAGATAAACCAAATGATCAAGGCCAAGATTGTCATTAGTAATAAGAGTAAAAGAATGGCCATTAAAATATTTAAAAGAGCGTATGCATCTAAAGTAATGAGAAAAGCATTCTAAGGATGAAATTTTAACGTAACTTTCAGCGCATGGTTTGTTGTTTTGTTTTGTTTCTGTGTTTATTCTGTGTGTGTATTTATTGATATGTTCATGTTTATGTTGATGTGCAACGTATGTGAATGCAACGGAGCATAAGATTGAATTTTCGATAATTAAAAAGGAAGCATCATTGCCAACCATAGTTTTCTCTCCCATCAATCGTCTCCTGTATTATTTCAGTAGTATACCTTTGGGTTCCGGCGCTCACACGCAACCAATCTTTATAAATGAGGGCCCCAAAGAAAGAGAAATTCATGGAGACTTGACGAATTCCACTTTGACTTTAAAATATGATATATCTTTAAAAACACGTATCGAAGTATTCATGTAAAACGCAACCCGCATTACATGTCAACCTACATCGGCAAAAAACTCATAAACAAAGCGTTTTAGAGCCTTAAAATGTACAATTTTGAGGCCAAAGGCCTCAAAGAAACGTTTTTCACACCATAATCTGCAAGACGAGATATTTCGCGATCCATTCAATTAACTTTGCGGTTCCACGCCTCAATACTATCAAGGCCACCTCAATATTTCAGCCCTTCCTGCTGGTATCAATTTTTGTGGCGACACGCTTAGAAGGCTTAGATTCGACAATCTTTATTTACGCTTTCTGTTAACACCGTAGTTTGTGCAGTATGACGAGGTTTATTTGCATAATCATTAATTCAAGATTTGCTGTCCAGCAACAACTAGAAGTACTATTATAGTTGCTTGATACCTATACCCATGAAGATTGTTTCTTATGCGTGTAGTGAAACTATTCAATTAACGTTTTTTCATGGTCTATAAGTGCTGTGTACTTAATTGTGGAGAGATGTGGGTGTTCAGTGAAGAGTGAAGATTGTTTTTATGTTTTACCTGTACCAATATTTTCGTTATCATTCGATGACATTTTCAAGTCAACGGGTTCAGACAAGTAGCTTTCTCAAAAATAAAAAGCTAATATTTTTGTGACGATCACGAAAAACTAAAACCTAACTGACAAAGAATATTGAATAATTACTTCAAATGTCTTTAAGTAAGTGTTGGGAATTGTTCCAAGCAAATTCTCCATGATATTGAATTAATATTTATTGAATATTTCTTTTACACATTAATTGCATTGTTTTTTATTTTATTTGTAATTGTGTTAGTACATTGCAAGATACCTTTATAGATTTTAAACAAATAAACACGTTTCGATAACTACTTTCCCTCTTAGAATGAAAACAGAAGGATAGAGATGAGTGTGGGGTCTAACATGCGAGAGTTCTCGCACGGGTACGCAGAGGTAGTGGGGGAAAACTTGTGCTATGGCACAATACAAAGAACAAACTTTTTAAAGTATCTAAAGTAAAATAGCTTGAAATAAATAGAAAACAAAAATCAAAACGCGCTAGCCAACAATACTACGTGAATCAATTAAAAAACAACTAAATTTAAAATTATAGAAAGAATAGTGCAAGTCACCCGACAACTGCCAACGATCGCAGTCCACACGCACAATTTAAATGTTGGCGGTATCTGGAAGTATGTACACCAACGCCCAACTGCAAACTCATATTGTAAATAAAACACCGTTTGATATTATACTCAAGGTGTCGGTTCGTTAAGATATTAAAAATGCAAACATAGTTTGAGCAACATTCCCATGTACCGAAGTGGGCTTACTAATGCCTACTAAATTGTTTCTAATGCTAACAAATGGTATTTAGTACTCAAAGGTAAAAAAATGTTTGATTATTTTTTGGCTCGGAATTGTTTTTCTTGAGATATGTAAGGACGCAGAAAATAATGCAATAGTTTTTAGCAAACAATTTTTCAATTTTCTTACCCCAGCAAGCTGGCACCCTGAGGCTCCAAAACCTACTCGGTTCTTGATAACAAATCAAAGAAAGTTAAATAATATTGCAATTAGTAGATCTGTTCTTGCCCGATCCGGTATTTTCGCACTACTTTACTTGGCTTTCTCAAGAGTAAAAACCTTTTCTATTATTTTTGTGACTATCAAGGAAAGAGAAAAGCTAACTCTCAAGGAAGATTGAAAAAAGTCTTCAAATGTTGTTTTTAAAGAAGTATGAATTGTTCCAAGAACATCTCTCTATAATGTTGAATAAACTTTAATTGAAAATTTGTTTCAAACATCAATTGCATTGTTATCTTGTTTGATATTCTGTAAGTACATTAGTAATTCCTCTCCTTTATGGAACGGATAGGCAAATGGATAGAGAAAGAGTGGGATTTAACTTGCGAGAGTTCTCGCACGGGTACACTAGTGTGCTTTATTTAAGTAGCTAAGAGCCTGCCAGTAGTACAAAGGGAGGCTATGTTTGAGGTTTTTCCGTATGGAGCCGGTCACAACCCACAATTATAAATTTATGTGACGAAGAGTAGAAGGGATTAACATATTTTAGAAGTGATATAGTATTTATTTTGATATAGATAGCAGTAAGAGAGATACCATTACTGTTACATTGGTGGTGCAACGTTGTTGTTGTATGTACAAGTGTTGCATATTGTAATTAATTAAATTGATAGTAAAGAAATAGTAAATAAAGTGAGCAAGGAGAGGTAAGAACCCCCGTTACCGTTACAGTGCGTATCATAAAGAAGTTTTATTAGAATCCTCTTCTTGAACATGAACCAACATAACTTGTTGTTTTGTACCAGGCTGCCAGATATTTTTCCACAACTAATCCGGAATTCTCCTTTTTGTTGTGAAGAGAAAATAACAAAAATTAACCAATATCTTAAAATTTTACTATGTTCCCCAAACCATACAGAATAACTACTTACATGAGAAAAGTAATTCGTGCTTCCCCGAACGATTTGTATAGCAGTAAAGCTCTCACGTAACCATGAATAACTGTTACAAAATCTTGTTAATCTGATCAAGGCTTTCAAATATTAAAAACGATGACATAAAATGCCTCAACAGGCCTACAAGCGTTTTGGGCACAGCAATGTGGCGGATCGGTGTCTTCAAATATGTCACGTCATACCACCTCCCTGTATTTCTCGGTCCATGACTAGGAGTCTTTGGTTTCGGCGACTGTTTCTTCAAGTTCTCTTTTTTGCCGCAACAGGGGCATAGCGCTTTCCTCTTTCGGTTGGCGTTTATTATGAAGCGCGCGTACCTCGCGTTCCCGTCCTCGCGTTCGCGTTGTCGCCTTTCCAGTTAACGGGCTAAGGAGTCTTAACCTTCTAGCGGGCGCGCATAAAATGTTCACACCTGCAGGAGCGTGTCGTAAATATTACGACATTCAATGACTCTTGAAAAAATCAAAGAAATTGTAGAACAATGGCATTTGATATCGCATTATAATATGTATTTATTTATTTGTCAAAAAACAGTAAAAAACTGTATATGACGTGTGGGGAAAGAGATTTATCTGCGCACATTTTCTTGAGGGCCAGAATAAAAAAAAACGAAAAAATGAATTTAGAAAATAATTACTTTAGAAAAATAAAAATATTTAAAAAATGTTTTTTCCCGAGTTATAGAAAATCAATTTCAACGGTAAATGAACTACAAGCAAAAGGAGTGCTCAACAAAACGTGCGCACAGTGAAGCTACATTTACGTCCAAAAGCAAAACAAGGGCCATCTCAGCATTTGCTCAATGGATCAGCGAAACTGGACAAAAACCTAATCGAGATGGATGTGAGAATGATATGTACTACCAAAAAATATATCCGTTGATCAACGTTCGTATTTAATATCAAAAAGATCTTGTTCCCAACCAGTATCGTTCTAATGCTCGTCTATATTTTCAACATTCGTTTACTGTCACTGTCACTATCCAATTCATGATCTTCCTGCGATCAGACAGCTCTTGAAGAATATTCTGATTTTCGTTCACGTGAATTCTTTATCTGGACATGTTACAGAAAATTTCGATTATGCCCAAATATTATACAATACTTTAGCACAGCAGCCGGGGCGCAGCGTAAAGTTGACGTCACTATGCACTTATCCCGAATAGAGCGTTATGAAAACAGAATATAGCGTGCAAACTAAACAGTGGCTGCAGAAATGCATCACTAAAGATACCTGCAAGGAATACCAAGAACGCAGAAGTCTTTGACAACAATGAGTTGACAGCAAAACGAAAAAATCTGCTACTGTCGTAAAATTTACGACAGCGCGCCCGCTGGAAGGTTAAGTGTTATCTCGGCGTGGCGTTCGAGGAGCGTGAATGGCCTCTTCGCTGAGAACTGTCCCCAAGAGAGCGGTAGGGAAATCGGGAGGCCCTGAAAGGTCTTTTGGATGACGATGTTTCGGGAAGGGGCAGTAGCGTAACGAAATGGGTCGCCTAGCGTAACGAAACGGCCCCGCCTAGCCAAACTTCTTTCCGGTCCCCTTTATAAAAGTGTATAGCAAAGACAAATAGTGTTAGTACCATAAATAATAAAAAGTATCCTGGTACATGCAAGTTATGTTCGGTTTATTTTCAAGAAAAGGATTTTGATAGAATTTCGTACGATTGTGGTAATTCGCTTTCCCAACAATTTTAGCGGTCTATCTACCACATCTAAGAGAAGTGAATCGTGCAGGAATAATTATTCACTGAAGATGTCTTCAAGAGGATATTATTTTTTTTATGTCTTCTACAAAAATAACGAAAGTTTCGCACAATGTTGACATCAATCTTATTGGTGGTCCATCTGCAAACTCTCAAATTCATATTCAAGTTAATGTTTATTACATACGAAATCAATGTTTCTAACAGATTATAGCAGGTCCTCTTTTATCTAACCCCGCCCGCAATGCGGTCCCGAAGGGTGTGGGACGAAACCAAAAAGATAGGCCTGGAAGAAACCAAAAAGATAGCCAAATAGAAAACTGGTACGAAACTATCAATTGGGCGTAACAAGGCTAGATTTTAATCGTCACGATTTCATACAAGGTGAATAAAAAATCACACAAATTTTCAAAATTTTGTAAATGAAGTTGCTAAATGATCTAACGTATTGCTAATTTCCTTGGCATTTGGAAAGGGGAATGGATCAAAACGGAAAAATAAGTCCCGACTTGCAAAAATAATTAACTAGTACGAGAAAGTCTCTGCCATTTTGTAGTAATTTCTATGGTACTACATTACTTTATCTTATTACGCAGTAATACATGAGAAAGTAAATAATGATAAATAGCTTAAAATAAAGTTTTGTTTATGACACTTGGTTTAACTGAGCTTTATTCACTCCGAAGATTTATGTATTTGTCACTATCCCTTTCGGGATTTAGACTTTCTCCATCGTCAAAGTAACGCTACTTAAATCTATCATAAATAATAGTTAGTTAATAATAACAATTTTAAGCTCTAATAATGATGCTAAAAATTAGCACCGGTAAAATACAAGCTACTCACCAGTTGAATTTGTGTCACATACTTCTTCCACCAGATAGTATTGGGATTTATTGCCGCAACAAGGTAGTAGGCGTACATGACAACATGCACAAATGAGTTGATGGTTCCCAGAAGTGTCCCATGACCTCCTACAGGAGGAAATATAATTTAAAAAAGAAATAATAAACATATATAATGTTAATTGCATATTTAAAATGGTAATAAAAGTGTACATAGAAGCATCATCATCGGTGTGTTTTATTATTTTTTCTCGCGCGCGCATTTTATGGATAATTAAAATCAGCGTGGTTGTTTTCGATGTGGATTTCATGATGTCATTATGTCTCATTAGAAACTTTTGAGGAGAAACTTGAAATAGCTTGGTAAATAGGCAGATCATGAAGATTTTTAATTATGGGAGTACTTTACATGAAAACCCTGGTACATTTTCGAAATTTTCTGGAAAAATAATTCCAATTTTTTCTTTGAATTGTTTGCTGGAATGGAAGAAAGTGGCTTTATTAGTACATGATTCAGTTCCAACTTCCATGAAAATCTCTGAAGCTTTGAAACATTCAAAATTTCACATTTTGTAACAGTCCTGCTCCTTCAATATTAAATCCGAAAATTTCTTTCTTATGCCTTTATCTCTCAATTTTGATCTTCAACAATAATGTTATGAACTTTTAAAACATGTGAGTACTTGCTATTGTAATATGTAAGAGAAAATGTTTCGATATTCCGCGCATTACCATTAGTTTTATGTGTAACTATTGATGGAAAAGTTAATATCCTATTATCCTTTATATTGTTGAATAGAATAATTTTCATTTAGTTTACAATGGTAATTATAAACGATTAGCATACTCTTTTTGTATAACAGCATTATAAACTTATTAAAGAAAATTTAACTCTGTAAACTGAAGAGCATAGGCTTCCGTGATCGGAGCCAGCAATTACTTGTCTCTGGTCGGCCCGGGAGAAGCCGTCTTACACTTGGGGTTTATTTCTTGGCGCGTGGGGGACTGTCTTCACGGTGGAATATCTCACGTTATTTCGCGTCTTTCTCGGCGTTGCCGTTAGATGTCGCATGATCGCTAGCACTGCTCGATATGGTCGCGATCATGACAGGCCCCCACGCGCCAAGAAATAAAAAAACCCTATAGGCAGGGGTGCCACCTTTTCGACCGCCATTCCGCTACCTTTCTCTGAGCGAAATGGTCGGAAATGGACTGCGCACGAGTTTGTACAGAGCATGATTGCCAACTGGACAAGAAATTATGTTGGAACTATTCCCCTCCGAAATAAGGCACTCGGAGAAGCGGTGCGAGCAAAGGGGGAGGGAAGGAGGGGCCGGCGGCGGTTGCCGGTACCGAAACCCTTGGCAGTGGGCTTTTGCCAGTGTTTCAGGCAACATTAGTGGGAAAACATCTACACCCGTTAATTTTCTTTCTGTTAGGGGGGAAAGTAGTCCTTTTGTAGATACTAGAACAATGGCGAAGTGTTTAGTGTGTTAGAAAGGACTGCAGTACTTAAAACGTCCATCCTACAGATGCATTACGTAGGTTTGCAACCCAGAGAAATCTATGAGATTAAAATAAATTCTGAGAATTGACATAGTTCGCGATCATGGGATATGAAAAGTAATTTGTAGATTGGAGATTATGGAAAAGATACTGAAAACCACGAGGATTTTCACGCGGATCAAACAAAACCGTACATAAAAAAATAATCAAGCCTGGGGTCAAAATTCTCTTTCGTGATCCTACCAGGTACCTATTTGTTAACGTTAATTTTTGTTCCAGAACGAACTATTTCTATATATTATAAAAATGTATAAAATTTCTTTGTAGAAAATATTAGTATTTGTATAAAATATAGTTGTATAAAATATATAAATATTAATATAAAATAAAGCTATTGTATAAAATATAGTATAAAATGTAGTTTCTTTGTATAAAATGTTGTCCTAAAATGTGAAAACTATATTTTCCAAAAATGTTATCTTATGAAAGAATGGAAGGGGAATTTAAGAACCGGTTATGGTATAGAGTAGGATATTGTTTTGAGTTATTTAATAATGTATGTTCTATTACGTAATCCTTCATATTGTTATTGAATCATAAACATTCTAAATAATAATTACTAGATAAAAAACATAATCATCGACTTTCCAACCGAACCCTTTCCCCCACTTCCGTACCATCACTGAAACACTGTGCGCTGGCCACCGCGCTCAGCTCTGCCTTTGGAGCAAGATAGCGTGTTTCTGTGACGTCACAGAGCATTGAGTTGGCATGCACTCATATAGGGAGTAGCGCCTTCTTCCACCCCGCTGAGGAGGACCTGTTCCCTGATTGGCCGATGCTTTCTCTTCGGCAAATCACTCGGCCTAACGGCTGATGGATGAAGGTAACCTCACTCTGTATAAACTCGCAGTCCATCTCTTCGCATTTAGCCCTGAGGAAGGTCGCAGAATGACAGCCGAAACGTTGGCACTTGTGCCTAGGACGCGAAGTCTCCCTTACAGCTAAGAAGTCTCTGTTAACTAAGTTGTAACGATACACGCCTATTGTCGTACCATCACAGAAAACTTTTACGTTTTCGAAAAACTTCATTAGAAGTCATTTGAAGCACATTAACTCACTAGTACAATAATGTTTACAATTTGCTGAAAATGTGCATATTAACGGTGTGAAAGATATTAAAAAAATACATTTTATAATTTTTGAAAAAGCAAGAGAATACAGCAAAATTAATCCTACGTCATCTTAAACAGTTCAATAAGCACTATCCGTAGGAAAAGTTCGAAGAAAATACTTGGAGCCATTTATGAGAAAATGGCGTTTGAATGTTTCTGCAAATGCGGAAATTTGAGCTAGTTTCCACAGAAAAATGTTTAGTTTTCGAGAAATTGTATTTCACATTGTTTTAAGCACACGTATTCATAAATATAATAAAGTGATCAAATCGCCGCCAATGTAAATACTAACGACGCGAGACACACGACAAAACAATAATTTTTTGTAATTTTTGAAAAATAACAAAAGGATAAAGGAATTGTGCGTTTATGTCATTTCATACAGTACATTTAGCATTACCCCTTCCAAACTTTTAAAGAAAAAATTTGGAGCCGTTTTTTAAAAAATCTTTTCAAAATCGCAGAGTTTCGACTCCGGACAGATGGACAGGGGTTTCTTCAATTTGGAAAAAAATCTATGCATGGTTTAGGCGCAAGTGTTTACATACATCGGACATACGGATGGACGGACGTTTTGTCATCAATTGGTTTTTGGGTAGCAAGGGCACATAAAAGTGGCTACACCTCGTATTAAGGGAATTTTGTTAAATTTAGCAACTGGATTTATCCACTTTTTCGTGATCAGGGCCAGGCAATGAATTTTTTCGAACGAAAATTCGCAGTTTTTTCGCACAGCATTACATAATTTTCCCTATCGTACTGCGTATATTATTCCGTACATACGTATATATATACGGAGAAGCAAAAATAGATGGACTGTGGTTTGTTCGTGTTCGACTATAACTCTATGGCCATAATGATATGAAATGTTCTGTCACTTATAGCACTAAACCAGTGTTTGCCAACTCAATGCTCTGTGACGTCACAAATTATTACATAACTCAAAGCAATATCCGAACCTGTTTATCGCAACCAGTATTGTAATTCCACTTCCATTCTTCTAATATATAACATTCTTGGAGAAGACAGTTTTAACATTCTAGTACAATAATATTTTATGCATTGTTATATAATTTAACATTTTTCGTCCCGAACTAATAAGTAATGTTAACAAATACAAATAGGTACCTGGTAGTGGTCACGTGGCAGAATTTGGACTCCAGGCTTGATAATTTCATGTACAGTTTTGTTTGAGAAAGTTGTAAATCCCCATGATTTTCAGTACCTACTTCTTCCATAATCTAACTGAAAATTAATTTACTCATCTCACAATTGCTGGTTATCTGTCAATTCTTAGAAATTATTTTAGTCTCGCTGATTTCTGTGGGCTGCAAAGCTGCGTATTGACTCTGTACGTTGAACTTTTTAACATACTGCAGTTATTTCGAAAACACGGTATAAACAAAAAGAAATTGCTACAGTATATACAAACGCCATTGTTACGGTATATACAAAAAGAAACATTTATTCTCAAATCGAAAGAAAATTAAAGGGCGTAAATGGGCTCTCATGTTGCCTGAAACACAGGCAATGGCCCACTGCCAAGGCTGTCGATCCCTCCGTCCGTCCCTCTCCGCTTTTTCTCGCTTCTCCGAGCGTCATCTCGCGGAGGGGCACGGCGCTCTTACGTCATTTTTCCTCCAGTTGCCGAAGGCTGCACTAGACCTTCGACTTCACCTGTGATAGTAATACTGTTAAAGTCTGCAGCCATTAATATTGCGATAGTTAATACAATGACATGTCACGTGTGCAGTCAATTACTTCAACCGTTTCAGTAACTGCCGATTAGCAAGCTTTTTGGTTAATAGTGGATTCTTCGAGCTTGACAACTTCCTTATTTACTTCCAACTCTACGTTCTGTCGATGTGTCAAGGCTTATGAAACTCTATTGCTTAGGTAAATAAGGCGATGTTATAGCATTACAAATAAGCGACAAAGTCCGACCCAGTTATACGGACATCAACCTATGCTAGGTTAGAGATAACTCGCACGCCAGCCACAACGTCTCTGAAGCTGGCTAGCCACCCATAGCGGACCACAATAAACTATATGCAATCACTTAGTGCTAATTAATTACTCTTAAATTATCATAATTTTAAATTAATTTCGCCAAACGTTTTCTAAGAAATCGATGGTCAGCTAGCTTCAGACTGAAGCTAACTAGCCACGCAACTAAATAGAGCACAAAAATTATAAAAAACAATAAAGTATTAATTAATTACTATTTAATTACTCCATTTCAATATCATTACAACAAAAAATTGTTTCAAATGTTTGAAAAGAGGTACCAAAACACAAAAATGAAAGAAATCGTAAGATTTTCCTTACCGGCGAAATACTTAATTGTTTGTACTGATTCCATCACAAGATATCATTTCTTTTTCAATTAAATAAATTGGTTAAATGAATTACTCCGAACAGTTTTAAAATCGCACAGCGCTTTAACACAAAAATGCCGCTTATTGGCACAAAGTTTAAAAACTCATAATGTGTTTTTAACAAATTAAGAGTTGGTAAGGGTGTAGTTCGCCGGTACAACAACTCGGCCGACTTTAGAGCCTTGTAGGTGTAGTAATTAATTTAAGCAAATTGTTATTAATTTAATAGATACCTTGTGATGAGCCGTGTGTAAATATTTCTGTATTTCGGCGATTAGGTTTTTTTCTATGAATATTTGTTTAAAAGATGAACGTAAGAATGTTCTTTAATGCTTAAGGCCTTGTTATCAACAATTTAATGGTCATTAATTCGTGAGCCGTTTAGTTAGTAAATATAAAGTATAGTGAACAAATTAGTGTTAATAAATCTGTGGTACGTCGGTAAGATAAAATTATATGAATTTTTAAATTTTATGCCGGTAAGCGGCATTTTTGTGTTAAAGCGTTTTGCAATTTTAAAACAACTGTCCGGAGTAATTAATTTAAACAATTTATTTTTAAAAGAAATAATATCTAGTGGAAAATCAATATTAACATTTGAGTATTTTGCTGGTTAGCTTTTTTCTGGGATTTTTTGTTTGGTACGTGGTAGTACGATTATTTCTCTGAAGTTCTTTGAAGTCTGAAGTTTTTGTTTTTGTACCTATTTTAAAATATTTCAAACAATTTATTGTTGTAATGATTTAAAATGGAGCAAATAAATAGTAATTACTACTTTATTGTTAATTAAGTTAATTAATACTTTATTGTTAATTTTTTATAATTTTTATTTTCCTGTATACGTACGTATACACGGAGTGATATACGTAGTATAGGGGAAGTTATGTAATGCTGCGCGAAAAAAATGGCCAATTTTCGGCGCAAAAAATTAATTGCGAATAAGTGGATACGAATAAGTGGATAAAGCAAGTTGCTAAATTAAGAAAAAAATCGTCTAACACGTGGTGTAGCCAAAAACCCGGTTTTCTAGGTCCTTAATACCGAAAAACCAACTGAAAGGAAAACGTCCGTCTGTCCGTCTGTGAACACTGCTAGCGCCTAAACCATACGTTCGATTTCTTCCAAAATTGATATTTCCCAGTCGATCTGATTCTAGTCGAAGCTTTGAGATTTTGAAAAAGATTCTTCAAAATTTGGGGACACTTTACATGTAGCCCCCCGGACATTTTCAAAATCTCCTCAAAAACGGCTCCAAGTTTTTTCTTTAAATTTCTGGTATGAATAGAGTAAAATACACTTATTAAAATGGCAAAGGTCCGATTTTCACGGATAACTCTGAATTTTCGAAAATTGTGAAAGTTTGAATTTTTTGTTCTCTATTTTGTTGCGTGGCTAGCTAGCTTGAGTCTGAGTAGCTAGGTAGCTGACCCTCTTTTTTTTAGAAAATATCTGGCTTAATTAATTCAAAATTATGGTAATTTAAGAGTAGTTAAGTAGTACTAAATGATGGCATATAGTTTACTCCACTCATCAACAAGAAGTCTCATCTGAAAACAGAAACTGCCCTGTCAATATTTAAGAAGAGAATATAGAGTCAATAAGAAGTCAATTGTAAGACCTTCTATGTCATATGCATGTGTAATCTGGGGAGGAGCCTCCAAGTCATCACTTACAAAACTACAAACAATTCAGAACAAATTCCTCCGTCTGGCTATTAAAGCGCCTTGGTACATTACAAATGAGCAAATTCATCATGAATTAAAAATACCCCTACTATCCGAATTTCTATCAAAACTCTCCAATAATTTTTTAAGCAAACTAAGCCATTGCCCAAGCACAAACATTTTCAATCTCAATAGAAATGGCCCAACAAACCCTAGAATTAAATCTAAATTTCCCAAAGATGTTTTCCTTCCCCCCTGATAAAAAGACTGAATATAGATTAGCTGGTATGAGGAAATACACACCTCCCATCCACAAGACCAATCCTCATGTAGTTAATGTAAGTAATTGTAAGTACTAGTGTTTCACTGCCCATTGTGAGAAGCAGTTATACCTCTTCAGTATTGTAAATTAATTGTAATTTATTAAAGTGTATTAACTTGTAATCCATGTTGTATCCCTTGTTATGTAATTAGTAAGTTCTTTGTAAAAGAGTGTGTAATATGTAAACATATCAACTAAATAATGTAAAGCAGCAACCAGCTGCTGATCTTATTGGATAATAAATTTAAAAAAATATATATATATAGTTTACTGTGGTCCGCTATTGGTGGCTAGGCAGCTTCAGAGAGGTCCAGCCACATAGTTATTATATACAGAAAACAAATTGTATACATTACAAACACTCTATAGGATGTCCGGGGAGGAAACGTCGAAATTTTGAAAATAAGCTCTTAAGACAATTCTAAGCATATTTTGTCTAATAAACTACGTGGATATTCCGAATGGTTGGGCCGCAATGAGCACTCAAAAGTTGGTTTAAACAAATTATTTCGAGGGAAAAATTTGCGTTATGGAAGCATAGAAACACTCCAGAAACATGTAAATTGTTTATTATTTACGAAAGAAATGAATATATTTGCTCAAACAAAAAAAATTAGAGAGAAGTAAAAAAGCTGTCGAATTGTGTTAATTTTGTGCTTTTTTATTTCTCGCTTATTTTTTCATTCTGAAGAAATATATTAATTTCTTTTGTAAATAATAAACAACTTATATGTTTCTGGAGTGTTTCTATGCTTCTATAATGCAAATTTTTGCCTAGAAATCAATTTTTCAAACCAACTTTTGAGTGCTTATTGCGGCTCAACCATTCGGAATATCCACGTAGTTAATTTGACAAAATATGCTTAGAATTGTCTTAAGAGCTTATCTTCGAATTTTCGGCGTTTCCTCCCCGGGCACCTGTATACATAAAAAATAGCTTTACTAAAATACAATTATCAGAAATCACTTTCTGAAAAAGAAACACTCCAACAAATGAAAATGTATAATACTCCCATGATGGAGCTTCACGAAGACAAATTGCTGTTCGGATTCATTTCACCGCATACCAATCGTGAAAATACGGCGCTTTTTGTGAAAGCGTCATGTTATATTTAAGAACTAAGTATTTTATTAAAAAATTGTAGAGAAATTTGTCCTTTCTAAAATCGTGTGGAACATTGTGTAAAGAACTCACAATAAATGAGTTATTGAGAAAAATCGATTCTTACGATCTCCCGATGTTACAACAGAGTCCAGGAGGTCGAAAAAGTGGGAGCTTTACCTGGTGCCCGGGTACACAGAACGTAACTCCTGTTCTGTGTACCTATAGTATGACTTTTTTCAGGCAATTCCTCTGTTTCAGTACTCGTCAACTGTACTATATTTTTATTGGGCTATTTTATCACTTCTCAAACCGTAATCATTCATCTACATACATAACGAAAATACTCTAAAAATGCGATACATTTTTTTTAAATATACATTTATAAAATAAACGTCAAATTTGATCGTTTCATTTAGATTTTGGTGTCAACAAACCGTGAACTTCCCATATTAGATATGTCTAGTAAACAATAATCTTTAAAATGTTACCTGGGAAATACTTGAGTCCTATATAGGTAAGCAAAACCATCATACTGTGGTGATACACGTGCAGAAAAGTGATTTGGTTGTTTTTCTTGCGAAGAACGAAAAATATGGTGTCCAATAAATCGATAATCTTCACCCAGAAGTAAATATTCACCAGCCGAACCATCTGTAGAAATGTTAATCTTATAAAAACATGCCACCTAAATATTTAGACATTCTGATTTTTTCTATGAAATTTCAACATCAATTACAGAAAATACAGTGATACATTCAATTGATTACTAACTTCAAATATTTTGTTGGAAATACATAATCTCACCACGTAAAACCCTGCCGTGATCTATTGACTTTATCACAAATATTGAACTGTTGGAATGAGTCTATATATTTTTTAAACAACATTTTGGAACACTAAACATAGCATCAATCTTAATTAAGAGTATATTTTTGCGTTGTATGTACACAAGCAAAAATATTAATGATATGAAATAATCCACGACAATACCGATTCGTAAAGTAGAATATTATATAAAGCTGAATTATAATAATAATAATAATAATAATAATAATAATAATAATAATGAAAAGAGCAGATTACAAGAAGCAATTATACTTTACCTCCAAGGCACTGGGCGAATTAGACTGGTCGATTGGCTCGCACCGCCAACTGTATTTCGTAAGCCAGTATTCAGTCATTGTCTGAAAAGACCACCAGATTACCAATGCGTTATACAATAAACGTTAATGCTACATACACTCCTGATATGTTTTCCAGATTCAATACCAGCTTTATTATTTAGGGAATAATCATTGTAATTTAAATTTTGTATTATTATTTTCATAATCATTCACACAAAATTTAACTTCGGAAATTAATGTAGCGTGAAATAATATATCTTGAAAGTTTGAGTTAAAATTTTATTCTTTCCCTTCGCCACATTGTAATGACAAACCAGGTTAAGGATAAATTAATGAGTCTGCTCAGTAGACTAGTTGGTTTGTAGGTCAATATTCGTATAGAAGGACAAAACTTTCTTATTTATAACAGAAATGGAACGGAAAGAGTAAGTGGCGTGATGAACACGAGACAAAATTACTTTTCAGAAGTGAACAATTATGGTTACGTTTGTTAAGGTTTTATCTACTGGCAATGGGATATATTGTTGAATTTAAGCATCAAGTTTCAGGAGACAGTGGCTGTGATCGAGACATCGCTAATTGATTGATTGTTAGTGATTCCGGGCGCGTCAACTACTGAGGTCATTAGTCCCGAAAATGTAGTGCATGTTTTTGTTATTGGAGATGGCAGTGATCCACCGCGCTGGATGGCGAGATCCGGCGCCGACCTACCATTGACTAGCGGGTGTTTTACCAACCAGGTATCTCTTACCAGCAGGGCACCGCCCCAGCCGGGACAAGCTGTAAGCTCCCGACCGGTCTCCCGGCACGTGTGGTAGTGTAGTGCATGTTAGTGGGTGCTTACCGCGAGAGGATAGGACAAAGAAGAGGAAGGAAAAATCGCCTGCGGTCTGTGGTCCGTTTTTTAAGGTACTGCTCCGGCATTTGCCTTGTAGTGATCGGAGAAACCATGGAAACTACCGATCAGAGCAGCCACCCGCTAGAATTCTCCTCCAAACAGAGACTGAATTTGACGAAGCTGACAAGTTAATGCCGAAAATCCTGCCACTGTCGTGACACGAACCTAGAACCTCCCGGCCAGAGACACTGCAGTGACACCATTTGATGGCGTGAGCCAGCTCTTCTGGTATGTCGATAACAAAGCAATGGGTATGGGATGCTAGCAACAAAAATTATTTTCAGCTTACATCAACGTGAGAGACATTGCATCTATGGAAGTAGCAGAATTAGCAACGGAGGCCTTAGTATTTCAAAGTGTATCCCTTTTGTAGAATATTCTCTGAAACTTGTGATAGATTAAAAATTGGTTTCTTCAATTACATTTGAAAAAACTTGTGAACATTCAATATTACAAAAAAGAAACTAGTATGTTTTCGATCCTTTGTATTTTATTCTGTCGATTTAAGAAAATTAAAGCTCTTTTTATTGATTTCATTTTAATGATCATTTATGAACTCTTAAAGAAATTTAATTTTAAAGTTATTTATTTTAAAATATTTTTTCATTATATAAATTAAAATTTATTATTATTTATTTAATTATTGTATTTATTAATTTATAACACTCTTTGATCGAGTATTTCTAGCGTTACTCTGTGGATGTCGGGTGTTGTATATGGTTTCTTTGTGATCTGGTGTTTCTATAGCTCGGGATTCATTGTGTTGAGTGAGAAACTAATATGTCCGTGATTGGAAGAAAGTTATATTGACTTTAGGAAGGCAAAGATGAGATACAGATTATGATTACTAGAATCAGAGCACGTCTGTGAACACGAAGGCTAATATAGAGATAACAAAATGCCTGGCAACCCAAAGAGGTAGTGTGTAGATATTTACGACAGAAATAGGCGCCACCGATAAAGACGTGAACTCGTCCTAATCACCCGTCGTTTCCTATTTTCCATTGAAGAAAGACGAAGACTTTCACACAGTACGCATTGTTTCTGGATGAGAAAATATTGTTGATTTTACTGCCTACAAATTCATATATGGAAAAGATCAGGTCTCCTTGTCAGCGGAAATGTGTTAGTGTTAAAAAATGAAGAACTGAATGCTTTGCTTGGAATACTTTATCTTGTCGGTAGGTCATGTATCAAAGTCGCTCACACAGAACACCTTTCACATCTCCAAAACTGAACAAAATTGGATTTAAACAACAAAGGCACGTTGGTGTACGTTACTAATCTGATATGGACACAGAAACACTATCAAAATTTACTCTGGTGTTTGTGAAAATTCCTACACTTAGAAGCAATGGTCGGAATCACTTAAAATTTGGTGGATATGTAGAATAGTATCTCCATAAGAAGTGATTAAATTTGCGTAGAGATGGCGCGCACGTTGGCCTAGCAGCACCCTCCTTTGTGAGGCATGTCAGGTCAGTGTTACACCACACTCAATCGATGTAGAGTCGTCAAACGACGTGGAAACATGCAAGTAAGTGTTGGTACGCCTCGATGCCAGAGGGCGCAATATCAGCATCTGAGTGAGTTCGAACGGGGATGATTGATCGGTCTCCGGTAAGCGGGGTTGTCTTTCCGTGACATTGCGGCTCAAACGGGGCGAGCTGATTTGATAGTGATGCGTGTGTGGAAACAGTGGATAGAGGAGCGTCTTATAGCGTACAGCGACGAGGGTGTACTGGACCACAAAATGTGCCCCAGTCCGGTGCAGACAACACGGCGCGCCATAAATGTGACCGCCATCTTGCCCGCATGGCCGTAACTGACAAAAATGCGTCGTCCAGAGTGTTGGCTCCACTTTCGAGAATTGCAACGGATGTGATCATGTCTGCTTCGACGGCTCAATGCCATCTGCTGAGGGCAGGACTGATGGCATGCGTACCTCTACGTCGGATTCCGTTGATCAGAAACCACCAACGCCTCACACAAACAAGGGCACGTGAACTTGTTCAATGATGTGCTGAGTGGAAAAATGTATTGTTCTCGAACGAGTGCCGCTTCAATTTGTGTTACAGCGATCGCCGCCTACGTGTTCGACTCGACCGTGGTGATCGCAACCTGCCAGCCTTCATTGTTCCGCGCCACAACGGACAAACGCCAAGTGTTATGGTTTGAGCGTCATTGGCTACATAGTGCCATCTCGCTTCATACGTACTGAGGGCAATCTGAACAGCAACCGGTATATCAAGGAAGTTTTAGAGCCCGAGGTACGCCAACTCCTGCGAGCAGCTCAACATGCTATATTTCAGCAAGACGTTTCCCAATCGCATTTGGCGACGAATGTGCAAGCTTTCTGCGAAAAACGATGGGTACCACCGCTTCTCTGGACTGCACGTTCGTTTGACATGTCGCCCATAGAACATGTTAGGGATATGATCGGAAAAGGATAGGTACTTTTTTGTTTGCTGTCATATCACCGAAAACGTTCTATTGCATCTCTCGTGTGTTACGTTTCGACTACAAATTCGGTAAACGGACGAGAAGAGCAGATGACAAACTAGTCATTAGAAACTTTTGGGAACACTGGGAAGAAACATTATCGAAGTTTTATAATACTGGAACTAATATAACCGTCTAATAGGCTTTAGAGGACGCTGTCCATTGAAGCAGTATATCCCGAGTAATCCCGAGGAGTATGAGATAAAATTGTGGACTATGCGATACTGTTAGTTCAAACTGTTTGAAGGTATAAAGAAAAAGCTTCAGATGGAACACAGGAAAAAATAGGGTATGCGTGTATTAATGGATTTGACCCATGACTGTTACAAGCGAAAATTTCTTTACACCGAAGGAGTAAGAGTGTGTAGTAATTTTAAGGAGAACAGAAGGGTTAAGAACATTGCTTCGGACAATTTAATTATTTCACTGCAATCAGCTAGAATTGTGCCGAACTTTTGAGCCACATTGTTATGACTGATTTCTTTATTCACTATTAGGTTGCATTGAACACATATGTAGAGATATCAAGCGAGTTTGTAAGTTGGTAGACTTTAAAAAACACTATACAGCATTTGAAAACACATTAACACGATAATATATAATATAACATTTTGCAACTGATCACTGATTTAGGTACACTTGCTTGTCTAAACATTCACAAAAAACTATTTTGTTCATAACAGAAAGTGCATGCAGTGTGCAGTGTACAGTGTGCAGTGTGTAAATGGACTATTAATGTAATCCACGCAACCACTCGCCTTACGATTTAGAGCCTGACCCCTGAAATATTATAATGTGTTTATTTTAATAGTAAGAAATATTGAAAAAGGTTTAAATCTTATTTCTCTTTAAATTTAAGTAGGTAAGTATAAAAGTTTAGATAAATTCGTTCGGACATTTTGGATGTCATGATTTAACAACTACAATTGAAATAAACTCAATATATTTTCAAATAATGTTGGGGGACCTTTCTCCTTCCCAGCGATTATGCCTGTGGTTAAATAGAGAAAATATCATTACTCTCATTGCGTTGCATCTGAATGCAATAAAAGGTCACGCACCCTGTAGAAGATGTAGAAGTTGACGATGATCTGCAGTAAGTTGTACACCACGAGAGTCCTTGTGAGTGAGAAAGGCTTCCTGTCGCGCATGATGCTCGGACCGATGCGCTTCACGAACAGCGTGTAGCCGACCATCAGAGCCAGTATCGTGAACGGTCGCGTCACCAGTGGCAGGTGCTGCGCGCGGGGATCTGCAACAGAGACACATTTGTTCACTTCAGTTCATGCCTTATTTTACGTGACGCGAACCAGGCCTTCAGGTCTACTCTTTCCTCTGACTGCGCAAATTCCGCTATGTTTCTTTCACCATCTAGCGGAGAAAGATGGTATTACTCAAGCGACGAACTGGGGTAGTCGGCTTTAATTCTCCTCAGCAGGTTTTATTTGCCCTTAAAAACTCACAGCTTTGTCCATTTACCACATCTTTAATCGGGTTTGAACAGACTTGGGTATAACAGCCCGATCAGCTGATCTTTACATAACATTTTTTTTTAAATTGCATGAATTTCAGACAATAATTCTTTTTATTCCCATAAGTAAATTAATTGCTAAGAAAGTATTAATTTCACACACTGTTGTTGGTTTGCATGTTTTTCCACATTTTAAATAAATTTGTTCAGCCTACACATTAGTTTGAAACACTATTAAATCCAGTATCTCACTACTTACAAAAAGATTAAGTAATTCACATGCTGTAGAATCATCTAAAGACACATAATCAACAGGGCCATTCCTTTCTTGAAAGTCTTCTGTTTTTTCGGGAAAATCTACTTTATCCCAAGTAGGTAAACATTCACTTTTCAAGCTATAACTATTTCTATCACAAGAATTTCTCGAATTTTTACACTGTTAACTATTTGCCACAATTGAACTGTTTTCTTCGTCTGACGTTTCTTCATTAGAACTAAATTCATCGATCAGACGACTAGTAGACACAGATGCAATAAAATTCAGATCGTGGTCCGAAGTATCAGCTCTACTCTCGTCACTAGTGCATTCCAAAGCATAGATGATTTTCTTTTTCCTCTGAACGTCAATTCATTCTATAAAATAACATATTCTAAATAAGAAAAGTTAATTATTGGCATTTTAAATATATAGATAACAGATTTTACATCGTGGCTTTGTATGTAACATTCCCTAACACGTGGTGTAATTGCACAATGGTACATTTTATGAACTCGTAAAAAATTATGCAATTTATATTATTTATAATATTTATTCCAACATATCGTCTTACTATTATAATTATAAGATATTTAACAATCGATTTCTACCTTCAAATCGTTTTTTAACTTGCAGTAGGATAAAACTCGAGATAATATTCTTTGGGACGTCGCACTAGCAAACAGCTTACACAAAATGGCGCGCACACAGCTTGTAAACGTTTCCCAAGCGCTTTCTGGGCAACTATCACACCGATGTCATCTACCAGCGCTCCTCAGAACTACGTTAAATGATCCTTAATATTTGGTACATGGATTGGATCACCATGCGACAACGTACAGCGAAAACAGTTAATGGTACACATTTCGAAACAATGTGTGGAAAAAGCAATTCACACAGTGGTTCATTTTTGTACTGCCAAACCGGAAAGAGGTGGTGCATGTTAGTGTCGGTGTGTGTCAGTAAGGGGTGTAAGGATAGGACAAGAAAGGGGAAGGAAAGATCGCGCGCGGTCGGTAGCCCGTTTGTTAGGGTACTGCTCCATTCTCCTGGTGCTGATCGGAGAAACCACGGAAAACTGTCAATCAGAGCGACCGGCAGGTAGTATTTTCCTCCAGACAGCGGCTGAATTTGACCTAGCTATGTAGTTAGGGTCGAAAATCCTACCCCGATGGCAACTCGAACCAAGGACCTCCCGATCAGAGGCACTGCACTGACATCAGTTGATGCCCTGATCCACCTCTCCCAGTCGCCACCCGTTGAGAAACCATGCTTGACAAAGGGATGCATCCGCAAGTAGCCGACAATATCCAGAAAGTCCCGAATTCTGAATTTCAGAGCAATATGTCAAGCGCAAGTGTTCATCCCGACAAACCACTTGCTCTGTGATATAGAAATAATCAAGAGAACGAGCAGTGATCCCACACGACGTTCTCATATCGAGATAAGAAAGATGAAGGAACACAGATGTGCAATATGTTATGAGCCTAATTATAACCGCGCAACTTTTCTTGACCGATGGCCTTCCTTCCCCTCCCTCGTACAATAAACAGGTGAAGGTAAAAACTCGCAGCGAGCACTAATGACAGCCTTCCCAAAATTGGATCTTTATAGGCGCAAAAGAAAATATTATTTCCGCTGAAGATGGAAACTGTTCTTTTTTTTCTCAAAATCTCTATAGATATGGCTGAAATAGGTCTAAGTCTTTCGTAGGAGACACATGTAACTATATGTTTGTACAGCAATTTTCCAGTTATCTTGAATGAAATGTTGTTTTATAGTAAATTATTCTTTTAAAATATTTGCCTATTAGTTACTATTTCGACTGATACTGTTGATAATAAGAAATTCATTAAATAAAACAAGATTCGTCACTTCAGGCAAACAAAGTCAGTATGCTTCCCAGGTCAAGAAATTAACAGTTCATTCATTACGCTGAAATGTAGGTTTCTCTCTGATTTTTTAGAGATTGGCATTACTTACTAATCTCTGGAGGCAAATATTACCTCCACTTTACTCACATTTTCTCAAGCCAACGGTCAAGAAAAGTTGCCCGGTTCTCAGAATGTTCTAGAAAACAGATGAAATAGCAAATGCGAACATGTACTGCGATCACATAGTGGTCGGTTTGATTTGACTGATTGAGGTTTAGACAGCGCTTCAACTGCTGAGGTCATTGGCGTCCATTTCAAAGTATTTTTTAACAAACAATAAAAAGGAATGTTGTAAAAGCAACTTTCCCGCTAGTAAAAAGCATGTACATTGCCTACAAAAGGTCTTAGGTCCGCATTAAAATATAGAAGTGCACAAGGTCAAGGAAATGCAAAGAACAAAAAATATTTATAATAAATGTAGAGCTGGCTGTAAAGGGGCCACGAAACACACACAATTGTCCTTATCCCTCAAATAATTTTATATATATATATATATATATATATATATATATATATATATATATGTGATCTGAATTTTGACTAGCGCGGTGTTTGGCTACGACGGCGCCGCGTGGCGGGAGAAGCAGAGGCATGGTTGCCATAAAAAAACATTACGAATAATATTATAAAGTCTCATGTATTTTGTTGAAAGGGTGTGCATTTTTTATCTTTGTTTAATACACGTTCGTTACGGCAATTCGTGTTCTACCTTTTCTGGGAATCGTAAGCCTGCGATTCCTACATTTGGGGGCTCTGTCCGGGATCTACGGGCAAATTCTGGAAAAGATTGGCGCGGATTGTCGGAACGGGTTAGCCGGACAGAATCGCTTGTACACGGAACAAAGCAGTTGTATTGAACAAGAGGAAAGACGACCACGAGTTCAGTTTGTTCGTGTTTCAACGCATATTCTGGTGCAAGCCAAGACGAGAAACGTCGACTGACAAAACAAAGAAGATGGCAGAAGGAAAAGAAACGACGGTCGAGACATACGTTGACTAGAATGTCAAGATGGAACAAAATAATGGGACTCCAAAGCGATTACTACAGACAATCACGGACGAAGAATATGTAGTCGACATCAAGAAGATAGAGAAATTTACTGTTGATCAGTTGCAAGAAGAATTGAGAAAACTGAAGTTACCGATTGGTGGTAAGAGGCTTCATCTTGTTGAAAGGTTGAAAACAGTAGCAATCTTCTTGGGGAGAACTAAAAATTCAACAGATAAGGAAAACAATATCAACAAGAATCCAGGAGAGAGAGAAACAGACAACGGTGACTCAGATACAGGAAGTAATGTGAACACTGACGACCACTACGAGCAGTTTGTTTATGATGATACATGTCACAAGACGAAAATGGTGTCGAAAAATCGTGTCGGGTCGCGAACGAATAAAAAAGTGATTGAAACGAAGGAAGTGTGGCGAACTACGTACGACAGCTCTTCAGACGAAGAATTACATAGTGTTCGACTAGTGCGCGACACGCGTGACGCACACGTATCACGCAACAGACGTGAACTTATCAGAGCCAAGCCGACATTTACTATCTGTGATGTTGAGGGCTGTCTTACAGAATTTTCAGGTGATGATGTAGCTCAAGTTGAAAATTGGCTATTAGAATTTGAAGATATCAGCGAATTATTAGAATGGCAAGACTTACAAAAGATAATCTACGCGAAACGTATGCTTAGAGGCTCAGCAAAGAAGTTTATGTCGACAAAGAAGTTATCAACATGGAAACATTTTAAGGAGGACCTGATGAAAGAATTTACTTCCAAGCTTAGCAACGCTACAGTTCACAGACAATTGCGTGAACGTAAACGATTATCTGATGAAACATATAAGCAATATTTGTATTCAATGATGGAAATAGCTAGTGGAGGAACAATTGATGAGGAATCACTCATCGAGTATATCATCGATGGAATCCAAGACTATGAAAACAATAAAGCCATTTTGTACAGTGCAAAAGATATCAAAGAGCTTAAGAAATGCTTGGAGGCCTATGAGAAGATGAAAGAGAAGTCAAAAGAACGAAAGCCAACTGCGCAGAAGGAAGAGAGCAAGTACCGCTGTAAGGAGACGAAAAACCGAATCAATTCAACAAAAGGGGATCAAACTCAAACACAATACTACAGAGATTCAAGTTACAGGCGATCAGCTCAGAAACGGTGTTTCAACTGCGTATCCAAGGAACATGAAAGGATCAACTGTACGAACCGGGATAAGGGGCCCAAATGTTTTAAGTGCAACGAGTATGGACACATTTCACCGAGGTGTATAAAAGAAAGTCAGAGTGTGGGGTGTATCCGCACCATGGACGACAAGCTATTATCCAAACGCATTTCAGCGGGATACGAAGTACAAGGCAATAGTGAAACATTGGTTAATTCTATGCAGACTAAATTGCACGACGACCTGAAGGTACTCCAGTGCATAGATTCGGGGGAAATTGATGTAACTGCTGTCTATGAAACAAAAGTTTGCCGATTACGTGAAGATAATTCACCGACGAAGAACGTGAAATCCACAATCGAAACAAAGATCAAGATTAATGATAATGAGCTGGTGTGTCTACGGCCACGCCGATTAGCACCGAAGGAGAAGATACTCGACGACCAGATCAAGGAGACGCTGGGAAACGGCATCACTGAACCTTGTGATAGTGAGTATGCCAGTCCGGTTGTGATCGTGACAAAGAAAGATGGTGCTTATAGAATATGTATCGATTTAAGATCATTAAACAAAAATGTTGTAAGGAACCGATTCCCGATGCCATTAGTCGATTTTCTCCAAACTAAAGATGAATATTTAGGTTATGTTGTCGAAAATAGCACAGTAACCCAGGCACGAACTAAGGCGAAATCTGTACAATGCTTTCCCGAGTCTAAGACAGTTAAACATGTTAAGTGTTTCCATGGCCTCATCTGTTATTTTAGAACGTTTGTAAGTGTATATGCCAAAAGCGCGTATCCATTATATGAAGTCAGGGATGGACAAAATTTCTTTTTTGGAGACGCTCGAAAGCTGTCACTCACAAAACGTCAAGAAGCTCTCATTTATGAATCAGTTCTGCAGTTTTACGAATCCCAAAACTAACACGCATGAAGTAATTAGCAAGTTGGACATTATACAATTATCATTTGGTAATACTCACAGGATAATCAGTGACCGAGGATCGTCTTTAACTTCTATAACATTTCAGGAGTACTGCACAAAAGAAGAAATTGAGCACGATCTTACTACTTCTGGAGTGACACGTAATGAACAGGTGCAACGAATCCACAGTACAATTGTACCGGATTTGATCCAAGCTGTCTTAGGATAAATCCGAACATTGGCACCGACACACGAACGCGTTACAGAGATGTATTAACAGGACTTTCCTGCGAAGCATTGGTAAGTTTCTGTTTGAGATCCTCCTTGGCGTCAAGATGAGACATCAAGACGATGTAACCGTTTTACAAGTTTTGTGGCAAGAAGCAGTCCAGCTGATTGATCTTAAGAGACAAGGTCTTCGACAGGTAGAGGAAGAATCCATCCTGAAGACCCAGGAAGAAAATAGGAGGTACCATATCAAACAGTCGAGAGCAGCCCTTAATTACCAAATAGACGACACGGTGGCGATCAAGAGGACGCAGTTCGACCCAGGTGGAGCCAAGATTACAACATCAGCAGCCGACTACATGAAGCCGTACGTTTTCCCTTCAGGGACTGAAGGCTTTTGAGGATGGCCGAATGTGGGATCTGAATTTTGACTAGCGCGGTGTTTGGCTACGACGGCGCCGCGTGGCGGGAGAAGCAGGGCCATGGTTGCCATAAAAAAAACAACATTACGAATAATATTATAAAGTCTCATGTATTTTGTTGAAAGGGTGTGCATTTTGTATCTTTGTTTAATACACGTTCGTTACGGCAATTCGTGTTCTACCTTTTCTGGGAATCGTAAGCCTGCGATTCCTACGTATATATATACGATATACGTATATATATATATATATATATATATATATATATATAATTTATAATCCGCTTTCTCTCAAAAAAATATCTTTGACAACGAGGAATCGTCTTCCCGCGTACCTCCCATAAGGATTTCTCCAGGCTATGTCTTCGTCAACTGCCATCGAATTTCGTACAATGCAGCAGGATGTGTTCCACAGAAAGAACCGTCCTGCACGAATTGCAGATTGGGGAAGATTCACCTCGAACAAGAAAACCATGAGAAAAGTGGCAGTGTCCGATTCGAAGACCGGTTAAAATGACGTCTTCACGCCTACACGGTCGGAATGAGGAACCCCAGGGCTTAACAGAATCCTTTATCACATTTAGTTTGAAAGTTGTATTGTGCCACTCTGCCACGCTCTAAAGATGGATCTTTTCAAAAAACCCTTAACCACAGAGGTCGGAGAGGCGCGATGAAAGAAAGGATAGTACGAGAGTGGTGCAAGCGCGGATGGACCGTCAGGCATGGACTCAGACACATTCACTGAGACATTCGCAATTGTTGACTTGTATTGTGAACTCTGCTCTGCTTTGTCGTATGGAGTTTCGGTGGTAATGAGTTCACTACGCTAATAGAGAATATTTGTTAGTCGTGAATTTGAAAGGCGTAACACGACAATCCTGTGAACAGTTCTACTTCTCATGCACCGGCATCAAATGACAGGATTTCGTTTGACGGATCTCGTCATCCTCTCTGTTTTGTCGTCTACGACAAATGTATTCACAATTTACACTATACGTAGTTTTCGCGACTGAAAGTTAGCAATCTTTATTTCATATTCATTTCAAATAGGTTTTAAATAACTTCTAAAAAAAATAATGTGTAAACGTAGAACAAAAGCTCCAATGTAAGAAATAAACAAAGAAATAATGAAATAATAAAACAATGAAATAATATGCACATACTAACATACGTAACATTAAAACACCTCTGAAATCACGAGCAGGAGTGAAGGATTTTCAGAGAGAGCGACTAATTTTGACACCCAATTACTCCACAAATACTCATATTTACGAAAAATTCAACATGACCTTATTTGAAGACCGCTTTTCTGAACATATTTCATTAAGAAAAAAACAATTTCATAAATGTACTTGTAGGAAGACGCCGAAAATGTTTAATTTTTATATATTTTCGCAAAATGAGGCATTTCAACGAACATGAGACCTGTACCACCCTCTTAAGCGTTCTTTATGCTATCTAAGGTCGTAATTTAATCAAAAAATGTTGTGAGATTTTCAAGAAAAAACGGTTTAAAGAAAATAAAAATTGCTTATGTTTGACACAAAATTTCGCAAAAAACTACTGTTTTTGAAAAATTGAACATTATCTTATTTGAAGATATGTTTAATGAACACATTTCATTAAGAAAAAAATATATCTTCATAATTGTAATTGTTGGAAGACGCCTAAAATAATTCGCTCGTATTTGGGCAAAAGGATATATGCCAGAAAAATTGAGTATTAAGTTAAGTGTAGTTTTTTTATTTCAAAATTATTTACTTTAATTGTTTGAAAGTAACTTTAAACTAACCTAATACTATTTACCTATGTATACCTTTGTATCTGAAAATTAATTATTCAACAATATATACAATAAATGCATTTCCTTTTGCTCTCGTGTAAAATTATGAAACAGGACTTATACCCTTTTGCCCAAACTCGAGCAAATTTTATTTTTTTCAATTTTGAAAAATCAGGTATTTTAACCAACATGAGACCTACATCATTTTCTTAAATGCCCTTTAGGCTATCCAACAACAAAATTTCATCAAACGTGTTGGTGCCTTTTTTAAATTTTTAAAATGTCCCTGGCGCTTCATGTAAAGTACCCTCAAAATTAAAATATCGGTTTCACATTCAAGGGTCTACAATATCAGAGAGATCGATCGGGCAATATCAATTTTGGAGAAAATCGGCTGAACGGTGTAGTCGCTGGCGGTGTAGATTCTGCCTGCACAATGTAGTAGAGGATTTTTTTAAATTTAGCAATTGAATTTTTTGTTACCAGGGCCCTGTAATAAGGGTTTTCTGCCAAAAATTCACCGTTTTTTTCGCGCAGCATTACATAACTTTATTTTTTTAAGAAGTTCCTTCTTAAGCGCCAGAAAATAATAAACTCAGAAGATACACAGATATTCAATAAATGTTCTACTGTTATGGGTTTTCAGTTCCAAGTGTTTCCTAGTTTTAACCTACGACTTGCAAACACTATTTTTTTCTGAAGATACATTATTTCTTATTGACAATCATGTTTACGAACTACGACATTGTATTTCTCGTTTTGAAAAAACTGTCTAATGACTCGTGCGATTGCTATCAAGCATGGCTTGCATTTAGCAACTCTATCTCTGTCGCACCTGACCTGGATGTGGGAACACGCGTATCCGCTGGGCGAACTCGCCGTCCGCCCACAACGCAACTCCGATGTGTAACTGGGTCAGCCTTACAACTGTGGCGTCGTGATAGCGAAATGACAACACAGACACGAGCTCTATGTGCAATCTGTTTATTTACAATTTGTTCAGCTCTGGGGTTACTTTCGCCAGTATCTCCGTGGCTCCCACGCACCTGCTCCCCGACCCTTAGGCTCGTGCATCCCCCGCCTTGCCGCTTCACCGCGCCGGTGGCCCGACACCCGCGCTACGCACACGCCACGTCTCTCGGAATAGACACCCGTCTCGAGCGAGCATACACGTCTGCTCAAGAGATTCAATACGAACTGGCTGCTCCTGCATCTGTCCTAAGTTCTTTTGGCCGTCACGTGTTGCCTCTACTCCCTAAGGGCGAGGGGACCACCACATATGCGCCCACCGGGGATCGGTGTCCACTGCCCGCGCGCCTTGAGTCACGGGAGGCACAGCCTTTTCCATTGTTGTTACTGCTGATTTTGTTCGTCCCATGTGGCCGGCAGCCTGCGTGCCCAGCCCTTTGAAAATCTGGTGGTCATGTGATGTCGTTACAGACACAAGGTACGAGTAGCAGGTGCGTGGGAGTCACTGAGGTAGTGGCGAACGTAACCCCAAAGTTGTACATTTGTAAATATTGTAAATAAAGGAATTGTACATAGAGCTCGTGTCTGTGTTGTTATTTCACTACCACGACGCCACACAACGTTCCCGGTTCAACTGCGGACGGGTCAGATCAACGGCAAGGTAACGTGCTGAAGTTATTTGTATAAGCCGCTGCCAATTTTAATTACGACGAGAGTTGAACATTAGAAGTCTGTAGTATTAAAATGAATATTTGCAAGACATATGTCAACACATATAATGATTCTAATAAGATTTTTTTAATAAGCACTTTGACAAAGGGATTGTTAACAATATATGGTTCATTGCTAGGATAGAATTTGCATTGTACCTGACCAAAGGGCCATCCAATCTCTCTGAGATCTCTCGAGTTGGCATTTTTGGGCAAGGCAAGCACTACACACCGCCTCTAATCCCCAATCCCGCTTAAGGTTAGGCGCCTGGCCCATTTCATCTCAACGAAAGAGTAATTCACTGGAGTACATGAGCATGAACTGGTGTATAAACATGTTTCTTTTACCAATAATATGAACAAATGTTTCATCCCAATATAAGATAAATTGTAGTAAATTGTAAGATACTACACCTTGTGTTTCGAATAATTGATATGAAAGTGGCCAATTTAACTTTAAAAAAGGAATATGCGTTAAAAATGTCTAACTACACTTAACAAACTAAATATCGGAAGCTGTTTTTCACGTGTACATGTCAAAAATTGTACACAAAATCGTTTAGTTCAAAATATTTACACTGTTTCCTTTTTTACGTCATTAATTACTTTCTATTCGTTGACTAGAATGCCAAGAAGATATAAAGCTGCAATTCATATCTTGAAAACGCCTTCCAACGCCATGTCGATTACAAACTGCTTGCCGACCACCCGATCACAGGAAAATACTACTTCCCAAAATAAGGTTTTTCCTGACAAAAATCCAAAATCAATTAATATTTTCTTCCAACTCTTCGTCCGTGACGTCCACAGCGGTGTTATTCACGAATCCTTACTTTCCCTCGCTTTGGGGCTCCTTAGTGCCATCAGGTTTATCCGTGTGAAGCAGTGTTGACAGACGTACCAGGATCCTGGTATTTTTTACAAGGAATTTAATAAAGATACCATGTACCATCCTGTTACGTTTAAATACCAAGATATACAGTAATTGAAGATGTACGATTTAAACTTCATATAGTAGTTTTAAATTATTGAATAAAACATATCACCAATATTACAAATAACTATGATATTGGTGAGAACACTGCCGTAAAAGGTGACGTAGAATGACCTTTTTCTAGCACGTGTTCTAGTAGAAAAGGATAGGGCCATCCCACACTGAACCATCTTTTCACGAACTTTCTGTGCGCGTTTAAAACATAGTGGAGTTATAATATGAACAATGTATTTATTTAACCCTTAACTTGTCTGGTGGGGTCCCTGGGACTCCAGGCTATCATAAACTCAAGTTAGTAACTAAAAGCACCGATATATTAGGCTGTGATTCCGTGTATTCCTCGTTCAAGGTCCCCAGCAGATGATCGTGTGTACTTTTTTCTAAAATAACAACGTAATTGTATTTTATTGTTCATTATGTCTCTATGGACTCCACCAGACAAAGTGTCAGTAAATTTCAATATTATATTTTTTCACTTTTTTATCTTATTTACGTTCTTTCTAAAATGTTTCTGTGAAATGTTTCTGCTCTTGTTCTCTCATCGACAATACATCATGACCAAAACGTTGATCCACAAAACAAAAAGCGCAATATGATCAATTATTACATCAAAGCGGGCTTAGATGCACTTGACTAACTTTGTACCAACTACTCTGTTGCTCGGCGAACTCGGTAGCGGTGGCGGTGGCTGTCAGAGGCCAATGGTGATATTTTATCCAATTCTTAACAAAGCAGTTGTAAACACTAGCATTCTCAAGTAATGCAATAAAATTTTCGGAAAAATATGGAATAGAAAGCCATTGATGGAAGTTGGGAGTTCACTTGTACATCCACACATTTCACGTCGTGGTGTCCGTCCTTTGCCACGAGAAATACAAGAAATGATAATGAAATTCGGAGGCAAACAGCTTAAAAAGAACCTTTGTGGACACACTCAAGCACGAAAACGCCAGTTGTGAAGTGCGCCCGAGAACAGCAGATAGGAAAACAAAAATTGTATGTGCCAAGCATATTTCTACCAATCATCCATAATCTTATTTGTGAAAATTTTATCTAAATACAGCAAATATTATTCATTACGATGTAAATGATCATATATGTGATATTTTATAAAATTAAATTTCAAGTTCTAATGAAATTACATTTTATAAAATGGGGTCTGCTGGACCCCACCAGACAAGGAGCGTAATTATTTTTCACCAGACCAGTTAAGGGTAAAATTTGACAATTGGTCCTGCGAAAGGTGACATGTTGTCCTGCGAAAGTTGGCAAATAGTTGTAAATAGGGCATGGATTAGTTTTATATGTATTACTCGTTCAGTTTACATTTGCAGACGGAGCGCTGCCAATTGTTTACATGAGGTCACCGGCGACTGAAAAGAGAAACGCGCGTGTGCTGTAGACACTGACCGTTTAATTTGATAGAGATGGCGGTGAGCAGCACACAGAACCCCGGCGGGGCAAGAACATAACCATTATGCAGTAGATACTGGCGTAAAAACTGTTCTTAAATTCTTTCCTAATAACGCTGCAGTTCTTTCCGTAGGTCTTTCTAATGGAATTAATAATCATTTTTTCGTTTCCTCTCGGCAATACTTCACTACATTATCTACAATTAGCTTACTGCCTGATCGCTCTCTCCCATACCGAAGGGTATTTGAGTTTTCCGCAGATATCACAAACGACAAAATCAAAACAATCACTATTTCTCGGACTGTCTCAGCTGGCGTCGGCGTTGGTCAAATGCTGATTGACATCGGGACCATTCGTGTATTCTCGGTTGTGTATTCGGACCTTCACTTTCAAAACAACATTAGTTCCTCATTATGCTGTCTCCAAACGTAAAGTGAACTAGTTTTATATGCATTTTTAAAATTCATTTCTTCTTCGACAATAGTCTCTCAAGGGATTAAACAGCATGGGTCAGTGTCGATTAGTCATAATGTGAGTGGTTTATGCCATAAACTTTATAGTTCTAAGTTGATTGTTAATCAAATTTATTGTTAGAATAGAAAGAGGAGGTTTAATTGGGTTTTTGATTTATCTTTAGAAAATCTTGATTTTAAATAGACTGGATAGGTTGGATTTTTTAGACCCATGTCTGGGTTGTTACGGGCCAATATCAATCAAAGATTGATTGTAACCCAGTGGCCACTCCTGAGACGGTTTGGAAGAGGACACAATATACTGGAATAAGAATATGCACCCCAGATGCTAGCAAACAGTGTAGGTCATGCTGGAAGAAATATTCTTCTATTAAAGAATAGATTTTAAACACTACCGCACCTGTAGGCGAATCGGAGGAAACGTATTCGGAGATGGAGTTCAAGAAATCGTCAATAGGTAGCTCTGGACATCCTGCAAGAAAACCTTTCCCAAGGGCATAATTACTTTCCCGTATACGTACGTATACACGGAGTGATATACGTAGTATAGGGAAAGTTATGTAATGCTGTGCGAAAAAATGGCCAATTTCCGGCGGAAAAAATTAATTGCCGGGCCGTGAAAACGAATAAGTGGATAAAACCACTTGCTAAATTAAGAACAAAAATCCCCTAACTCGTGGTGTAGCCAGAAACCCTGTTTTCTAGGTCCTTGATACCGAAAATCCTATTGAAAGGAAAATGTCCGTCCGTCCGTCCGTCTGTCTGTCCGTCTGTGAACACTGCTAGGGCCTAAACCATACGTACGATTTCTTCCAAAATGGATATTCTCCAGTCGATCTGGTTCTAGTCAAAGCTTTGAGATTTTGAAAAAGATACTTCAAAATTTGGGGGTACTTTATATGAAGCCCCCGGGGATTTTCAACATGTTCTCAAAAACGGCTCCAAATGTTTTCTTTAAATTTCTTGTATGAATAGAGGAAAATACACTTTTTAACATGGCATAGGTCCGATTTTCACGTACAGCTCTGAATTTTTGAAAATTGTGAAAGTTTGAATTTTTTTCGGCGTCTTTCTCCAACTACAAAATTGAATATAGAGATTTTTTCTTCAAATATAATTTGTTCTGCATATTGAGTTTTTTCATAAAGGTCGTGCAAATGTTTTTCAAAATTTTGGTGGTTTTCGTGCAATATTGCGTGCAATATGTGCAATTTTAAAAAATTACAAAAACAAGATTTTCTCATAAACGGCTCCAAATTTTTTCTTTAAACTTTTGGTAGGGATAGTGGTACATGTACTCTATCAATGACATAAAAGCCATATTGGTCTACCGGTTGGTTTTTTCAACAATTACAAAAATGTACATTTTTTTACTTGTTTCTCACATCGTTAATATTTACCGGCGATTTTTTCACATTATTATATTTACGCGTATATATGCTTTAAATAATGTCAAGTAAAGTTTCTCGAAAACACTACCGTTTTCTGTGAAAAGTAACTCACATTTCGGCATTTTCAGAAATGCTCAAACGCCATTTTCTCGTATATGGCTGCAAATTTTTTCTTGAAACTTTTGTAACGGATAGTGCTAATTACACTCTTTAGTATAGTGTAAAGTTTATTTTGAGTTTTTTTTTCAAAAATTACATAATTCTAATTTTTTTTAAGGATCTCTCACATCTTTAATATGCACATTACCAGCATTTTGTAAAGATTATTATATTTATGAGTGTAAGTGCCGTAAATAACTTCAAATAAAGTATTTTGAAAACTCAAAACGTTTCTGTGAAAATAAGCTTCAAATCTCGCATTTTTAGTAGCGCTAAAACGCCATTTTATCTTAAACGGCACATCATTTTTTAAAAGAAAATTGCCATTTATGACTAGGTTTTTGTGTTCTTTAATATTCTATAATTAATGTTTCCGCTGTACCAATAGGAAACCGAAAAATTAAGAAAATGACAAATTATGTACTTTTGGAGGTGGTAGATGACAGCTGGCAAAAAAGAGTTTGTGGCAATTCCGAATAGCTACCGAAGACCCAAGGAAATAGAAAACTAATACGGGAAAGTCTGTGCCATTCTGTAGCACTACTAGTTTTCATTTGCAGCAGGTTCGAGAACGTTACGTCACTCGAACCAGCGTCGGGCGCGCTATCTAGTGAGACTTGTGGTTATTCATACTGATTCACTCATCAACATGCAGCCATCGGCTCCGATGGCAGCGGTAACAGCAAGTCATTGAACTACATATGATAAGCGACAGAAGATATAGAAGGCTAGAATAAATCCTCTTTATATTGTAAAAGAAACGGCAATAAATATCTAATACGCAAATAACGTACTTAATAACAAATTCAAGTGACAAAGAATGTTTTTCTTCAAAAACTCTATGTATTACAGTTTGGGTGAAAATGTTGATTTTTGTTTAGGCACCGAATTATTTTAAAAAAGATAAATAATCAATTAAAAATATTGTATAAAAGCCATATAATCGTCAAGAAAAATATTAAAGGTCAGAATTGTTCTGTGTATTAAATTTATATATTATCATTTAAACAAATATGCACATCTCAGCCCTGAAGAGAACGATTTAAATCAACAAAATGATGATACAAGTAAGGAAACCATGATCTAGCTGAATTTTCAATTTAACTGAATAATTTGGATCCATAAAACACTGCTAGCATAACTTCTGGGTTCTGTCAGCACTTCACATATTTAACATTACATTATTAGAATTTGTGCAGCATTATTATAAATCTTACCATTATGCCTGCATATAATGTTTTAGCAAATATTTCTCTTAAAAGACAATGAGGTCACTGAGATAATGAGTAGTCACTCTTGAAGCGGTGTGTGTTAAATAATTACAGAAAAGTTAAAGCAATTCCTAAATCTTGTATGGACACGCATGAATAAGGTGACGTTTAAGCAATGTTTTGAAGCATTTATTATCAGTTGATTTTATGGTAACAGGGAGATAATTAAAAAACTAGTATTCAGCAAAGCAGAAGGGACCTACGTTGAAGAGTTGCTAGTGTAAATCTTTTGATAGTCCCTATTGTAATGGTTTCATTTATGATACATTCCCCAAAAACAATTGTGGACAAGGAATAAATATTTATTAAACTATAGTCAATAAAAACAACGTGTACATGAATCGATACTAGCGAGACAGAAGAACAGCGTGCCGCGGAAAGTATATTTCGACAGTTTTGGAAAACACAATGGATTCGGTAGTTTTGGAAAGAAATCTGACCGTACAGTTAGCTGGAAAATAAATAAACAAACATTGTGGTCTTTGTTTGAACACGATCGGACGACGGGTTCATTTAAAATTAGAATATAAAATTTTAGAGAAAAAGCCCCAGTGACGTGTCAGATATAATAACTTAAAATATCAAAAGTTTATGAAGAAATTTTAATTAGGCAACGAGAGGCGTGTGAATCGTCGTTGTATAAATTTAATGAAAAAATTATATCTGATCCAAAGGGTTTATAGAACATTGAATTTCTGAAATAAAGAAATATTACGAATTAATAATACCAAAATCAAGCGACGAATTGGTGTGTAATGTCGACGGAGAAATTTCGCATTTTCGACGTAAAAAAGATCGAAAATATCTGTTTGGGCAAGAAAACCTTGACATTGGGAAAAGGCGTTAGTAAATAAACGCACAAGCATGTCAAAATAATTGATATTGGACATTTTAGAAAAATTAAGAAAACAACAATGAAAAGGCAAGAATGGAGTTCGCCGGCATTTTTTCTCTTGCGAGGTAACATGTTAAATCGACATGATTTTAAGAAGAGTTCTGCCTAGTCAGTGGTGATAGAAACATCGTGTCCACGTTGGACGAACTCGAGATTTTTTAAAAGATTTGGACTTAGACATTTTGGCGGCGAATCGGTACCGTGCAATGGACATGTGGACGGATAGCGCGAACATCTATTGATGCAGTGAGCGTATTGGAAGAGAGAGAAGAAGTTGTTTATTTATTTTTGTGACTTTGTGCTTCGACGTGATCGGGCAATTTCTGGAATTCCCGGGGAATTTTTTGAAGAAAACCAGCATACGCAAGATTGGAGCGTGCGAGTACGTCGGCGCGTGCACGTGGGCACGCGCAGGACGACCGAACTGGCGACGGCGCTGTCTCGACGAACGCAACAACAGGAAAGTGTCGCATTCGCGGCGTAATTATTAAATCAGATATTCATTTTGCGCACATTCAAGTAAATTAAATAAACTCCGACAAGATCGGTGGAAATCTCGAAATTTTAAAAAACAGAACGCACGCAATTGTTGTCAACTAGCAATGTAAAATTTAGTCTTGTTTTTTTTCATTGTTACATTTGCAAATACGTACGTACGAGGAAAATTTGTTAATGACATTGGTTGTTTTTTTTTGGGGGGGGGGGTAAAAGGAATTCCTGAATATACAGTAATTTGGAATCAGCTGATTAATATTAATTTCATGTTAGGGTATTTGAGCTATAACACTGTTGCCAAGCTCGAGTGAATTTATATTTCACGCATTGTTACATTGTTGTTGAGAGAATAACAAGAGATAAAAGGATTAAAGTTCTTTCTTTCCTTTTTTGAAAAATAATGTATTCTCATTTCAGTATTTAGCAGTCCTGTGTACGTTGCAATATTGAACGCTGTTTACAGGTATTTCCCGTACGGGGCCGACCACGACCTACGATTCGACATAAATTTATGCAACGTCGTCATATAATAATAATATTGATTAATTGAAAAGAGGAGGGGTATAGTAATATATTCGGTTGCATTGGATATTAAAAAGGAGAATACGGTTGCATTGGCGCAATAACGTGAGGGCAAGTAGGAAGGACGGTTGCACTATGTCCCTTATTGTGTTATTTGTGCAATTTCTCTAACTCTGCCCTGCAAGCCCCTATGGCCGCGATGGAATATCACACGGCATTTCTCGTCTTTCTCGCACGTGATGCTACATGTCACAAGCGACATACATTTCGCATGATGTACATACCTGGCGGCACTTCTGAGAACGTAGCGAAATACCGTGACATATTCCATCGAGAAGACGGGGCTTGAGGGGCAACGTTAGAAAAATCGCAGTATATGTACGAGTATCTCTTAATTATTGAGAAGATAATGATTCTGATTATTTCTCAATAACAGTAATACTTTCTAAGAATGAATGCTACAACGGTCAATAACTAATATTTGTTAAAGAAATCTTTACAAGACTGTCTCGGATTCAGTTTGAAAATGCCTCTGATACATCTCTTTTATACATTAATTTATTCATTTTTTTCTGTTGTAGCTCACCATATTTCAATACCATATTGAAAAGAGAATATGTCATAAGTTGAAAGAAGTTCATTTGTTAGCAGGTATCTGGAAAAGTATCTAAAGAGGAATAAATTGGAGTTAGGTTAACTGATCCACTTTTTTTAACAAGTTCTAAAATGTTATTTACTTGATCAATAAACGTGAAATTTCCTATGATATTTGAGAGAGGCTTTTTCCTTATATTGTGGAACAAACAACATCATCGTGTTTACTGTTATTGTCAAATACGGAATATTTTATACATTTGCCACAGGACCACTTAACCTAACCGGTAAGGTTCAGTGGACCGAAAATTTAAACAAGCTGTGAAAATAAAATTGACGTTCAATAGACTGTTTTAATAAAAAAAATAATTCTTCTATACCATTGTAATAACCATTTTTGCACATAAATGAGAAAACGGGCCATGGTCCGCGCGCCATTTCCCAAAACGTGACATCTACAATTAAAACTTGAAAATAACAGTGGTAATGAATTAAATTAATAAAATAGTGAAAGGCGAATAAATTATATAACATTTCAAATTTAATAATTGCAAATCTGTAAATTCTAATTCCGAAAAATAAGAGAGGGTAACTGGTCCGGTCCACTTAATCCAGGGCTCTCCAACTTAGAAGGTCTTATGTCCCACATATCAAATTCAAGTTCCGCCCCGGAATTTAAAGATTTTTTACCCTAACTACTGAGATAATACTGAAACAATTATATATTGGGTAGAACTTACATTCGACATATTTAATGATTAATGTACTTATGAGAAAATTAATATATCATTAAATAAAAATAAGATGAACTGTGTAATTGTATTGTATTTGGTTGGTATAATAAATGTTTTCAAAGCAGTCGCGGACCACAAAAAGATCCGCGGCAAAAAGATGCGGCCCGCGGGCCGCCAGTTGGGAAAGCCCTGACATAATCTAACCTCCCGGCGGCCCCGTTAACCCCACAGCACATATTTTCTTCATATGCTTGAAAACACACAAGCCGCGTCGCATTATTAAAAACAAAACACTATTATAGAGCAGAAATACTAACAGTTAATTTGGCGTGAATATTCTTCTTGTACTTGTTATTCAATCGCAATAAATATGCAAAGCACATGGGAGGTAGAAAAAACTTCAGACCTTTCAGAATAAAACATCCATATTGTACTGAACAAATCAAGGTCTGCAACTTATGATTGTGGCTTATATTATCAGCCGTGTCATCCTACGAATGCCATTCAGTGGAAAAGGCAGGAAACGCTTCGCACCAACATTTAAAAGCATGGACCACTTAACCTAGTTAGCGTAACTCTCCCCTACATGACTGTTATGAGTTATGTTTTGATCTAAGAATATTTCTAAAAACGTATGACAAACCTAATTCACTGATTCATAGTCTACTTCCACTGTAATGTTTTGGTGTGGGTTACCATAAAGAAACTTGAAATTGAGTAATACAGTAATATCATTGCTTAATTTTAGTTAATTTATCTTCAAATAACTATTTTAAAGATTCTGTCAGTTTAGATTCTGAATGACAAAGATTTTGCTCCCTTTTAATATATTATATAATTTTAAAGTCAAAAATATAACATCTCAAAAACATAATATAGTTTGTCAGTGGTCATATAATCGCTGACGGGAATTATATGAATATTACATGATAAGACAGAAAGTAAAATAATAAAAGTAAGTATTTTTGCAAGCAAAATTTTGCATGACCATTGCAAAGTAGACGAATCACATAGTTCGTAAATTCGCGTATTACCAAAATTTTCATACAAGATAGTGCGCCCGACGCTGGTTCGAGTGACGCCATGTTACTAAACCTGCTGCAAACTAAAATTATGCCTCCCAAGTACCCGTTACCGATATCGGACTACGTCGCCATACAGTAGCCATTTTCAAGTCCCATGTTGCAATTTTCACAGCTCCAAAGCATTGAGCTTACGGCAACACCAAATTTGGCTACACTGTAATAAGACACTTCTCGAACTCAATGAAGAAAATCATAGGATATGAAATGCCCAGCGTTTTTTAATTCTGAAATCGGAGAATCACGTGGCGAACAACTACTTTGACACCAAATACTCTACAAAAGGAAAGAAAAGATGGATATATATTATTTGGGAGGGCACTGACCCTTCAGCCTTCCTAGCAGCCGCTACCGTTGTAATCCATTCCAGACAATGGGCGTGGTCGGGCGCTCAAATCTGCCATTAACCTTGGACAATTCTCATACAATGTCGCGAGCACGGATGTGATTATTTTAGCATAATCACGCTAGGAATGTGCCAATACAATCGGGCATCGGCACTTTGCGCTCGCTTTCTGTGGTTGCTGGTGCGGGAGCCATCCCGCAAACGAAATTCACTACGGGAAGACGGCGTTGGGGTGAATATTCGCAAAGATCGCCCCCCCCTCCACCCACGTGGTGAATCCCTTCATGCCTGGGTATCTATTGTGACAAAACGACATGTAATACACATTCTATAATTTTTGCTAATTCATAAGTTAAATTAAATTGAAAAAATCAAAATCTGCTCATCTGTTGTGCGTTGTATTAAAAATTAAATGTTTATTTTCTTTCTTATTACTACTACGTAGTATAGAGAAACTTACGCAAAGCGGAAGCGAAAAATGGGGATTTTGTTTACAAAAAAAAACCCGTTTTGTGAACTCTAATACTGACAACTGAATACTCTTTGCTCATATATGTAATGAATTACTTTCTGTAATTCATTGTGTAGTCAGGTTTCTTTGAAGGTCCCAAAAAATTTGTTTACGACAAAACTTTCAACTCTCTGAATAAGAACAACGCTAGCGTCTACCGTAACGCTACCTTTCGCAGGATGTTCATCAAAATTGATATTCCCCGATGAATCTGGAAAGATGTCGCGGCCCTTTGATTTTGAAATGGATTTTTCGGAGGAACTTAAACATCAAGTGTCAACAAGATTTTCAATTTTTTCTCAAAAATGACTCAATTTTTTTCTTGATTTTGTTTGTAGGAGGAATAGAGGCAAGTTCGCTTATAAAATCGCGCAAGTCAGATTTCGACTTAACACATTTTCGAGTCGAGCACAGTCGCGTTTCGGCGACTTCCTATAACCACGATATTGAAGATAGAAATGTTTTCTTACTGAAAACTGTTCATCAAAATTAGATACTTGAGTTCAACTTTCATTAGAACCACAAAGTTTTCCAAAATTGCAAATGTTTAATTTCGAAGCGATGGGAACGTTTGTATTGCACCTCAAGTCATGTAGAATAGCCGTTAAGTATATTGCTTGCGAAAGCAGTAGCTCAGTACGAATTACAGCATTAGCAAAAAATGTTTGCATTTTGGAAACACTTTTGCGAGTTCAAGTATGTGCGCTTTTGTGGGTTACGTAACCGTTACAAATAAACAAAAATGCACGAGCTGTTGTGTCATTATTAGTTATCATTTTTCTTGGATGCCACAGTAGCACGTGCGTTCGCGTGTACTGAAGTCGATGTCTTGCGCACAACACAGGTTCATTAATTTCACATTACAATTTCATCAGACAGCATTGAATTTCATTGTGCAATTCGTATTACGAACAAAGCTTTAGAATATTATTTCTGAGAACTCTATTAGATTGAGTAACTTCAGTGAATAACAGTGAATCAGAATGCCATACATTTGCACATTTTTAAATATATCAAATTTATATAAGATTGAGAAGAAAACTGAAATACACAGTGCAGTTAGTTTTACAAATTAGTGACTGATACAGTAAGAAAACATTTAAGTCCATAAATATTGGCGAAAAATTGAAAGTGTACGCACATTCAAATTGACTTTAACCCAAGAAAGTATTCATACGTAAATGCTAACCAGTACATTGATACATGTGGTAATCTGTTATCCAAAATTACAGAATCAAATTACAAAATACATGGTTACTGAATATGTATTTACAGTAAACAAATTTTTGTTTAATGACAGAGTTGATATTGCATGAAAAACATACGTCTAATCCGTGTTCTTGTTACATAGGTTTGTTGCACTACAAGCATACATTTTGCATGTACTTTCGTACTTTGACCTAGGTCACGCACACAATTCCATTCATTCTATCCTCTATTCGCTCGTACGCTAGTTTATTCTTTCAGTGTATATAGTAGAGAACATCAAGACAGTTTTTATGGCTGAGTGCAAAATAAGAAATTTTAATTTTTGGGAATCGAACTTGCATACCTACATATATGCACGCATAGTGGGCTATTTCATTCCGCCAATTTACCTTTAATTTCCTTCCCGGGAGTACCAGACCAACATAACAATTGTGACAGACGAACTCTAACCTCAAAGGAGATTACAAAAGATTTCACGATCGTCAACTTTTGTTCGCGAAAACTCCACACGGAAAACAAAATACGTGAGGTAACATATTACTAACAATCCTTTCTAGGGGTAAGAATTAGAAAATAACTTAATTGCGATTTTTTTAACTTTGCCCCTCAAGGCCAGTCTTAATGAAGGAATACGTCACGGTATTTCACGACGTTCTCAGTTGTGCCGCCAGATATCGCTTGATCGCGACCGTATCAAGTAGAGCTTGCGATCATGCGATTTCTAGCGGTACGACGCAGAAAGACGCGAAATGTGTGTGATATTTCATCGTGGCAATAGGAGCTTGAGGAGCAGAGTTAGAAAAATCGCACTGTAGTGGTGCTACAGAATGGCTCAGACTTTCTCTTAAAACTTCGTTCCTAATTTCTCTGGTCTGGTCTAGTTTTCCAAACTTGCCACATACTCTTGCCAGCTGCCATCTATCGCCGCTCAGATTATATTTTTTTTAAATTTTCTAAACATTTCGGTAGAAACGAAATATTGCTTTAAAAATATTAAAGAAGAGTCAAACCTCGTCATCGATGGCATTTTTCATTTAAAAATTTGAAGCGGTTTCTTAAGAAATTACGTTTGAGCGTTGTTGTAAGTGCAAAACATGAAGCTGTTTTTCAGATAAAATATTAAAGTTTTCGTAAATCTTCATTTAAAGTCATTTGAAGTACTTTAACCTACAAATGCAATAGCGTTTACGAATCGCTGAAAATTCGTATATTAACTGCGTGAAAATAGTTTAAAAAATTACATTGTGTATTTTTTTAAAAAACAAAAGAAAACACCAAAATTAAGTTTATGTAATTTTAAAGAATGCAATTCGCAATTTCTGTACGAAAAGTTTAAAGAAAAAATTTTGATCCGTTTTTGAGAAAATGGCGTTTGAGCGTTTCTGAAAACGCGGAATTTTGAGCTGATTTTATCAGAAAACTGTTGAGTTTCCAAAAAAACTTGTTTAAACATAATTTAAATCACAAGTACTCATAAATACAATAATTTATTAGAATCGCCGCTAATGTAAATATTAACGACATGAGAAACGAGTAAACAAATACATTTTTGTAATTTTTGAAAAAAAAAAAGAATAGGGCAATATGGCATTTGTGTGATCTTACCGAATACATTTGACACTATCCCTACCAAACGTTTCAAGAAAAAAAAGAGCCGTTTTCGAGAAAATCTTGTTTAGGGTATTTTTTAATATAGCACATTATGGGTGCAGTATTGCGTAGAAACTAATAAAGGTTTCAAAACAATGTGCATGATCTAAATGAAATAAATAATTCTGGACAAATTTCATTTCCAGGAAAATTTTAATTTTGTAGTTGTAGGAAGACACCAAAAAAATTCAAACTTTTTGAATTTTCAAAAATTCAGAATTAATCGTGTAATTATCGTGTATATTATTTATTTTTATTAATTATTCATTATTAATCGTGTATGCCACTTCTTTAAGTATAGTTTACTCTTACAAGAAATTTAGAAAAAATTGGAGCCATTTTTGAGAAAATTGTCAAACTGCTCCAGGGGCATCATGTAAAGTACATTCACAAAAATTAATGTTTTTCAAAATCTCAGAACTTATACTCAGGCCAAATCGGCAGGATTCAATTCGAAAAAAATCCTATGCATAGTTTAGGCACTAGCGTTGTTCATTTACACCAGATGGACGGACGGACGTTTTGCTGTCAATCGATTTTTTGAAATCAAGGACCCATAAAACATATTTTGGCTAAGAGGATTTTGTTTTCTTTATTTAGCAACTGGACTTATCCACTTTTTCGTTAGCAGGGCCCTGTAATAAGAGGTTTTCTGCCGAAAGTCCGCCGTTTTTTTGCGCAGTATTACATAATTTCCCTATACTACGTATATACGTACGTATTCGGGAAAGTAAAAACGAACAATGTTTTGTTTTAAATGGCTGTTCCTTAATATTATGTTATATTAATTTATTTATCATTTTTTTTTAAATTTCAATAAAATCATAAGTTAAGCAGCGGTCTTTTCACACACACCCTCGTTTGGTATTATAGAATCATGTTATACCGTGGTGTTGCTTACTTAAGCAACTAAAATTGTTTTTGTCAACAATAATCTTTCTAAATTCAGAAATATTAATATTATAATCAAAAATTTACAAATTTTATTGTCCAGGCCCAATGGATACCCCACCCTATAAAAATTATTACGTAGGGTATTCTGTCCATTATGTCATCTACTTTTTATTTTCCCGTATACGTACGTATACACGGATGATATACGAATGATACACGTAATATAGGGAAACGGATGATATGAATGATATACGTAATATAGGGAAAGATACGTAATGCTGCGCGAAAAAATGGCCAATTGTCGCCAGAAGAAAATTTGTTGCCTGGCGCTGATAACGAGTAAGTGGATAAAACCAGTTGCTAAATTAAGAAAAAAATCCCCTAACACGTGGTGTAGCCAGAACCCCTCTTTTGTGGGTCCTTGATACCGAAAAGCCAATTGAAAGGAAAACGTCCCTCCGTCCGTCTGTCTGTCCGTCCGTCTGTGAACACTGCTAGCGTCTAAACCATACGTACGATTTCATCCAAAATAGATATTCCCCGGTCGATCTGGTTCTAGTCGAAGCATTGAGATTTTGAAAAACAATCGTATCAAAACGTCAGAATTCACATAGTTCTGACAACACTGCGATGGAAACAGTGAGTTGTAAGCTACGATGTTAGTAGCGCGTAAAGTGCAATATTTCAGTACTTCGTAACTGTTTCATCTAATAAGGGAAAGTAAGTGCTGTTGTAGCACCGCTAGTTAAGGAGGTATGTGTAATCATATTTGATTTAGAAGGTTTTTCAAAATGAATAATTTAATTTTGATTAACTTTCTAGGTTAGCCTGATGAAGACTCCAAGAATGTGCTGTCGAAACGTTGCTTTAATAATGTAAATAGGTTTCATGGTAAATAATGTAAACAGAGTAAATATTTATTTTTATCAATTTTCTGCTCTGTAAATGGTTCAGTGATTTAATATATTAATACATTAATAATAGAATATTATATTCTAGGGTTTCAAAAGCAGTTCATTTTTATCGATTATTAATTATTCTTTAGCTGCGTGAATACAGCCACCTTCAATTGCTGAAGCACGGTAAAATCTCGGGTGTTAAAAGTGGAATGTAAACAATGTATATAGAAAGTAATGTAATATTTCAGAGCCTACATAACTACTGATATTGCTCACCGGACTGATAGGCTTTTTGCATTAGCAGTTGTTTTAATAGATGTTTTGTCAGCAACTGCAGCAGACATTTTCAGTGGTATTCGGGCAATTATTGTAAACCTCTCCTGGTTGGCTCCTGACTGTATCGAACAAGGCGAGTCCACGACTCCTAACTTTAACACTGCCACAGCGAAAGAGGTGTCTCAGGGCTTCAGCTGATGTCCCAGGAGTGCCTCTCACAACGTCCTAGGTTCAAGTTCCGGCGGTGACAGTATTTTCGATACTAGCTAGGTAGCTGCATCGGTCGCTGTTTGGAGGAGAATTCTGGCGGTCGGGTGCTTTGGTCGATAGTTTACCATGGTTTCTCCGATTATCATCAGGCGAATCCCGAAGCAGTACAAAAAAAAGAGACCACGGACAACGCGCGGATTTTCCTTCCTCTTTATTTTCCTTCCTGTTCTCTCCCGTTACACTTCCATGCACTACACTACCACACATTCTGGGAGACCGGTCGGGAGCTTACTACTTGTTCCATTTGGGGCGGTGCCAGCTGGTGGGAGATACTTGAACAGGGGAAAACGCCACTTGCCGACGCTAGGTCGGCGCCGGTTCTGAATCTTCAGTGGGGGAAGATGGCCCCCACCTCCCGAGGAAAAACATGCATACATGAGAAACTACCCTTACCGTACTAATGACAGTTGACGCACTCGGAATTACTAATCAATCATTAATCGTTAACATTGCAGTACTCTCGTTCTATTTCATAAGGCAAACGATTGCGTGTTCTACATGGAGACTAAATTAAAAATGAAAATTCAGTACGAGTTTCTTAGAAACCGTTCGAATAGGTGTATACACTGTTGTCTCAAAATGTTTTCTTACAAAAGATGTGAAAGTCATTAAACTTGAAAGTATGAGTCAGCGGATCTACCTGTTTCCTCCAGGATGAGGATTGAGATAAATGACGTCTGCTATGCAATATACGAAATATTTCATTTCTCTATTGATGTTCATCGCGGGTCATTAAGCACATGTGGCAGTATTATATCATAAGGGTACATTATAGTGTTGTATTCTTTTCACGAAAGTATATCCTGTAAAATTGTAATTTAATGTGTCTTTTGGATTCCGTGCACAGAAAATTTCTTTGGTATCACCCATATCAGTCGTGCTCACTCGGACTACAATTTTACAACTGCAGCCCAACCGAACTTAAAACAACTTTTTTGCTATGAAAAGCTGCGAAGAAGACTGGTTGCTAAGAGTAACATGTTATCAAACCCCCCACCACTCTTAAACTCGGATGAGGTTCTGTGCCAGCAAAAATAAATGGCTGGCCACACGTGTAGTCTGGTCGAGTACACCTGAGTTACGACACTCTTATTGCTCCACCCTGCCATTCATCGGCACTCAAAAGGTCTTTCGTGGTACCTATAGGCCGTCCAATGAGAGAATGAAGTAGATGTAAACAAATGGGTACGTATCCCTCCGCTGAAGCGTTTGGGCCGGGGACACTGAACTATCATCTTACCAGCTGTCAACGCTCCGCTGTCACTGCTGGCTGTTGGCGATCTCAAATTCATCAACATGTTGCACAGTTCCCTTCTATCACAAGGTGCAGGATGCCCAAGAGAAACGGACAACTGCTTGATAATTCGGGATAGACATTGTAGCAATCGTGCGAATAATAATTCTTTCACTCGGCGTGTTATTTCTGAAATTATTATAAACATTATTGTCGACAGGACGACACGAAACTTTTGCACTCCACAAAATCGTGAGCAGGTCATGTCGTATATGACATAGTGATTTTTAATAATATATGTAAATACAATGTTTAATACAGCACTACAGTGATCTATCATTCATTTACTGTGAAATTTATTCGAAAATAAAAAAGGTCGTTCTTGCTGAATCTGACAATAGCTCTATCGTCTATCAATTGCAAATTCGGTATTCTCACTGCGTAATGAATTGAGTACGTTTAAAATAAGTGTAAAACAACAGTAGTGGTTTCGCTACATTCTGTCGGATTTCTCACGAATGTTTTGCAAAATCACACGCTGATAGTGATGAAGATGACAGTTCAGTCAAGGCACTTGGCAAAAAATAAGGTACACAGAATACACTTAATAACCACCCACAGTTTTAAGATCTTGACGTTGTAATGAGAGTTTCTTATACGCTTTTCGATTTGCTCAACTCAAATACATTCACTCCTTTACAAGCAAACGTGTTACGCAAGTCCGCTATTACATCGAAATTACTTCTTCAGTTGGTTTATATTTTCGTTTACCCATTTCTTTTGAATTTACACGTATCATACATGTATCACATATTATGTAAAGTAAATTTACACTTTTTGAGACGCTTACATCTGATTTTCTACTGTATATTACGAGAATTTCCTTGAAGTGTACGAAACTATTTTATTACGCGTGTACATAAAAAGTGCGAGGTAGAATGTGTATCGAGAGCTTGCAGTCAATCAGCGATTACCTACCCATATGGCAATGTTTTCATTCACTTCGTTTTCTCGTTGGACAAAGAATGCCACTCTCCTGGGGACAATTCTCAGTAAAGAAGACCCGCGCGTGCCGCAAATATCATTCACACATACAGGGTTACCAGATTGGGGAATGTACCCAAAATGGAGATTTTTTTCGTTGTAGGGAAAAATAAGGGAAATGTTTGGGTATTTTTTGGGGAAATTATTTTCATCTGGAATCGAGATAGAAATATTATTTCAATTATTCTTAATAAAAAATTATTCTCTCAATTTTATATGTATCAAAAAGAGAAAAATAAACGACAGGTATAGAGAAAGAAAAACACGAGAAAAAAGAAGATAGGGCTTGGAGCAATTCAAAGGATGATGTTTAGTTGATTTGAATTATTTGGATTTTAGAGCACAGCCAATGGAATCGTCAGCGACAGCTCATGTTGTTGGTCCATAATTTGGAGAACATTTTTAGTGTTAAAGTTGGGGAATTTTGTTTCGTAGGAGAAGTTGTTTGGGGAACTTCAGGTGTGGTGGTGGGGAAAGAGCTCGCAATACATCTGGTAATCCTGCCTATATGGCACGCATCTCGATCTTGAACCATAACATTCTATATGCACATGATAGCCCGCAGCTGCATCTCAGTGCCTGCATCTTTCTTCTGGTAATGGATGTTGGAATCCAATTCTTCAATTATATAAAGTCATTGAAAAGAATTCTTTCACACAGTTACCTGTCTGGACAAGAGATTATGGAAGGGTCAGGGTATTGGGGACTGGGAATTGGGTTATCGTATTTCCATTATGGAAAAAGAGGACATGTCTTTTTAAAAAAAGATGACACTTCTCTTAAAATGTTTTAATATAATATTTTATTTTTCTTAAAGACAAAGTACTTACTTCTGACAAAATAAATACTTCAATCACTGTCATCAAAACGTTCACAATCACACGATAGGACTACTTCATTTTCATTAGACTTTTCTCTTTTATTCCAGAAGTATTTGGTGGATGATGAAATATCTCTCTCTCTCCCTCTCTCTCCCTCTCTCTCCCTCTCTCTCCCTCTTTCTCCCTCCCTCTCTCTCTCTCAACAATTAGAACTTTTCTTTGAACGTTGCAACAAACGCTTTGAACTTTTTTAAGTACATCATTAAACACTGATTTTCTTATTGGCATCCTGCTCGAAATAAGAACAGCCCACAGCAGTATTAACTCCACTTCCACAGGCCAGCAGAACAATATTAACACAGAGCACGGAATATATAACCAGCACCAGCATATAATAACAGTACAACTGTGGTATTGTGTGCTGGTGCAGGTGTTATACTGTGACAATACGTTGTAGTAGCTGATTGCAACACTGGCGCATTTCATGGAGTAAATGACGTAAATGTAGATATAGTGCATCCTTGAATTTTAGCGGTTGTTAGGTGAGAAAGTTGAAATTAAAGGTCATTTATTTATACAACAATAAAATGTTATGATGTCAAGGACTCCAAAAAGATGAAAAAAACAATATCCTTTGTACATCATACATCTAGGTTGCATTTAAAAATAATACCCCCCCTTTGTTGTAAAATCTACCCACGCAGTTTTTTCTTACTTCAAAAATAGGACATGTACGGGGAATAGAGGAGGTATGGTAACCCTTATCTCCCCTAGACTTTGACCCAGAAGTCCGACCCACTAGACTATCTAAGGTCATTTTTAAACTTTACAGACAATTTGGTAAATAAAATTATATCACAAAAATTTAACTTTTCGATATCTGCAAGCTGCTATGGAACAGTGAATCAATGAGCCACAAAACCTCTGGCACCAATCGTTTTTGTAGCAAAAATATAAACAAGCTTATTTTAGCAATAAAATACTCGTGTATTTACGTTACACTCAGTAATGAACAATTTTCTGAAAGTCAAGCATCTTTGCAGAAATAATATACTAAAAACTGTTTATGACTTTCCAAGTAAAACAACGGCTTAATTTTCTTTCCTCTATTTGTATCGCTAAAACTGTGTTCTTACAATTAAACAGTTCATTTTTTCACATTTTGTCAATTTTTTCCAAAGATATTTTAATAGAAAAGAGACTTTGAGAATATCTTAGAAGAACAAAACCTTTTCTCAGATCTCAATTTTCTTTAGAAAATTTGCAGCTTTTTTATAAAACGTCTTTTCAATGTTTGTGAAATTTGCAGTTCCTAAGTTTGAGATACCAAGGAATTTATAAGAGATTTTTTTAATTATTTGAATTCAAAAATGCATTTACTTATAAAAAGAAAATATTGACATCGAGGCAGGATATTTTAAAAAAATACAGATGTGTAATTTCTGAAAACTATAACTGTTAACCAAAATTACGCTCGAGCTTCTATCTTTAGCAGTACAAAATCTTAAAGCAAAAATTTGCCCGTTTTTGGCCAATTCTTGATCTTAAAATTGCCCATAATTCACTCACAATTACTTGAAAACTACTAATATTATTAAAAAATACTTGGCATAATTAAAGATTGAGTAACGAAAAAGAAATATTAAAACACGCCTCATTCTCAATCATGTAATTGCATGAAAAGAAGCACTGTCTGCATTTTTCAAAAATTATGAGTTGATAGTGATGCGTTATCTTTAGAAGAATGTTTTACTATAATCATTTTAAAAAAAATTAAAGGAAACATTTGGAGCCATTTTTGTGAAAATTTCGAAAATATCCCAGGGTGACAAGTAAAGTACCCCATAAAACTAAAATTTGTTTCAAGTTCGTAGGGTTTCGGGTCAATTTTAAAGTTTCGATCTAATTAATTGGCCAATATTCACTTTAGCATGTTCCGTAAATCGTTTAGAGACTAATTTTTACAGTCGGATAGAAAAACAGACGCAAGAACGGGGTGGAAGGACGGATTGATGCTTTGAATAAAAAAGTCTTCGCTTTCTGGCCACCCCAAAATGGGGATTTAGGTTAAAATCTGTCCATCGATTTCCCACAGCATTACACAACTTTCTCTCTAATATTTACATCACTTCGTGTATACGTACACACACGAGAAAGTAATTAGAAATGCTGCAGAAAAGCACAGACTCTGTCGTTTAAATTAGCGCCCTATTCAGTCTGTGCTATTTTTTCAGTGTCCTCCACCATTTTGACAACCGGTATCCCACCTTTTTGGCGACTAAAAGAACTTCCAGGGCCTCTTGGAGAACTACCTGTACCTCTGCTGATATTCTCAGTAAAAAGCTCTCTCAACGCAGCGCGTACATCGAATAGACATATCTCGGTCCTGAACCTTTATAGTTTTGGTTGGTAACCCTTTGTTTAATGTCCGTGCTCGTGGATGTAGGGAGCTACATCCGCACACATCATTAATATTTACATTACAAATGTTTTTATATATTATTGCAATTATGGATACAAGTGTTTAAAATGAGTTCTTATAAAGTTTTTCAAACACTCACTAGAGGGTTTTTTTTGTAAAAATGAGCTCAAAATTGTGCATTTTGAGAAACGCTCAAAGGACATTCTCTTTCTAAACGGTTTCAAATTACTTAGATACAAAAGTTGAAGCCACCAGACTTTTTCTGTAACATTCTGAAAGTCGCATTACTGTTTATTAATTATACAATACGATTACATTTATTACATTAAGATTAATTTACAATACATTACAATTATTAATTATACAATACGATTACGGAATACTATCACACATTCATATGACGCACGTTGCTTGTTACGGCAAGAAATTATAGAGGTATAGTCTAATAAACGAGTAACTCGGTGTGCCCCACCCCACGAACACAAGTTAAAAAACATACATGCCTTACGTGAATCTCTAACCTACAGCCTTAGTGCCCAAGAACTTTGGGCGTGTTTGCCCCAAGCCCCTCACTCAAGAGCCCAAATCTCATCACCGTACAATTTGTAAACGTATTTCGTTTATGTAACAACTAGCATACCCTTGCGAGAACTCTTGAATGATAAGCCCCACCTTTCCGTAATCATTTGTCTATCATATTAATGTCTATCATGTAAAAACAAACGATTTTTTCTTTCAATTCTAAGCATCAAAATGTATCTCAAGATTTCGTCATCTACTTTAAAAATACAAATCATTGTTAAGAAAAGTCATAAGGCAAGTTAAAATCATGAAACAGGATCAGGATATTTTAAACTCTAATGACAATACAAAATCAATGTATAATATTGTAAAAAGTACGACCAAATCAACTAGAAACCTTGTAGAGAATGTTGTTTTAAAAGATAACGATAGAGATGTGTACGATCCGGTAACAGTAGCTAGTCTCTTCAACCAATACTTTTCGAGAATTGCTGCCGATCTTACTAAGGGTTTTCAGCCACAAAATTCAGCATCTGATGTTTTCCTAAAAAATCTTAGAAACAATGTTCGTTTCCGAAACCTCTACCTATGAAATTCTGAAAATAATCGGTAAAATAAAAAATAAATATTCGGCCGGTTTTGATGAATTTCCGGATTGTTTGTTAAAGGCGTGTGCGCCTGCCATTGTACACCCCCTAACGCACATTTTTAATGCATCCTTATGCATCGGCATTTTTCCAGATATTTTCAAAACGGCTAATATTAAGCCGCTCTTCAAAAAAACAACACAAATGAAATTCAAAATTATCAGCCAATTTCTTTTTTGTCAGTATTTTCAATTTTTTTCATGTGCGAATGGAAACCTTTCTCAATAAACACGACGCGTTTTCAGATTGCCAATATGGATTCCGAAAATCCAAATCTGCGGGAACAGCCATTTTTACATTTTCGGCAGAAAAAAATTCATTGCCCACCCCTGATAACGAAAAAGTGGATAAAACCAGTTGCTAAATTAAGAAAAAAATTCCCCAACATGTGGTGTAGCCAGAATCCCTCTTTTGTGGGTCCTTGATACCCAAGAACTAATTGAAAGGAAAACGTCCGTCCACCCATCCGTCCGTCTGTGAAAACTACTAGCGCCTAAACCATAGGTACGATTTCATCCAAAATGAATATTCCCCGGTTTCAGTCAAAGCTTGGAGATTAATTTCTTTTTATTCTTCTTTTAATTCTTTTAAATTTGGGGGTACTTTACATGAAGCCCCCCGGACATTTTCAAAATATTCTCAAAAATGGCTCCAAATATTTTCATTAAATTACTTGTAAGAATATAATAAAACAATTTTACGTCAAAAAAGTGTATTGGCCAAAACAGTATTTTTCTTATTGTCGCAGGCAACGTGTTGTGGCATAGGTCCGATTTTAACGGATTCTTCTGAATTTTCGAAAATTGTGTAAGTTTGAATTCTTTCCGGCGTCTTTCTCCAACTACAAAATTGAAGATAAGATTTTTCTTTCAAATGAAATTTGGTTGTCCAAAATTAGTTCTTTGTTTAAGGTCATATACATTGTTTTGAAAATTTTAGTAGTTTTCGCGCAACATGGCCTGCACTATTTGCAATTTTTAAAAAAATAAAAAAAACAAGAATTTCTCAAGAACGGCTCCAAATTTTTTCTTTAAACATTTGGTAAGAATAGTGCTAAATGTACTCTATGAAATGACATAGTTGCCATACTCTTCTATTCTTTTGTTTTTCCAAAAAATACAAAAATTTCATTTCTAGACTTATCTCCTACGTCGTTAATATTTACATTAGCGCCGATTGGTTCACATTTGTATATTTACAAGTGCATGTGCTTTAAATATTGTCAAATAAAGTTTCTCGAGAACTCAACCATTTTCTTTGAAAACTAGCTCCAAATTCCGCATTTTCAGAAACGCTCGAACGCCATTTTCTCGTAAATGGCTCCAAATTTTGCCTTCAAACGTTTGGAACGGATAGTGCTAATTGCACTCTTTAATATGATGTAAAGTTTACTGATTACTATTTTTTGTTTTTCAAAAATTAAACAAATGTATTTTTAAAGGATCTCTCAAATCTTTAATATGCACATTACCAGCAATTTCTAAACACTACTGTGTTTGTGAGGGTCAGTTCTTTAAATGACTTTAAATAACGTTTTTCGAAAACTCAAAAGTTTTCAGTGAAAAAGAGCTTTAAATTTCCCATTTTTAATAGGGCTTAAACGTCATTCTTTTAAAAACGGCTCCAAACTTTTCAAAGAAAATTGCCATTTAGGACAAGGTTTTACTGTTCTTTAATATTTTACAATTAATATTCCCATTCTACCATAAGAAAACTGAAAAATTAAGAAAATGTCAAAAATGATTTTGGGCGGCGATAAATGGCAGCAGATAGGGTTATGTGGCAATTCCGAATAGCTAGCCCAAACCCAAGGAAATAGAAAACTAATAAGGGAAAGTCTGTGCCATTCTGTAGCACTAGTTTCTTTTCTTAAAAATGTTGCCTCATCATTGGATCAAAACGAAGTAACTATTGGAATATTTTTAGATCTTACAAAAGCTTTTGACGTCTTTGTTCATAACATTTTGCTTTCAAAATTACCTTCATATAGAATCCGTGATATTGCTCTACATTGGCTATGTTCGTACCTTAAACAACGATCTCAGAGAGTAAAAATACCTTACTGGAATGATAGAACTTTATGTACACACGTTTCCGGTTTTTTGCCAATTGCACGTGGAGTCCGCAAGGATCTCTTTAGGCTCTATTCTCTTCCTATTATACGTAAACGACATGCCTTTAGCGATTCGAAGCGGAAGAACAGTTCTCTTTGCGGATCATACAAATATTCTTTGCAATAAAGAAACCGTAAATAGTACAATATCAGATTTTCAAATTGGTTCCGTAATAACAAATTAATAGTAAATGAAAAGGAAACTGTTTCAATGCAGTTTTCCATTTCAAATAAAAAATTCTGTACACCATTGAAAATGAACGGTGTGCCATTGACTGATGTTAGAGTAATAAAATTTTTAGGTCTATCAATTCAGTCAAACCTCAAATGGAATGTCCACTTAAATTAATTGAACACAAAATTAAGTTCATTATGCTAAGCGTTTAGAATTCTTTCAAATTCCATCAGTCTTCGTACTGCTCGTTGTGTATATTTTGCAAATGTTCATCCCCGCCTGAGATATGGCATATTCTGGGGAAACACATTTTATAGTTCCCAGACTTTCAGATTACAAAAAAGAATTGTACGAATAATAAGCAAATCTCACTCACGTGATTCTTGTAAGTCTCTCTCTTTATTAATCTAGGAAGTTTACCATTACCTTGTCTCCTGATTTACGAATCAGTAGTTTTTGTCAAAAATGACTTACTTAAGGGCGGGAATATCAGCCGCCAGCAAACGCCGATGCCTATAAGTATAACACACGGCGTAGTAATCATATTCATCAGGTGGCAGTATTAACAGCTCACTACAAAAACTTCACATACAATTCATGTACATTACTCTACAACACTTTGCCAGAAGACATTAAATAGAAAAGTTTAAGCCACAAGGAAAATCTTTTCTGCTGCGTAACTGTTTCCATACAATTCGAGATTATACCGACCATCAAAAGGAAAGTAACATTATTTTTAACAATAATAGTTAATGTAATTATGTATGTATTATTCTCAAATGAGAAACTTCATAAGAAATCAGTTTAATCACTTGTACTCATAAATGCAATAATATATAAAAACTTTCGTATTTTACGACGTGGGAATATATAAAAAATATATTGCGACATTTTTGAAGAGTCAAACAAAAAATAACAATATTGGCGCTTAATTCCATGTTAATAAGTGCCTTACTACTATCCATAAAGAAAGTTTAAAGAAAAACTTGAATCCGCTTTTGAGAAAACCTCGTTTTTAATTTGCTTACTTTTCAACCAAAATTGCGCAATAAATACGAATTTTTTTTCAAAAACTAGTTGACATTAACGAAACATTTCATTTTGAACACATTTCATAAAGAAAAATATCAATAATATTCTTCAATAATGTAGTAGTACAAAAGTGAAAAAAAATAAACTTTTCAATTTTCGAAAATTGAGAGTTGACAGTGAAAATCAGAACGAATCCATCGTTACAAGTTTATTCATTCTTTTCTGTCAAGAATTTTAGGGGGGAATTTGAAGCCTCCTTTGAGAAAAAACTGTAAATATCCCAGGGTCTTCATCCGAAAAAAAACAAAAATTTCAAGAACTCTTTCGAAAATCGGAAGCTTTGAAGTCGTACCGTATTGATTGGAGAATATTATTTTGCCAAAATTTCAAGGAGTAGTTTAGTCCTTAGTGTTGTTTGTAGCCCGACATATATACATATTGACATTAAGTCAGTCAGACAGCCTGTCTCTATTAGAATGACAGGCTAACTGATCGACAGTTAACTAATAGATAATCCGACAGACACATAAGCTAACTGACAGATAACCTTACCGGCAGACAGATAACCTAATTGGTAGGCAGATAAGTGACAGACATAAGCGAACTGACAGACAGATAAACTAACAGATACCTGACAGAAATACTCGTAGGCTGACAGAGAGAAGGCTATCTGATGGACAGATGAGATAATTGACAGAGGCTGGCTAACTGACAGAGTGACAAACATATTGAGAAATAGACTGACAGACTAAGAGACGACAGGCTGACTTATTGGCTAACTCTCTGCTTGACGGCCAGACGGCCAGGTATCAATGTACCTGGTAATGTATAAATCCGTTAAAGTCTTCTACGTCGATTTTTCGCATCATTAATATTCCGACAGCATAATTTTCTCTATAGCCGTATATGATTCAGTATCTACGTGCGTATACGAAAAAGTAAAAAATGTGTTTAGTAAGTAAATTATGACTTAAAATTTGTACTTATCATTTTCAAGTCCCCTCAAAACAATTACGTCCATTTAGAGAAAATAACCATTGTAGAACACCTAATGAAATTCAAATAATGAAATAAGTTGATGTTTTTTACAATTGATGGATTAAAAACTGTCAGACAGCAAGAGAGATACAGTCAGATGAGTACCCTGTACAGAGCCGTCTAACCATTTGCATCTGTAAACCATGATTGAAATGATATAAAATGCACTTTTAGGTCGTGTTTTCCTACAGGTCGGAAGGCATCTCTGAGATGGCATCGGACAATGGAGATTTTGCACGCTTCACACTTCTGTCTGCTCGGACTTCGCGATCTTGTGAGAAGACGTGTAGCATTGTAGTCTACTGGCCTATTGAACAGTAACATTTTGAACTCGTCTGACCACATGTTTGCTGTAACTTTGCAATGGACTGAATATTCACGTAATTTGTTGTAAAAATGATAAAATATTTTCTTTACTTTTGAAATCCATCGTCTTTCATTTGTAATTAAATTAAGTGCCTGTGCAGCTTAAAAAATAAAAATTTCAATTCAATGCAAAAAATTATTTTAACTCTAATATTAATGTATACATATCTCATTTTTACATTATAATACTTCTTGAATTTTTTAGGGAGGTGAAATAGCTAACATTCACTTGAGAGGAAGGCCGGATTACCAGGACAAGTTTAACGATGAAACGAAGTAGGTTTCTCTCTTGTTTTCTGTCACTGCAGGTAACGTCCCTATGTTTTCCGATATTTAATATACGTTTCTAATGTTTTCACTAAGACCTTATGTAGAAATATGAGCGAAAAGCAGTTGGCATCTCCGAGATCCCTAGCAAGTGGATCCGGGAAAGGATGGTCATCTGATATACGTCATCGACCTGCAAGGACCCTTCCTAAAACCTTCGATCTGATGCCATCGACGCCATGTGGTGTCTTCCGAAATTTGGGACGTTTATTTTATCAAATAAATCCGAAAAAAGGACTAATCTTCGGCATTACAAGTGAACAGAACGGAACAATGAATGAACTTGTACAGATTAAATGTTTAAAACTTCTAGGGTATTAGGGGGGTAGAAAATGATTACTCTTTGCCCATAGACAAGTAACGGGAAATTTTATAATTAGGAGTTAACCCGCCGTTACTCGCGCTGTTAGAAAAAAGCTAACAATTCTGGATCTATTTAAATAATATTACTATCTTTCAACACACGTAGATAGCGCTCGAGCAATGGCTTGGCGCATGAATTAACTCTCCATCCATTCATAGTTTTTATCAGTTTTGCAAAGGAAAACAATATGAGAAGACGCTGATTAAGGCGGCGCATCGTGTTAGATATTTTCTCACGCCCGAGCAACGGCTTTGAATTTCGATACGATTATCACATCCACTCTTCTGCTATTCAATTTCTTTTGTGACTTTAATGCTTGCGTGAAGATCAGAAAAGGTAAGTGTCTCATCTTAATCGTGTTTTTTTATATCTTAAATCAAAGGTAAGATTCATAGATTTAGCAAGAATATCGTCCGCCATCCCTTCGCTGAAGTTTCTGTTACTTAGTTTTGTTTTCTTTTTAGAGTAAAAAGTTATGTCGGGGAGCAACGGAGACAGAAAAGAAGATGTGCTTTTTGTCCAAAGAGGCAAACTAGGTTCACGCAGCATTGTTGTAATATTTGCTCAAAATCTCTCTGAAAAGAACATCCAAGAAAGACTTTTTGTTTGCGATGAATGTAGTTCTGAGGACGTTTATTTTAGTTCATAAATGTCCCTGCATGTTCCAATGCAGTGAAGTTATATTGTTTATTGCTTTAATTGTATTCTAGGATTTGCCTTTTTAAATAAATTTCCTTTATATAATGCTTCACTTTATGACTGAGATTTTGATTTGAGTGGTTGTTGTAAACAAAAATTATGAGGCTCCATGTCATCTAAATGCATTATTACATCTACATAAGTTATAGAACTCAATTACAAATATCTAGGAATATTATTGCACGAATTTGATTCATAATAAAACAATAAATAGAACATAAACAGTTACTAGATAAAATCTAACATGTGAGTAATCCCGTTACAAAAATAATGCGCGAGTAATGGCGGGTTAAACATGTGCCATTTTCTTCTGTTTGTTACGCAACTACTAATGCACACGTATGCGAAGAGTCATTTATCGATGTAGTCAAGATGTTTTAACGCATTCTAGGGTCGTCATGACATGCTTACCAACCCATTTCAATACCACATAGATTTCTAGTTTCTATATTAAAAAGTATGGGTCACCACTTTATTAAAAAGTATGGGTTACCAAAAGCACTAACTCTTAACTCAATTATTTGCTCCTCTAGACCCCCATATGCTTCTCTTGCTCTTTGATGTATCCCCCTCGAGTCCCCTGAATGATCTCTACAGGTTATCTGGCATATTCTTCACATATTCTCTCGTATGTTCACGAGACGTACCATTGCTCTCATATTGCTTTGCACCTATGTTCCCTTATAGTATCCTACACTTATGTATTTATAAATGTACGTGTATGTGTTTTTGAGTGTCTGAATATAAAACAAGAGAAGTATAACTTACTCGAACGTTCGAACTGTGAAATTTATGTTGCACAGTGTAAAAAATGCAAATAGTGTTCAGTTTTAGACCATGGCATGTATATAATTAGAATATGTTAGGAAGTAAGACAAAGTAAATTTATATTAGTTGGTAAGTATCTATTTTGTAAGCTAGGCCGTAAGTGTTCGGTGTAAATAATATGTCAGAATAAATGTGAATGATGTTCCCTTCTATCGCAGTCAAGGAAATTTCATGTGCCTGCCGAACACCAGAGTGTAAGCGGTTGCCTAACAACAAGGGGTAGATGTCGCATTCGTAACTCCGTTGTATGTATGTACTTTGGCCTAACAGCTCTTTACGGTGCCTACCACAGGCTCTTTGAGACCTATCAGCGGCGTCCCGGCCTTCTGGCCATGGGTTAAGGGGTACGTGTGGTTAGTACAAGGTTAGTCCCTGGTTGATTTTGAGCGAAATCGATTGGATGGTGAGGTTTGAGTGATAACTCAGAAATGGGGAAAAGCAGGGGAGTAAAAATACCAGCAATCCCGCTTTGTCCAAATAAATAGACCCGTATTTTTTCCCGGTCTCTGGAGAGGCACGCTGTTGTTCTGACCGCCACATCAGGGGGTCGCCCTTGCGGTCCGCACGGACTGTAGCCGTACCTGCCCATTCGTAGTTGACGACATGGTAGGCGTTGTACAACGCGTTCGCAATGGAAGCCATCTTCCCAGTTGCCGCAGCTCAACCCAGCGACGTGCTGTCCCAGGCACTCACAGACGTACTGCCACCGCCAGCTGCCCTCGCGTCCTCTTCAGAGCCTGCGCTCCCCGCCCCCTCCCACTGCTTCTTTACGCCGACCTTGCACTCCCCCCGCCACCCGCACCCGCCACCCACCACCCGCCCGGTGCGTGTCCGCCCGCCTGCCCTGCGACTCCCACCCTACTCCTCCAGTTCATTTACTGGACGCTCAACTTTTCTTCTTCGTATTCAAAAGAAGGTGATGCGCGGACAGGAAAGGTCTGTCTGCGCAACAGCTGCAACGGGAGAGACAACTGTTGACGTAAACTTCTCACCCCACAAGGGGTGGGGTCGACTTTCACATCACATCAACTTATTCATCCGACTCATTGGAATGGCTGCCACATTCTGTTTCATTTGCCGTGACCCTGCAACCTTCACAATGATGCCGTTGACGTCTTCTCTATTACTTATTCAATATTTCCTTCAATAATCACTTTTATCAGTATGTACGCAGTTGTAGGATAAAAGTGACTAACCGTGAGTCAGTTTTTTTTATTTTGTTAAGAATCGATGAACTAGTTTATCCTAATCTAGAATTCTGCGGGATGAGGTAATGTAAGCAATTCCATGTGCAATTGAAAATGTACAAAATGCAATTGGCTGGTATTAAGGATGCAAACTTCCAGAGTCACTTAATTCAGTCAAACCTCAAGTATATCCATATGAATTGATTGAATACTGAATTAATTTCAGAATGTTCGGAACTTTTTCAAATTATCCGTTAACTGAGGAAATGTCATCCAACTTCATTACCGCTGTCGTGCTGTCTGTGAATTCGCGAAGTTTAAAAAATTATTTTCGGTGTTTCTTTTCATGTTGATTTGATCATTTTCATCCCATTAACAATCGTATAATAAATAATAAACTAAAACGGTTTGTAAGTAATATTTTATAAAATAAAAATTATAATTTATTACTTTCCGAGTAAATGTCTGGTTACTGTTTGTTTCATACTCGTTTTCTCACAATAAATTATCTAAGTAAGAGTAAAAAGAAGCTTGAAATGTTATTAACTACATTAAAAAATCTATTTAAATACGCAAATGTATTGTTTCACGATAATTGTTCATTAATGAAAATGTGTAATGTGCCTTCCTTGTTTTTTACGAATTTTTTGTACAACTATTTATCTTGGTTTTCCCTTAGAAGTACCCATCTCGTTTCGAAATATGTGGTATTCTTTTCAGTTTCTTCTTTTCCTTCCTCGACTGCTGATATTTCCTCTAATATTTATATTTCCCTTCTTCTACTTCCTCACCTCGTTCTTTAGGACCTTTCTTTTCGTTATTTGTATCGTGTTCACTTTCAACAGCAAACCGCCGTCCACGTCGCTGTGAATATTACTATACTGAAAAAAGGATCCCATGAATCCCAACCAGGTTTCAATAGTTGCACAAAAACTTCCTACGCGAAACGGAAAACTTGTTGCTTTACTCCTTTTAATGGACACGACATCTGAGATAAAAGTTAACCTTGGTGGACCAACCAGCCTGTGATTTCTGAGAGGGTGATGTTGCTTCATAAACGGACCTGTCGGCCTTATTAAGACTAATCATGTAAGGGAGCAGTTGTTGGTCACAGCAGCCTTGTTAGATTAATTACGTATTGAAAAAAAAATTTTTAAATATTCAAAATCTTTTAAACTAATGTTTACCACATTTATCAATTGTAATTGATAAATATAGTTTTTAGTTTGCAGTATGCGTACGTATATACGGAGTATATATGTCGGAAAGGAAAATTTATGTAATACTGCCGAAAATCCGCCTTTTTTCACGCAGAAAACGGCGGATACTGCGCGAAAAAACGGCGTATTTTCGGCAGAAAACATTCATTGCCAGGCCCTGAAGACGAAAATGTGGATAAATCCAGATGTTAAATTAAGAAACAAATCCCCTGACACGTGGTACAGCCAGAATCCCTGTTTTGTGGGTCCTTGATACCGAAAAACCAATTGAAAGCAAAACGTCTGTCCGTCCGCCTGTCTGTCTGTGAACAACACTAGCGACTAAACCGTCCTGCCGATTTTCTCCAAAATTGATATTCCCCGATCGATTTGACTGATCTCGTGGTCCTTTGAATTTGAAATCGATATTAACTTTGAGGGGTACTTAACACGAAGCCCCTGGGACATTTTCAAAATTTTCAAAAACATGGCGGCAACGATTTTCACTAAATTTTGTTGTTGGATATTCTGAAGGTCATTTAAGAGAATGGCATAGGTCTCGTGTTGGTTGAAAACTCCGATTTTTAGAAAATTGAAAAAAATTAAAATTGTTTCGGCGTCTTCCTACAAGCGCAATTATGAAGATAGAAATTTTTGTTTCTAATTAAATGTGTTCATAAAATATCTTTAAGTAAGGTCATGTTCAATTTTTCAAAAACATAGTTATTTCTTGAGAAATTTTATGTCAAACATAGGCAACATGTTTATTTTATTTTCCTTTTTCTTTCTTCTTTAAATACACATTTTTTGCAATCGTGGACATAATTATGTTTGAACCAAAGTTAATAATTTCAATTTGTTTTAGTTAATTACAATATAATTTTCTATAGCAATACAATATATATCTTGCGTTTATCAATCAAACCTATTTAAGAGATCCAGAGGATGAAATCTGCACAATCTCCTTAAGTCTTGGCTATTGTCGAGTAAGTTTAATACTAAGTAATTTGGGTGATTTTCTAGGCGTTTATAATGTTTTTGGAAACTTAATTGGACTTCCTGATCTATTGTGGGTATTTGTAAGTCATTGTGCAATGTTTTATTTGAAACAAACCACGGGGCATTGGCAAGTAATCTTAAAGTTTTTGATTGAAATCGCTGCAGCATTTCTAGATTTGAGTTGGCTGCAGTGCCCCAGAGTTGTATTCCGTAGGTCCAGACGGGTTTTCATATTGATTTATAAATCAGTAGTTTGGCATCTACATTGGCCAATGAAAGAGACGACTTTTTGCCTAGAAGCCAATAGTATTGTTTGATTTTGATTTCGAGAGCTTTTCTTTTCTTTTTGATGTGCGTCTTCCAATTCAGTTTTCGATCAAGATGTAGACCAAGGTATTTCACGCAATCAACCTGCGGTATATCCTGGTTGTTGATTTTAACTGGAGGACATCTATTTGGTCTGAGTGCAAACGTCACGTGGACAGATTTGCTTTCATTAGTTTTTATACGCCACTCTGTGAACCATTCCTGCAGCAGAGTGATGTATTCTTGAAGTTTTTCTGATGCTTCGAAGGCATTTTCGTGGGAGATCAAGAACGCTGTCATCAGCAAACATGGCTGACGTGATGTCCGTGGAAACAGGTAGGTCAGCCGTGTATAGTAAATACAGTAGTGGACCGAGAACACTTCCTTGCGGAACTCCGGCGGCGACAGGATAGAATGATGACGTTTCTTCCCTGAATTTTATTTGGAAACGTCTTTCAGTAAGATAGGATCGAAGTAGTGCAAAATACGGGTGGGGTAGGACATTTTTGATTTCATATAAAAGCCCTGAGTGCCACACTTTGTCGAAGGCTTGTACGACATCCAAAAAGAGTCCAGAACAATATAGTTTCTTCTCCAATGTTTCATTTATGACTTTCACTATTCTGTGGATTTGTTCAGTAGGTGCATGTTTCAGTCTAAAGCCGAATTGATACTCTGAAATGATATTTTCTGCAATGATTGGAAGTATCCGCTAGAGTAGAAGTTTTTCAAAGACTATTGACAAGATTGGCAATAAACTTATGGGCCTATACGAGGATACTTCGGAAATAGGTTTGTTTGTGAGTATTTGTATTTGTGAGCAGTTGTATTTGTGAGTTTAAGTGCTTCAAATGGCTTTAATTGAGGTTTTTGAAAGCTCAAATATTTTCTGTTAAAAAGAGCTTCAAATTTTGAATTTTCAGTAGCTCTCAAACGCCATTTTCTTAAAACGGTTCCAAATTTGTTGAAGAAAATTGCCATTTAGGAAGAGGTTTTACTGTTCTTTCACATTCTTTTAATAATATTTCCGTTCTACTATTAGAAAACCGAAAAAGGAAGAAAATATCAAAGAAATGTACTTTAGGCGGCGATAGGTGGAAGCTGGCAAGAGGATTTGGCAAGTCCGAATCACTAGCCGAGACCAAAGGAAATAGAAAACTAATACGAGAAAGTCTCTGTAGTACCACTAGTTATTTTTTACTTACGTTTGAGTATATTATTAAATATAGTATATGTATTACAATTAGAGGTGCAATAAACAGTTTTCTCTCGGTATATGAAAATAATAAATATTCGAAGAATTTAATACTAAATTTTGGGGTGATCCAAAATAGTCTGCATTTAATCAAATAACCTGTTCATTGGGGATTGTTCCAAATTAAAGGTCACTTCAGAACTGGTTATTAATTCCATAAAAAATTATTATTTGACTCATTCAATGAAATTCAGGCCAAACATTTTGTCTAAAGTGATGTATCTTCTCCCACTCCACAGAATACTAAAACTATGATTTATCGCTACCTCTCAATACATTAATTCGCAGTTGTTGAGTGTATATTCTTCTATACAATGTTTTATTGTTCCGTTCATGTGATAATAACAATATACAAGTTCATTGTTTTTCCAATGTATTAAGAATAGACCAATCTTTCCTTTTAGAAGATATATTGTTTTCATAAATGAAACATGATCATGTAGAATTTGTACTGATTTAATACCTTGGTCAGTTTCAAGGACATTTTCCCCTGTCATCAGGTTAAAAAAACAGGTGTTACAATCAACAGCGTGCATACAGGCTTAACAGTACAGAATTACAAAACGGTTATATGTGAAGCAATTAACATTAATGATACAAGAGGCAAATCAGAATGTAATAAGAACACGGAAAATCAGAATGTAATAAGACATATGTACGTAATAATATCAACATCGATCAAGATAGCAAGATATATACGTAATAGACACAGAAGATAACAACAATAGTGGACATGACATTTGTTGGAAGCGTAGGAGTTGTAAGCACATAACAATGATGAGCTTAGACAGTGTCAAATGGGCAAAGAAGTTTGTAAGATATTTGATTCAAATTGCATACCCAGCCGGTAAATTATAGTTGTGGTATAATTATATTTTTAATTTCAGTTTTTTAATTAATTTTACTACTTTTATCCGGCTTTTGTTTTATGTTTGTACATTTAGATTACAGAAATTGAAAACATATACGTAAGAAATGTAAATATGATTTATGTTAGTGATTTGTTACAAACATTTTTACTTTCCCGTATACGTACGTATTTATGGAGTAATACGTAGTATTAATATACGTAGTAAACAGAAAAACATGTAATGCTGGGCGATGTTTGAATTTTATTCCGAGTCTTCCTCCAACTACAAAATTGCACATAAAGATTTTTCCTTCAAATGAAATTTGTTTTCCATACTGAGTTGTTTGTTTAAAATCATGTACATTTTTTTGAAAATTCTAGTAGTTTTCGCGCAATATTGCTTGCAATATGCGCATTTTCTTAAAAAGCACAAAAAACAAGATTTTCTCAAAAACGACTCAAAATTTGTTCTTTAAACTTTTGGTAACGGTAGTGCTAAATGTACTCTATTAGATGACATAAACGCCATATTGCTCTATCCATCTATACAGTAACGTTTCTCAAAAACTCTGTATTCTGTGGAAACTAACTCCAAATTATGTATTTTTAAAAACGCTCAAACGCCATTTTCTCATAAATGGCTTCAATTTTTCTTCAAACTTTTTGAAAGGATAGTGCTAATTGCACTGTTTTATATGACGTAAAGTTCAAATTAGTGTATTTTTTGTTTTTGCGAAAATTACTTAAATGTAATTTTTTGAAAGATTTCTCACACCTTTAATATGCACATTTCCAGCAATTCTCATGATTATAGAAGTAAACACTGTTGTATTTGTTAATGTAAGTGCTTCAAATGACTTCAAATAAAGTTTCTCGAAAACTGAAAAGTCTTCTGTGAAAAAGTGCTTCAAATTTCACATTTTTAGTAGTACTTAAACGTCATTTTTTTTAAAAGCAGCTCCACATTTTTCAAAGAAAATTGCCATTTAGGACGAGAATTTTGTGTTTTCTAATATTCTAAAATTAATATTTCCGTTCTTACATTAAGAAACGGAAAAAATGAGAAAATGTAAAAAAATGTAGCGTAGGAGGCGATAGATGGCAGCTGGTTTTTTCAACGAAATGTATTTATCAAACCTACCACTTCAAATAAGGTCATGCTTAATTTTTTGAAAATGCGAGTAGTTTTTCTTTAATTTTAGCTCGCTGCGAATTTACTGCGCTTCAGACAGCTGGATGCGTCGTAAATTAGAATTTGCAATTTTGTATATTCTTTCTTTGTTCGTTTCTTAGTTTCGACCTTTCGTTAAACATTTACAGATTAATCTTTTAGAAATTATTTATTTTGAAATAAAAATTACTAGCTCTCACAGAATATCGACAATGCAGGGAATGCAACAATGGAATTCCGTTTCGCGCTCGCGAATTTCTGTGAATTACGTGTCATTGTTTTGACTTGAAGTAGCTGTCTGAAAAGCAGTTATAATTGTCAAATTTATGTTGATATTTGCATGAAAATATTTAGTTTTTGCATCAAATGCTGTACCATTTGTAGTAAGTAGAGAATTTTTGCATGGTTTTAAAATACTTTTCTCTAATCATGGCCCTATGAAATGCATTTCTATACTGTCCGGGGTATCAGGGCTTGTTTTCCAATAAAAGTTTGAAAAACTTTTGTATTATATTTTTATGCAGTTGTAGAATTCACGAAGTTCTGACAACATTGCGATAGAAACAGTAAGTGGTTCTCTTCTTGGATGAATTGGATGTTTTCAAATAATAGCCAAGATGTTACTAGCGCAAAATGTGAAATATTTCAGTACTACGTAGCGGTGTCCAATAACGCGGGAAAGTATGTGCTATTGTAGCATCACTAGTTTTGAAAGATATCTCACCCCGTTTCTATGCACACCTCCAGCAGTTTGCAAACACTGTTGTCTTTCTGAGTTAAAGTGCTTCAAATGACTTCTAACTACGTTTTTCGAAGACTCAAATTTTCTGTGAAAAAAACTTCAAGTTGCGAATTTACAGTAGCACTTAAACGCCATTTTGTTAAAAAGTCTCCAATTTTCTCAAAGAAAATTGCCATTTTGGACGAGGTTTTCCTGTTCTTTAATATTCTTAAAAGAATATTCTCTTTTTACTATTAGGAAACTGGAAAATTAAGGAAATGTAAAAAATTATGTGCTTTAGACGGCGATAGATAGCAGCTGGTTAGAGTATGTGGTAAGTCCAAATAGACAGCCGAGACCAAAAAAACAGAAAATTAATACGCGAAACTCTGTGCCATTCTGTAGCATCTTTAGCTTTTTAATGTGTCAGTAGGTGTTGAGTAACTTTGGGGGAAATGGTGACATATTCCCCCTATAAATATATGTAAACTAATTGCTTCAGAAACATCGAATTTGTTTCTTAAATTTCATGTGTAGAGTGACAATAGTGCGATTTCCTTGAAAGTTTGAACTTTCATAAATTAAACATTTCTACATATTCTTACCTCTTCATAGTAATACCAATGTACACTATACATATATTTCTTGGTTTAATGAACAGAAACTTTTCTAATAATATCTTATGAATTTTTTTGAATAACGATTTTTTTAGATCAAAATTTTGTATTTTCCAAAAAGAAAATTTTCACAAACTTTGTTCCAAATTATTTCACCAAGTTTTAATAATAGTAGCAAGAAGAAGGAGAACAACAACAACAATATTATATCTGTTTTACATGAATGATCTTAAAGTATTTACTAAGAATGAAGCGATTCTCTCCCAAATTCTGTCTGTCGTGAATGACTTTAGCAATGACATCTGCATGAAGTTTGGTTTTGACAAGTGTGCAAAAATCAATTTAAAAAGAGGCAAACTGACAACGTCAGAGAGCATTGAAGTTGATATGCACACTGTGATTCAAGATCTTGACCCTGGTAAAACTTACAAATATCTGGGAATTGAAAAATGTGAGACCATCTCGAACGACACAATGAAAGAGAAGGTGGTTAGGTGGTTAGGCGGAAGAGCAGGTCCTAGGGCCTGAGCCTCGCCATTAATAAAACATTTTTATTATTATTATTATTATTATTATTATTATTATTATTATTATTATTATTATTATACGAGGGTCAGCCAAAAAGTAATGCCTCCTATTTTTTCCTACGTTTAATTGTCAGGAAATTTAAATTCAATTACATAGGTTGAAAACCACAACATTGAGGATCATTTTGTCATTTTTGAATGTAATCTCCGCCCATCTCTACAGTTTTGGTCCATCTTTTAACAAGGGCATGTATCCCAGCACGGTGAAAATCACAGCTCTGTTTTCTAAGCCATTGACGCACGGATGTTTTGACGGCCTCCTCATCTTCAAAATGAATCCCACGATGAGCTTCTTTTAGTGGCCCGAACAGATGGAAGTCTGATGGTGCCAGGTAAGGGCTGTATGGGGGATGAGGCAAAACTTCCCATCCAATTTCGATAATCTCGTCAGAGGTGTGACGACTGGTGTGTGGTCTTGCATTGTCATGCAAAAGAAGAACATCTGCCATTGATTTTGTTGCGCGAACTCGCTGAAGACGTGCTTTAAGTTTTTTTGAGGGTTGTGACGTATTGAACAGAATTTATTGTGCGTCCCTGCTCCAAAAAATCAAGCATAATCACACCCTCTGTATCTCAGAAAACTGTTGCCATAACTTTCCCTGCCAATCGCAAAGTTTTGAATTTTTTCTTCCTCGGCGAGCTTGTGTGACGCCACTCCATTGACTGCCTCTTTGATTCGGGTTCAAAAAAATGCACCCATGTTTCGTCCCCGGTCACAATTTTTGTCAGAAACTCATCTCCCTCCAAACGGAAACGCTGCAAGTGTTGGGAGGCTATTGTTTTCCTTGCCTCATTATTCTGATCGGTTAACATTCTTGGAACCCATCGTGCACAAACTTTTGAGTACCCCAATTGTTGAATAATCGTGATCACACTGCCTTTACTAACAGAAATAATGCGACACACTTCATCTGCAGTCACCCGACGGTCATCACGAATGATGTCATCAACTTGCTGAATGTTGTGTGGAGTCACTGCACTCACCGGCCTGCCGCTCCGCTTTTCGTCAGTCAATGGTGTTTGCCCTTCAGCTTCCTTACAGCGACGAATTCATCGTCTAACAGTGCTGACATCCACTGTCACAACACCATACACTTTCTTCAGTCTTTCATGAATGCGTATGGGCGTTTCACCTTCTGCATTCAAGAATTCAATCACACAACGGTGTCTCAAACGAACATCGATGTCGGCCATCTTACAAACTTCTGCTGTGCTGCCACCTGTTGACGCAGAAAGTTACTACTGCAGTGGATTGCAGAAGAAGGTTTGAGGAATGGCGCCAAATTCAATTTTTTCACATAACTTAATTTAAAAAAAAAATAGAAGGCATTACTTTTTGACTGACCTACGTAAAGAGAGAATTTGCAGGAAGTATTACAGAAGAGTGAGACTGTCTCTGCAGTCCGCTCTGAATTCCAGGAATAAAATATCAGCAATAGGTAGTTTGGCGGTGCCTGTAGCCGAATACAGTTTTGGACTAGTGGACTGGACTGAGAAGGAAATTCGCTTCATGGATAGAAAATCCAGAAAACGCCTTGCAATGCATCATGTTGCCCACCCTCGAGCTGATATACATAGACTTTGTGTCACGTAAGGAAGGAGGAAGAGGCCTGAGACAAATTGAGGCCTCCTGGCACAGCGTATTGGTCGGGATGGAAAAGTATGTAGTCAGCCATTAAGATGACCGATGACCCTTTAATGAGGCAGGTCATGAAATCTGACCTAAGAATGGGAAACAGATTCATTGTTAGAGCAATTGCAAGAAGCATTGCAAAGAAAACTACGCAAGACACGCAGAATGACAGAGACACTGAACTTCTGATGCAACTTAACGTGAAATGCGAGACACAAAAATGTTAAAGAAGTCGCGGAGAGACAAACCACTTCACGGATAATATTTGAATCAAATGGACAGAGCACAAAACAATAAAGATCATTTATGTGGCTTAAAAGGAGAAGAATGAAGCCAAAATCGGAAGCACTTGTAATAGCTGCCAAAGATCAGAACACGATATTATGATAAAGTGGTTCTCAAAATTTCCCCAGATGATAAATGCCGCATTTGCCAGGAACAAGTAGGAACCATTGATCATATTGTCTCAGCGTGTCTAGTCCTAGCAAAGACCGAATAGTTGAAAAGACACGACAGGGTGTATAGCTACCTCCACTGGCAGATCTGCCCTTCAAGTTCCAAACACATGCCCCAGGTGTACAATATTATACGGCCAAAAATTAACACTTATATGGAAACATGATTTTTATAACGCAAAGAGAAATACCGGTCTTAGAGACCGCCATTTGTTATTGGGCGTTGAATGTGGGATGTAAAAGTGAAATAAATTATTGGCCTGCTTCAATCAATTCTTATATTTCTTTAGAGTATTCTAAAATCTACTTTATATGATAGAAACGTGAAAATAATTGACAAATATTGGTATTGTTGAAAATGATCGAAATTTTTGAAATACTTTGAAATTGTTGAAAAACTTTTTTATTTTTGTAAAACATTGAAATTTCTTCTAAATCAGTACAGCCTCCGCCGTCCTCTAAATCTGTACAGCGTTGATCCAACTGGTATTTGTGGGCTCGCAAGGAATTCGCCAGGAATAATTTTTGTCATTTTTTACTGTCCCAACAAGTTAATTTTCTTTTCATCAATTAAACAATAACATCTGCAGAACTAAATCAATTGTCTAAAATGACATTCCTTTTAGACCCTTCCTATTAGGTTTACATACACGAAGCATTGCTTAAGTAGGGTACTAATTTTTTTTCTCTTCTTGTGCTAGAATCGTCCGAATGAACTGGGCAATCTGTTGCAATTGTTTGAAAGTAAAAATATTAAATAAATATTTGAGAAAATCGCCCAAGAGTATATATGGAAATACCCGTCTCACAGACCACTTAGACACTAAGAGAAACAAACGGTCTCACCGCTAAGAAAACTGCGGGAAGAGAAACTGCCGGTCTCACAGACCGCTACGAAATCCAACTATTTCTCATAAATGCCGACCGCTTTAGCAGATGTGAACAAAACTCCGCCGAGAGATAGAAGTGGGTCAGGGAGGAAGCTACTGTGACTGGCAACGCTCACTCTGTGATTACAGAGTTTATGCCAAACATTGTATTACAATTTAACTTTACAATATACTTTAACTGGTCTTAATCATGCTCTGGAGGAAAATTTATATAAGAAAATGGGATTAAATTTCATTAAATATGTTGATAGATTTACAAAATTTGATTATTTTATCTTGATCTTCTGGTGAATGCAGGATGGCTTCGTATTTGAATTCAAATGACAGCCTCTGGTAGTTGTATCTGGGGCATATTTTAAAGATGTGATCTAGGTCAAGTCTGGTATTGCAAAGTTCACATGTCGGTGGAAATGATTTTTTCAATAGATATAGGTGGCTTAAGTTGGAATGTTCACATCTTATTCTTGAAAGGACTGTTTGGTCCCTGCGGCCAAATTTTTTATTGATGATTGGTGAGAAAAATGCGCTCGTTGACTGATGGATGTTGCTGGATTTATATCTGCGCCAAAAGCTGTTCCAGAGAAGGTTTAATTTGTGATTAATGTTTTCCCAGAAATCTTCAAATTTAATTGTTTCTGTTGGATAGATCTGGTTAATGTTCGTCGCAGCAATTTTGGCTTCTAAATCAGCAATTTCGTTACCATAAATTTCTTTGTGAGCAGGTATCTAAGCGATTACGATTCCCCCCCTGCTTTTGTTATGTTATAGTGAATTTCGTGAATGCAGTTGTTTATTTCCGATCTTGATTTGTGGTTTATTTCATCAACTGTTGTGAGGGAGTCAGTAAATATGATATACTTTTGATTCTCATGAGATTTTTTAATCTCTCTTAAGGAGAGTAATATGGAATATAATTCTGCAATTTTTATTGAAGTTACTGGATGGAGAGTCTGTTTTAATTTGAAATCTTGCGAATAAATGGCAGATCCGACTCCATTTTTATTTTTTGTCCCATCGGTGAACACATGGTTATAGTTTTTGTATTTGTTACAGAGTTCAATGAATTTTCTGTTCCGTTCTTCTGTTGTTAATTTTCCTTTTTTATATTCTCTGAGAGTTAAATCAGTATCAATAGCATGGAGAATTCAGGGTGGAATAATACTGATTCTCTTTGTTTCCATTTCGGGAATTTCAAAATCAATTTCTTTGAGAATAACTTTAATCCTTTTGTGCATAGGTTCATACCGTGGGTTTATATCATTTGAACTCTGAGATTTTGGAAACACATCACTATAAATGATTGGATTTTTTGATGTTGCCGATTTGAATGCATACTTGAGTAATAGAGATTTCCTTCGTTAGGTTAGTGACACTTCTTGATCCTCAATTAATATGCTTCCAATTGGTGTCGTGTGGAAACATTCAGTAGCTATTCTCAGAGCTTGGTTGTGGATTGAGTCTAATTTCTTGAGATGTTTTGCTCCTGATGTGTTGTACATTATGCATTCATAATCAAGTTTTGGGCGAATGATTGTTCTGTACGTTCGGAGAAGCACATCCATATCAGCTCCCCATGTTTTGTAGGAAAGAGATTTCAAGATATTCATTCTTCTCTTGCATTCGTTTGTTATGTAATTGATGTGTGTTTTCCATGTTAATTTGGAATCAAAATACAGTCCTAGTATCTTGGTGTTCCTAACAAATGCTAGTGGTTTACCTCCTAATGTCAGAGGTGGGCAGTTTATATCTTTGTTTTGAGAAGACGATACATTCCGTTTTTGGGGCGGAGAACTTGAAGCCAGTTTCTTGGGACCATTCAGGTTGTAGGTTGTTTAGTGAATTTTGGATCATGTCTTTGGTAGAAATAATGTTTTTCCTTTACATAGAATAGTTATATCATCAGCAAACTTTCTTGCAATTACTGGTGATGTAATATTTTTATCAGCATCATTTATAGCTAGTAGGAATAGAGAGACACTCAGCACAGATCCTTGGGGCACGCCGTTTTCAATTATTCTCTCTTCAGAGAGTTTACCGTTGACCCTAGTTCTAATGCTGAAGTAACTTTTTGATGAATTCAAACTTGTTTTTGCCTACTCCTATGTCTTTTAATTTCATTAAGATGTATTGTATCCAAACCATATCATAAGCTTTTTCTATCTCTAAACTTATTGCTAGCACATGTTGGTTGCTCTCGAACGCTCCTCGGATATGGTTATCGACACTAATAAGATGTGATATTGTAGAGTGGCCGTGGCGGAAACCAAATTGTATTTCTGATTATATTTTGATGTTCGAGTATCCAAGTTAGACGCAAGTTTATTATCTTCTCTAGGATTTTACACATATTTGATGTAAGGGAGATAGGTCTGTAGTTAGAAGCCTTTGTTTTATCTTTTCCTGGTTTCGGTACTGGTATTACAATAGCCATTCTCCATGGTTTTGGAAATACATGTTTAGTCCAAATATGGTTGTATATCTGTAGTAACCTGTCATTTCCTGCTTCAGAGAGGTTTTTTAGGAGAATGTTGGGAATGTTGTCTGGCCCGGGTGAGGTAGTTTTCAAGGATGCCAATACTTGCTGCAATTCTGTTGAGGAAATAGGCTTATTTAGTAGAAATTCGTCATTGGCGTCGTAATTATTATCGTACATTATATCTTTTTCTTGGTTCTCTTCGTTTATTTTGAATTGGTCTGAATAGTTTGAAGAGCTTGAATTTGCTGCGAATGTATGTGCTAAAATATTTGCTATATCTTGTGAATCCGATGTGTAACTATTGGATGCTTTTTCGATGAATTCGATCGTATTTCTTCTACAGTTACCTTCTATGGATTTTATTTTGTTCCATGATTCTTTGATATCCGTTCTATAGGTTAGAGATGACACGTAGCTTATCCACGACTTCTTACGGCATTCTTTCATGGTTCTCATCTTTTTAAATTGAATTTTGTTTTCTTCAGATCATTGTGTTTTGTATCTATCTAGAGCATGCTTGAATTCCTTGTGTACTTCCTTACACTCTTCATTCCACCAGGGTACATTTTTGCTTTTTCTCGACGTTCCGTAGAATTGAATTGCCGAGTTTGTTGCTAGCGTTATCGTGTTTGAGAAGCTGTTGACAATAGAATCGATGTTCTCATTCTCATCATAATCCTTAATTTCTTCAGTAATTGTTTTCTGGTATTGTTTCCAATCTGCTTTTTTGAAGTTCCATCTTGGAGAAAGTTGTTGGTATACCTCTTCACCAAGTTTTACACTTAGATTTGTCATTATAGGGAAGTGGTCACTGTCGTATATATCATCAAGAACGGTCCATTCACATTTGTGAGCAAAATTATTAGAACTTATCGTTAGATCAATTGCACTAAAGCTACCGCTGCTTACATTGAAATGAGTGGGTTGGCCATTATTAAGTACTATAGCATCGTGGTCGTTGAGGAGTGTTTCTGCCATAACTCCTCTGGGGGTCGATTTTCTTTGAACCCCATATGGAATTGTGGCAGTTGAAATCACCTAATATCAAATACGGTTTGGGCAACAGATCAGCAATATCTTTGAGTTCATCAGCTTTAAGTGGATGGCTGTTCGGGATATAAGTATTACACACAATTAATACAAAAGGAGCACTTATTTTTATGACAATTGCTTCTAAGTTTGTTTGGATAGGAATTTCTTCAGCACGGAGATTATTATTTACAAATATTGCTACTCCACCACTGGCATGGTTAGTGCTAGTTCTATTTCTATTGAAGCACTGATAATGTTTAATATGTCCTTTGAATTCGTTTTTAAAATTGGTCTCTTGTAAGCATAGAATAGCAGGGTTATGTATCTGGATCAGTAATTCAAGTTTTTTCACGTTGAGCAAAAAAACTATTTATGTTCCATTGCAAAATATTGTACATCTTATGAGTTATAGATGTTTATGGTTTCAGTAAATCACTCACATTGTTCATTAAGTTATACTATTCAGTAGATTATGAGCTATCCTGACTGGTATCAGCATCTGATGTTTCTTCTACAGAGACATTTCTTTTTAATTTCTTAATCATTCTAGTAAATCTATTTTTAATATACCGTTCTGTGAGTTTAGGGTATATGTCAGTCATCATTCTGATGATAGCTGGAATGTCAGGAGAGTAATCTTTAGCAATAATGATTGGGTCTGGAGCACCTAATGAATTTTTTAGAAACATTCTGAATTGTTGGTATGTCAGAGGAAATGCATTTTGGTTGGATTCTAGTGCATCTTTAGCTGGTGCAATGAGTTCTTCAACAGATTTGGGAGATGGGTTTTCATGAACAAGGGGGTCTTCATTTTTACAGTTTTTCTTTTTCTTTGGTTGCTTTTGATTCATTTCATGTTTTTTGTTCTCATTATATGAAGAGGATTCAGGTAGTGAGGAAGTTTCAGAGAGAAAGCTTCTTTTGTTTATGGCGGGGAAGTTTAAATTGTCCAAAGGTGGAGTTGGATTGGATTGATTTACAGTTGTTTCAGGTGGATTATTCATTGGTAGGTCACTGGCAATATGAGAATCGGTTAAATTAAGATCTGTTGTTTCATTGTTCATAGTCATTGAAGTGCATTGGCTGGCTATATGTCCTTCTAGTTTATAAAGAAAACAGGTTATATTTTCTGATGAAAAATATATTCGGTAGGATGTATTTTGGTATTGAATGAGGGTGGATGGTGGTAGTTTTGTAACACCTTCTGGGTCAATGAATACCTGTCTCCTGAAGCTCATTATGTGAGAAAATCCTGGTTCTGACATACCAGCTCTAATAAATGAAATGCTGGTAGAGATTCTAATGTTCACTTGATTGAGAGCTTTTTTTAATTTCTTCATGGGGTATAACTGGGCATACATTGGAGATGATGACGCGTTTGTGTTTGTTCAGCAGTGGTCTAATACCTACTTCAAAATTCTTTATATTTAACATTTGATGGTTATCAGTGATGAAGTCAGCAATTTTCTTTGAATTCAAAAATACACATATTATGTTGTTGGATATGCGAGAGATGAACCTGATATCATTTGGTTGAATTATTGTGGTTAACTTACTTATATAATCCTTGATGGTGAGACCTTCATGTGCTTCCATTATGATGGCTTGAACTTTGGATGGAAAGATTTCACTTGCTGTAGCTCCAGCATAAGATTTCTGTGCGGCAGCGTTAGGCTGCATTTCAGTAGGAGGTGAGGTTAGGGCTCCCCTGTTATCAGAGGAATCCATCCTTCGGAAGTAAACCAACCACTAAATGTGGCTGGTACAAGAAGAGTCGCAAATGATCAAAGTTCAAACAGTTCAGGCACACTACGAAACTCGCGTAAATCACTTTTTAAGGTTACTACACGCGGACAAATAAATATACGACGTTCACCTAATGACGGCCACATCGATCCTATCATTAAATTATTGTTTGCATGTTATTTACAATAATTTGTTCTGAATATTATTAAGTACAAACGTAATTGTAAGGAGCAGTTATATTAATAAGTTCACAAATAATAAGTGTTTTCTAAGAAACATAGTGGTGTCTAACATCGGTACAAAGGTACAAATGGGCTTGCGATTTGGCTGAATCCAACAGAGAAAGAAATCGCGTTGGTAGCTTTTGTTCCCATCTTCCTCGGAGTCAAGCGGGTACGAATTGTATTCATCGCATGGTATATTTATAAGCTTCGATGTTAGGGAAATTAGAATTGTAAATGATATGATTGTTTGACATTGCGACTTTGAAAGTATATTTAATGTTTCTTCTACCTCAGAGTTGCGATATGTTCGAATTACATTATTCAATAATACTTTTACATTTCTTAGTTCTTATTGGTCTAATGTGAAAGTTACCAGTGTGCAACGTGCACAGCCGTATCGATTCAGATAACTCTTTAAGATATATCTTCAATAAAGTAGTGGTGCTACCAAAGCACATACTTTCTCTCACTGTTTCTAAATGCTTCTAAATGCTATTACACTACTATATAAATCAGCAAAAGTGTTTTCAACTGGCAATTTTTTTCCCTTCTGCGACCTGAACTTAATCTTCACAGTTAATGTGCCAGTGCTCATACCACTACGACACATACACACAAGCGCCTTATGGGTTGAACTCAGGCAGAGGAATGTTGAGGTAAATGCCCAATTCATGTAAAAAAATATAACTTGGAACTAGGTCTAAAAAATTCCATCGAAGATATATTTTTTTCTTTCTCTTTAAAATTCAAAAATTCAAATTCAATTAGAGGCGTTACCAAAGCACATACTTTACTTCATTGTTTCTAAATGCCACCCAATATTATACTTCTACATAAACCAGCAAAAGCGTTTTCAAATGAGCAATTTTTTTTCCGCTCCCACACCCGAACTCAGATCCTCAAAGTTAAAAGTGCCGGCACTTACACCACCACGCCACAGAAGCGCTGTATGGGTCTTACTCGAAGACTCGACAGAGATATAAAAAGGTAAATGTTTGAGAGCAAAACAATTGATATGATGGTACATACGTTTTACAAATTCAAGAAGTTTTGTGAAAAATGTTAAAAATTTGAAAATTCGAAAATCACATACACACACTTCCAGTTACGTTATCGTATTTAATAATAATAATAATAATAATAATAATAATAATAATAATAATAATAATAATACTATCCAGGAATAAAATATATGCAATTGGTAGTCTGGCGGTGCCTGTAGTCGAGTACAGTTCCGGACTAGTGGACTGGACTGAGCAAGAAATCCGCATCATGGATCGAAAAACCAGAAAACTGCTAACAATGCATCATGTCGCCCACCCTCGAGCTGATGTACATAGACTTTATGTGTCACGTAAGGAAGGAGGAAGAGGCCTCAAACAAATTGAAGCCTCTCGGCACAATGCAATAGTTGGAATGGGAAAGTATGTAGACAGTCATCAAGATGACCCTCTAATGACGCAGGTCATGAAATCTGACCAAAGAATGGGAAACAGGCATTGTTAGTGTAGCAAAAAGCATTGCAAAGAAAACTATGCAAGACACGTCAAATAACAGACACTGAACTTCTGGTACTACTAAACATGAAATGTGAGACGTAAAAAATGTTAAAGAAGTCGTGGAGGGACAAACCCCTCCATGGACAATATCTAAAAAGGATGGACAAGGTGCAGATCAATAAAGATCAATCATTTATGTGGCTTTAAAGGGGAAGAATGAAGCCAGAATCGGAAGCAGATCTAGAAGCTGCTCAAGATCAGGCGTTGAGAACACGACATTATGATAAAGCGGTTCTCAAAATTTCCCAAGATGACAAAGGCCGAATTTGCCAGGAGCAAGTAGAAACCATTGATCATATTGTCTCAGCTTGTCCAATTCTAGCAAAGACCGAATACTTAAAAAGACACGACAGGGTGTGTAGTTACCTCCACTGGCAGATCTGTACCGCCCTCGAAGTTCCAAACACATGCCCCAAGTGGTACGAACACTCACCAAAACCGGTGACATCGGTTGGATTGTGTACAATATTGTACAACCAACAAATTCAAACGGATCGCACGATAGCAGCAAACAAACCGAATATTGTTATCCGGGATTTTGAGAAAAAATCGTGTCTACTTGTAGATGTTGCTGGGCCTTGCGATCAAAATGTCGTAACCAAGGAGGCAGAGAAACGTTTTAAATACAAATTTGGAAAAGATCAGCCGAATGTGGGGCGTAAAAGCACAGGTCGTACCGATAGTTATCGGAGCTCTGGGGTTTGTTCCGCAAAATTTGTGTAAGAACGTGGCTAAACTTCCAGGTCATTCAAAAGACTGGGAAGTGCAAGAAATTGCTTTATTTGGCACAGTTCACATTTTGCGCAAAGTATTGTAGAGGCACCGACAGTCCCTAGAAATGCTCCTTAGGTAGCTGGTTGCAACCTGGAGTAGATCTTATACTCAGCCGACCCATAACATCTGTAGTCGTGATATGAAGCAACAATAATAATATTTAATTGGCTACAATTATCTGATTGCCAGGTGGTAATTGTAGTCTACAGGTTTACAATACATCTACATTTACAGTTCAAAAATAATTTACAATATAACACCATAAAAGAAATTATAACTACTAGTTCATCAAAGGATGCAACAATACAATAGATTCCTCTAGAGACCTATGCAAAACTAATAGTTTTAAAAATGTACACGTACGTACATACACATACACATGTGTATGTACATAAACCCTCTTTTACATAAATGCTCATTCACATGTTCACAAATAACCAAACACACACTTTCCCTACATATTATACATGCCTACATTGACGTGAAGAAACATTCACTTAGTTACATCTAGTATACATGCATAGATACATTCTCATAAACATACATAAACTTAGAGAGACGGTTATACAATTTGTTGTTTTTTTTATATTCAGAATCACATTGTGGATTTTTTTGAAAGTTAGCTGTTTAAACATCATTTAATTAGTCACACATTTAATTAGTTCCCCACACACCATTACACTTCATTACACGACACTATCACCATATCTTTCTTCGATTATGCCATATAACTAATTGATGTAGCTTTACACTGCATGGCACTGCACTACACTACACTTAATCTATATACATCACACTATCTACACTACAATTCACTTGAATTATGGATCAATTAAATTGTGGATCAGCTGTGCTATGCGGTAGATTACGTCCTATACATGTGCTTATTCAGTCTTCTTCTGAAAACACCAAGGGAGCCTGGAAATTGGCTCTACGACTGCTCCAGGGATTTCATTCCAATTTTTAATCGTACTATTTACAAATGATTATTACCCTACGTATTATATTTGATCTTTATGTTTTATTTTCCATTTGTGATCGTTTCTTCCAATTCTCTAAGGGGAGTCTAGTCTTTTTGTTACTTCTGCCCACGCAGGTGACTTACTGTGCCCTTGGAAGAGGCAGCACAACCTGGCTTTTTTTTCTCCGCACACTGGGGGCCTCTATAGCTTTGATGGATTTGATCTAACCGAATATCCTTTATTAATGAACTTAACTGTCTTCTATTGATTTGTTTTCTAACTCTTCAATCTGACCTAATCTGTAGGGGTCCCATCCAGTTGATGCGTATCCAAGAATCGGCATAACTAAGATGCGGATTCTATTTATCGACTCTCCATGTTCCCTTTTAGAAGTGCTCTCATTACGTGTAGTGGCTTCCACGCTTTTCTGGCAATAGACGTAACGTGTTTCCCACATCCCAGGTCCTAGCGTAATATAACACCCAGATACTTACAACAGGATACTTGTGTAATGGCTTTTTGAGAGCGATTTTTGAGAAACAAAATTTTCGAAAAATTCAAGCGCAAATTACGCAAAAACTACTCGTCTTTCAAAAAAAAACCTGTACATGGCATTATATAAAGTGCTAATTTGTACAATCGACTTTGAGGCAAAAATCTCTATCTTCAATTTTGTAATGTTTAAATTGTTGTTTGCAATTTTCGAAAAATCGGGGATACAACGAAAAGTGATACCTGCATCATTCTCTTAAACGTCCTGCGCACTATTCAACAACAAAATTTAATCAAAAAATTTTGAACCTTTTTTGAAAATTTTGAAACTGTCCGAAGAGCAATACGAAATGTACGAAAAGTACACTAGAGTACCCACCAAAATTAAAGTATCGACTTCAAATTCGAGGAGCCTCGACATCAGCCACAAAGATTGGGGAATATCAATTTTGAAGAAAATCCGCTGGACGCTTTAGGCGCTAGCATGACCTCAGACGACAAACGGACAGACGGACGTTTTGCCGTCAATTGAATGTTTTGTATTAAGAAGCAACAAAACTTGGATTTTGGCTACACAAGGAATTAGAGGACTTTTTTTTTAAATATGGCAACAGGATTCATCCACTTTTTCATTATAAGATCCCAGCTACAAGAGTTTTTCTTGCGAAAATTTGCCGTTTTCCGGCGCCCGATAACAATTTTTTCATCTTACGAAGTATTCGTAAGGCGAGAAAGTAAAAACAATCGTCTCCTATATTATTTCAGTTGTATAGATACTTTTTGAGACTCTTACACGCAACCAATTTTACTTTCTCGTAGGTGTACGTGTATACGGAGTAATATACTTAGTACAGAGAAAGTTATGTAATGCTGCGCGAAAAAACGGCAAATTCTCGGTAGGAAGGAATTCATTGCCGGGCCCTAATAACGAAAATCCGGATAAATCCAGTTGCAAAATTAAGGAAAAAATACTCTAACACGTGATGCAGCCAGAATCCCTGTTTTGTGGGTCCTTGATACCGAAAAACCAATTGAAAGCAAAACGTCTGTCTGTCTGTCCGTCCACCATAATCTGCTCCAACATCATTTCATCAACAACGTTGAAGCCATTTTTTTTTATTTTTTAAAGTATTCCAGGGGATTCATATAAAGTTCCCCCAAAATTAAAATATCTGTTTCAAATTCAAAAGGCCACGACATCAGCAAGGTCCATTGAGGAATAACAATTTTGGACAACATCGGCTGAAGGGTTATTCACAGACAGACGTTTTGCCGTCAATCAATTTTTAGGCATCAACGACCCACAAAACGTAGATTCTGGCTACACCACATGTTATAGGATTTTTTCTAAATTTATCATCTGGATTTATCCACTTTTTCTTTGTCAAGGCCCTGTAATAAGAGTTTTTCTGCCGAAAATCCGCCGTTTTTTCGCGTAGCATTACATAACTTTGTCTCTTGCTCGGTAGTAGTAGCCAGAAAGTAAAAATAAAAGAGGTACAATGTGAGTACAACGTGCTTCACTAAGGTGCATATTTACATTAATTATTTCTTCCGAGAAGTAAGCTAGGTTATGTTACGTTTGCAAAACAATATATATTTTCTTTCTAAGCATGCTTCTGAATTTTATCAAGAAAGGTTTCAGCAAATGAAATATTTTTCATTTCAATTTCATATTAGTGAACACATTTAAGCATTTTTAGGTCATAAATGTAAATTAGGTCTGTATTTACATTCTGTCTGTGTAGAATTTTTAGGTCATAAATGGATATTTTAAAGATCATATTTTAAGATGTTTTAGGAAAAAAATCCTCTCCCTACTAATCACTCTAGGGAAAGTATTATTTCAAGTATGTTATGTTGTTATTAAGTGCATTTAGTACTATCCGTTCGAAAAAGGTTTTGCGTACGAAATGAAAAATTTAGGCGTTTTCGTGAAAGTGGCATCTCTGAAAATGCGCAATTTTGAACTCAGTTTTAGGGAAAACTTCAAGTTTTCATGAAACTTTGTCAGGTATCATTTAAAGCGGAAGGAACCAAAGCTCCAAACAGCCGTCTGCGGGGGTTGGTTGGGTCCTACTCCCGCCAGGCGTGACGAAAGGACGTCACGACAGCTCAACACAGCTCCAGTCGACAGGTGCCCGGATCGCGCAATACTGATCGGTTTGTAACCTTCCCAATAGATTTGAGACCACGCCACGTAATGAACAGATGCGCGCAACGTACTGCCACGCGAACTGGTGTGGATAAATTTGCCACACGTCGCATTTAGTGTGAGTAAGCAGAGAGAATTTTGTAACGATATAATTTGCATAAAACAGAACTCCGAGAGTACTCGTCCCGTCTAATCACGGTAGGCACTTCTCGCTATCCTGTTCTGTCTGATCTACTCTCGACGGGCACTCGCCCCTTCTCCGATCTAACTTCTGCTCACGCGGATACTCGCCTCTTCTTTCCTCCCCTCCAGTCGCTCAAAGGTTTTAGAAGGTTCTCTTAAAATTTTGAAAAGGGTTGTGCGATTGGCCGAAGGTCCCTGCGTCGTACGAAATTCTCCCCCAATCGCCCAAAGGGTTTTACAACTGATTTTAGTGGAAATTTTCATAATCGACTCTCTCTCTTGCACTAAATGTAAACAGGGTGCCTGGGCGGCCCCTGGCGCCAGTCAGTTGCATTGTTCCTAGAAAGGTCCAAGGAGAGTTGACCCGAAGGGTGCATCTGCTAAACAATCCCCCTTCGACCGACGCCGAGGCGCGGGCACTTGGACCTTGCAGCTGCGCGGAACCAACTAAGCCTCTCCCGGTCGTCGTCGTGGCGCGGTGAAAACGCACAGGAGCTGAGATTCTACGACGCAGATTGCGGAGGAAATTCCTTTATTTAAATATTAAATATTCGGTATCGTCACAATACCCCAGATATATGTTAAAGAGTGTTGGCGAAAGACTGTCACCCTGCCTTAGTTCTTTATTTATATTTCTCTCTCCAGAGACATGTCCATTGTATTTTACTGCGATATTAGTATTATCATACATACTTTTCACCACTTGTACTAGATGACTTGGAAACATTTCTACTTGAAAAGGCGTTTGACATTATCAAACGCCTTTCAATATCCACGAAGGCTACATGTGGAACTCTATTAAACTCAACTCGTTTCTCAATTATTTGTTTCAATGTAAATATGTCGTCTATTGTTGAACGACCTTTTCTAAACTCCTGTTGTTCCTGGGGAAGAGTGCAGTCTGCAATGGGAGCTATTCTGTTATTCACAATTTTTGCATATAATTTGTAATATGAGTTAAGTAGACATGCCCCTGTAGTTGTGACATTTACTCCGATCTCCTTTTCTGAAAACATGGAATAGTTAACGAATCTAACCATTCATCTGGTATTGTACATCTTTTCCAGCATTCATTCATTCATTAGTTGGAGCAGTCGAAATTTTAGTAACATAGCTCCATATTTCATTTATTCTACGTTAACCCCATCAGGACCATAGGCTTTCCTATTTTTTGGGGACATTAATGCATGATCAAGCTCTTTCATATCTAACATATCTGCATATCTTTTTGTTCCTTTTTCTTCTACCAGTGAACACATTTCTTCTATCACACTCCATAGTTTTAAAAGTAGTCTAACCATTCTTTCCCGAAAATTATATTCAATCTTGACGTAACTGTTTTTTCTAAATTCATTGTTTTTAACGCTTTATAGGCTTTGTCTTCCGAATACATCATGTTCTAACACATTCACATATCTCTCCCAAGATTCTTGATGGACTTGTCTCACTGATGATTTAGCTTTATTTCTTTTTTGGTTGTAGATCTGTTTAGTCTGTTCATTTCTGCTTTGTAGATAATGTAGGTATGCTACCTTCTTTTCTTGCCCTGCCTTTGCAATTGCATTATTCCATATTTTCAAAGTTTTCCTTTTTCGTCTAATTTTTCGAGTGCCTATTGCCTCATATGCTGCTCTTCCTATCGATTCTTCAATGTTTCTCTTCATTTATATATTCTGATCGGGTGATGTTGTTCAAGAACTGATTCAACCGTCTTTGATATAACTGCCTTATACTATGGTCTTCTAGTAGATACACTTTATACTTTACATCTTCTTTATTTTTTTGAAGCAGTTTATTTCTTCTATCTTGCTCTTATATTTATTTTTGTTTCCACTAGATTGTGACCTGAGTAAAAATCATATCCTCTTAAAACAGGGGTATGCTTCACGTTAGAACTTACTTTTTATTAACTATTACATAATTTAACACTGAATGTTGTTCCTGGGCATTCCAAGTATATTATGAATATTCTTTTTTCTAAAAAATGTGTTGGTTATCCTTATTTCATCGTATGTTGCAAATTCTCTGAGTTTTTTTCCATTTTCATCCATTACTTGTTCTCCATTGAATCCTACAACATTGGGAATATGCATGTATCTCACTCTCACAGTTACATCTCCAGCTATAATTAGCAAATTATTTTGATTGCATTTTTTTACCTCTGTCTGCAGCTTGCACCATAAAATTTTACGGTTTCTTCATTCCTACTTTCCTCGGTACGAAAGTTTGTTTACCTTTTTAAGATAACGATAGCAATTTTCTTACGTCCATAATATATAATAATATATACAATAATATATAATATACAATAATATATACAATAATATATAATATACAATAATATATACAATAATATATAATATACAATAATATATACAATAATAATATATAATTATTAACAAATATAATTTATTATTGAAGATTCTGTTCCGAAAAACAGTGAAAGTAACAGAAAAAGTATGTGCAAAAATTTCAAGAATTTTGAGAAGAAAGAAAATACAAATGGATAGCACAAACTACAAATTAAGAAATTGTATATATTTTAGGCAATTAAATGCGAAGATTAGATTGTGAAGAATATAAAGAATATGCTACCAAAACGATGTGGAACATTACAACCAAGTTTTTTAGAAAAATACTTTGATGAGTACACACGTGTATCCAATCCATTCGAAACTGACGAATTCCGCTGCTAATTCAGCTTGCACATTTTCCATTTCAAATACTTCCACAACACATCAAGATTTGGGAAACTCAACTTCCTACAACTTTAATTTTTGTGTTTTCAATAAATGTTCTTGTAAGTAACTACATTATAATTGTTTTTTGAAAGTTGTATTACCATAAAATGCAAACATATTTGAAATCATTTTCTGTATTAAACTCCTATTCAAAAGTTACTTGATTATAAGTTATTCCAGGAAGCAGTGATAACTTGAAACCAAATTAAAGTTTCACACATTCCGGTAGCAATTTTGAGTAATATTTCTATTTTTCGTTATTGCTATGATTTTAATTATCCATTCGATTCATGTAATGTCTTAATTCGTAGAATAGTCACACTAAATATCACAACACTTCTCGTGATATCACTCATGAAAAGATCGTCTTTTTACCGAGAATTGTTATTAGGTAGAGGTTGATTGTATTATGTCAAGTGTGTATTAGTTATAATTTATTGTTTATTCTCAAATTAATATATAAGAATAATATATAAATATTGAAGTGATTGATTGTATTATTCACAGAGTTGTCAATGGGTAAAATCAGTTCAAGACTGTTCAATAACATCCTATGTAAAAGCGGAATACTGTAACGTTCTGTGATCTTAGTACGCTCATTTTTACGACTCAGTCTTATATAACTCTTATATACTCGTATTTAAACGAGTGCAAATATATGGCATTATCTCTCAATCCCATTTTCACTTTGTAATTCAATGTCATTTCTCAATCCCATAGAGCTCTCATGAATAATATTGTGTGTAATACAAGTTGCTCAATATAACTGAATTCTTTGTCTAATGTAACTTTTTTTAATTAGAAATTAATTAACCTCTGTTACAGCGCAAAATCTTCGGTTTTACCCGGATGTTACTTCAAGGCTTGGTCTAACCTTTAGCGCCGTCCGAGAGAAAAAAACAGTTTTATTGTTTCATGCAATTGATAAGCACTTCATCATTACTTCCCCGTATACATACGTACATACGGAGTAATATACGTAGTATAGGGAAAGTTATGTAATGCTGCGCAAAAAAACGCGGATTTTCGGCAGAAAAAATTTCATTGCCGGGCCCTGAAAACGGAAAAGTGGATAAAATCAGTTCCTAAATTAAGGAAAAAATCCCCTAACACGTAGTGTAGACTCAATCCCTGTCTTATGGGTCCTTGGTACAGAAAAAACAATTGAAAGCAAAACGTCCGTCTGTCCGTCCGTATGTCTGTCCGTCTCTCTGTCTCTGTCCGTCCGTCTGTGAACACCACTAGCGCTTAAACCAAACGTAGGATTTTTTTTTCAATTTGAAGAAACCCCTGTCTATCTGCTTAACTAAAAGCTTTAAGATTTGAAAAACTTTCTTCAAAATTTGGGGGTACTCTACAAGAAGCCTTCCAGACATTTTTGAAATTTTCTCAAAAACGGCTCGAAATATTTTCTTTATATTTCTCTTAAGAATAGAGTAAAATACACATGGTACAGATCCAGATACAGATGGTATAGGTCCCATTTTCACAGTTAACTCTGAATTTCCAAAAATTGCAAAAGTTTGAATTTATTCGGCCTTTTTCTACTACTACAAAATTAAAAATAAAGATTTTTCCTTCAAATAAAATGTGTTCTCCATTAAGGTCATGTAATTGTTTTTGAAAATTTTAGTAATCTTCACGTAATATTGCGTGCAGTATGGGCATTTTTTTAAATTACAAAAACTAGATTTTCTCAAAAACGGCTCCAATTTTTTTCTTTAAAGTATTGGTAAGGGTGGTGTATGATGTACCCTATGAGATGACAAGCGCCATATTGCTCTATTAATTTTTTTCAAAAATTTCAAAAATTATTTCTTTTTGACTGTTCTTTCACGTCGTTTATATATATATATATATATATATATATATATATATATATTGAAACGAGTCGTGGATTGACTCTGCATAAGATTTGTAAAAAAATCAACAGAATGAAAGAAAGAAAGAAAGAAAGGGGACAGGGATTCTTGTCCGGGAATGGGCTCCGGCAAATCACGCGCACACTGGAAATGGTGGTTAACAAGAACTTTTTATTACAGAAATAATTGTTTTACAAATTTGGTTGCCTTTGGCGCTTATACTAGCATTCATTCTGTTCTTTCCTCTGTGTTGAACTATAACCACTTTCGCCATTCTCCACCCTCCCGGGGCTTCACTTCCTATGACTCCAATAGTTGGTGGGTCCTCAACACGAAATTACTGTTCTCCACGGGCTATTTATACTCCCTCCCCAATCTTCCAGCCGCTTTTACTAGTGATACTCCAACCTGACTTGAGTTACTGCCTGCTCGCTCCTCCACCGTCGAGCCGGCGCCGAGCGCCGCACCGTCCGCGTCCGGGCCTCTTCGTGCCGTGGTGAGCCGGCGCGGGGAAGGGGGTCTTGCGATGCCGCCCCGGTCGCTTATTCCATGCGCGGCCTGCCGATGTGTCTGGTCCGCCGCCTCGCCCTTCGGGTATGCTCGTTGTGTTCGGCTGCGCTCGGAAGAACGGAGGACGCTCCGTCGCCGTTAGCCGCTCCCCATCCCACTCGTGGCCGCTGTGGTGCTTCTAAACGTTCCCAGAACGTTTCGACTGCATCCGCATGTGAACTTCAACCCAGGCAGCAATAGTCGTCGACCGTTCATCCAGTTTGCCCCCCCAATGAAGTCGAACGCTGGCGTACACCGTTCCACCACTCCGCCCAGTTCCGTCCACTCCACGTGGAGATCACTCATTGCTGATGACGCTCCACCACGATCCCATGTCCGTCTCGTCTCGTTCCGTTTCCCAACAAGCACTTCCACTCTCGTCACTCACTTTCCTTGACACCACGCCCTTTCCAGTTCCACGGCACCACGTTTACTTTCACTACACTGAAAGAAAGGAATGCTTGCCGCACATTAAAATTCGGTTCTCCCAACCAAATTTAATAGTAAAATATGGCCCAGCTATTTGTGTGGTTGACGCAACGTCGGCGCCATGTGTGAACCTCCGTGGTGCTCTGAACCACCGCTGTGTCTTGTGATTCCCTTGCCGACGTACGGTCTTGAACCACAACATGTTTGCAGTGCGTGGTTGACAGTCTCGGAACTTCGGCGGGTGGTTGAACAAACCAAAATTTGGTGCTAGTTCCTAGATAAATGTTTACACCAAAAATGTAAAATTTTGCATCAACCCTTGTTTGCATGTATGCTTACCTTTTATACTCGTACCTGTAGCATTAAATTGTTGGTTATGTAGTTAAGAAATTATTAAATTTTTCAGAATTGCATAAATTTGTGCGTATGCAAGACAATTCAAAACCACTAGTAGAGACAATGTCAAAATTCAAATTTTCAATTAAATTCAGTGTAAATTGGATAAATGAATTAAATTTTGTAAAATTATGTAACAATGTCTGGAATCAAATTTTATATAAACATGATTCTAGAAATTGTTACATTTTAAAAATTCAACTGTAAAACAAGTAAGTAGTCAATTTGAAGAATTTTTGAATAAAGACATTTTTGAAAACTTGACACCAAAAGTCCTTGCTGAATAGAATTAGATATATAAAAATTAAATCTGAAATAATTTCATTCATAATATTTTGCCAAATATTTTTACTCTTAACATTTAATAACAACAAGTAAACACTATTAAGACCCCTAACCAACACAAAAAAAATTAAGTACTTAAAATTAAATACAGTATTTATAAATTCAATTAACCAACTCAAAAATATAGAGTATTTCTTAGTTCATTTCTTCAGTCCTTTATTTCACCAAGACATTTGCAACTTGTGGCAGACATCCATCACTAAATAAAAGTTTAAATTTCTTACATTCCATGAAACTAATTTATTAGTTTTAACCGTCACATAACCTCTCTTAAGACCCAGTTGCAAATGACTCCACTGAAACAAGGGTCAGAATGAATTAACACACAAACTCAATCACATTAAACTGATAACAGTTTTGCAGGCATGAAAATCACAAACAGGAAATGTGAAAGCAATTGAAATAGATATATTTGGGAAATTGATATGAGAAAAACACTTGATGGATACTTATAAATGCTTCCTTATATTTTAAATAATTATTTACATTATCTTTTTATACATTTAAAATGAACATTTCACAGCAACAAGTTTTAGCTAGTAAGTGCCCTAGGCGCCTCAAAAAATAAAACATTACAATGAAGCCAAATTTAATGAGGTTATCTCAGTTCCAAGAGATACTGAAAAGTAAGATACCAGTTTTGCATCTGAGAACAATGCAAGTTTTCTTATGTAGTAAAAACCACACAAGAACATTTTGGAAACAGCCCATAGCCTCGTATAACACAAAAATTGCATGCAGCGCTTACTGCTTTAGAATAAGAAACATGATAAAGAGATGAAAATCCATTGTATTTATGCACATTATTAATGTTATTTTATTGAACTTCTAATTATTACTTGCAGGCCTCTGTGTTCAATGAGGTTCAAATTGGTCTAATCAAATAAGTTTCGTTGTCCAAAAATAGTAAGGAAACAATGTAAACATTGTTTATGAAGAAATAATAATTACAAGAGGAAATAGCTTTTATAAATGCATTAATCGTGACCATTTCTTAGCATCAATCCCAAACTATAATAAGTGTTCCCAAATCACAAAGTTTTATTAAAAAAAACACAGTGTAATTAAATTTTCACATGAGAGGGCTAGTTCCAATTTCCATGTCTTCTTTCTAATAAAAATTTAGTTATTGAATAGTAGATCAATTTTGGACATTAGAATTGCATGTTCCCTGAAACTAGACAAAAATATTTATGATTTTTTCACAATAGAAATCGATGACAAAATGAACGCCAGCAGTCTTTAAAAATTGATTGTTCCAAATTGTATATAATACCTATTATAGAAACAAAATTCTCACCTCCCAGTATGAAGTTAGCATTGTGGAGATACCAATTATACACACATTACAAAGTTTGCCAATATAAACATTGTTAATATTGTAACAAAATATATACCTTACTGATATTCAATGAGAAATGAAGCGATTATCAAATACCTGATATTACTGATTTGATGCAAGTATGAAAAGAGCAAAAATAAATCCCACAACATTTGAAAACTAGAAATGAACCCTTCCTATAAAGAAGGACTTGAGTAATTGATTCTTTTAATATACTATTGTACACTGAAACCACTTCCCTCTATTCGCAGAGGACGCTATTATTTATATTTAAAGATGAAAATAAACAAATAAAATTAAAATCAATATGTTAATTGATTAATTTTGATACAAAGAGATTATATGAATTAATGAATTTTTTAAAGAGACAATTACCAACAATGCATGCAATCTTCAGAATTACAAGAATACTTTTAACAAATGCTGGACCCCAAAACAATTCATTCATTTGAAACCAACAATAAAAAACCATGGACATGGGCAGAATGTTAGTTTAGATTTTACTTGCATATATTTGAATCCTGAAAGATATCATTTTCTCATTTGACAAATATAAATTCAAGCAATAAAATAATACGGAACTCATCTGATTACTGAAAACACTGCATTAATTTATTAAAGGAAACAGAGAAGGGACAATGGAATTTAATATCTCTGAAGAACATTAGATTGCTTGCAGTTCCACAATTTTCTTCAGTTATAAAATAAAATGGTAGCAATTTTCTTAATTAAATTGCTGAACCATAGCAAAGATAAATATTTGATGAACTACAAATGCATCAAAACATTCCAGTACATGACAGTGCAAATAAATCAGTTGTCACCTTTTTTCACTTATGTACACTATATTTCAATGTGAATGCTGGTACGTAACACAGCACGGAACAAAAGAACACTGCAAGAATTCAAAAGCACAGCACCACAGGATGACACCAAGAGCTGACATCAAATAGGGTCTATTGAGGTTTTCAGGTCTGTGATGTCAAATTCAAATCACATGCATCTTAACTTGATTGTTTAAAAACTGCCTTCATTTACTCATCCTTCAAGAAACACACATTCAATGACATCAAGTTGCACATCATTTTGCAGTGCCCATTGTATAAACGTTCTGCATGTGTAGTTTTCTGGTCTTAATCAACAACTTCTCTGAGACATTTCAACACTTTTTATAAACATATATACTGCATATTTTCATCAACAACGAAATACCATGATCAACATAACCAAGTTTCAACAGAATTTTAGAGATTCGAAAATTTTCTTCTTATAAAGATTCGGCACAATTGCTAACTACTCTCACAACAGAATACTCTCATTTTCCAAATTAAGTACTGGATTCCCCTCCACATACACACACACATCTTCGTGTACCGCCAAACGATAAACCTGCAATGAATCATAAATTATACGTTAAAAATACTTGTTACTCGATTAATGTGGCCGTAACCTCACATGAAAAATGTTTCACTTACCATTGAGTGACAATGATCATTCTCATGGAATCGATTCAGCAGATACTCATCTTAACATTTCGTCTTTTGGTAACTTAAATTATGTGAACACTCTCTCCAGAGTCATTATTAATCACACTCTGAAACTCGTCCGTCTATCCAGCGGTCAAATCCTCAGGCCGCGCTGGTCTCCCGCCAAAGGTTGGTCAACTCAACCATCTCCGAAGCGTTGAGCAGGCGTTGAGAACCTCGTGTTTGCGGGAACCAATTAGAACGTTATATGAAGTCAACTGATGGTTATAAGATTCACGTATTTCCCAACATTCGTCGGTTGGTTAGCTTGACAATCAACTACCAGCACGTCATCTATGGCGATTATTGCCACAATGTATAAATCGGTCGTCACAACTGGAAGACACGTAACCATGGGTTTATGGTTGAGAGTCAAAGGCCATTTTTTTCAGTGTACTCTTTCCGTTTAACAGTCCGCACCACTCCGCACGTCCGCCTCTCATGACATTCTCTCCGCTACTGTCCCGCGCCTCGTGGCCTTCGGTTTCTCGCCCCGAACCGACTCCGGTTCCTTGCATCCGACTCCGTGGTGTGCCGGCCGCTGCCGCGCAGTTCAAATTCTTAATATGCGCCAGAACGCATTGTTATCACGTGAGTGATAACAATTCGTTTCAATATATATATATATATGTATATATATATATATATATATATATATATACATTCCGTGAATTGTTCACAGTATAGTTGCTCGAAAACTCAACCGTTTTCTGTTAAAACTAGCTCAAAATTCCCAAATTTCAGAAACACTCAAACACCATTTTCTCATACATTGCTGTAAATTTTTTCTTCAAACTTTTGTAACGAATAGTGCTAATTGTACTGTTTAATATGACATAAAGTTTATTAAGAGGTTTTTTTTCAAAATTATATAAATGTAATTTTTTTATAGATCTCTCACATCTTTAATACGCACATTACCAGCAGTTTGTAAACATTATTATTTTTGTGAGTGTAAGTGCTTCAAATTGCATTAAATGAAGTTTTTTGAAAACTCAAAACTTTTCTGTGAAAAAGAGCTTCAAATTTCGCATTTTTAGTAGCGCTTAAATGCCATCTACTTAAAAAAAGTTACATTTTTTCTGCCATTTAGGACGAAGTTTAATTGTTCTTTAATATTCTAAAATTAATGTTTCCACTCTACAATTAGGAAACTGAAAAATTCAGAATATGTCCAAAAAACTAAAGTGTGGGTGACGATTGATGGCTGTTGGTTTTCTCAATGAAATGTATTTATCAAAATTACATCTTCAAATAAGATTGTTAATTTTTTTGAAAATACGAGTAATTTTTACTGTGTCCGTCTGTGATATACGTAGTATAGAGAAAGTTATGTAATGCTGTGCGAAAAAATGGCGAATTTTCGGCGGAAAAAATTCCTTGCCAGGCCGTAATAACAAAAAAGTGGATAAAACCAGTTGCTAAATTAAGAAAAAAAATCCCCTAAAACGTGGTGTAGCCAGAAACCCTGTGTTGTGGGTCCTTAATATCGAAAAACCAATTGAAAGGAAAACGTCCGTCTGTCCATCCGTCCGTCCATCTGTGACCACTGCTAGCGACCAAACCACACGTACGATTTCTTCCAAAATGGATATTGCCCGGTCGATCTGGTTCTAGTTGAAGCTTTGAGATTTTGAAAATGATTCTTCAAAATTTGGGGGTACTTTACATGAAGCCCCCCGACATTTTCAAACTTTTCTCAAAAACGGTTCCAAATTTTTTCTTTAAATTTCTTGTAAGAATAGAGGAAAATACACTTATTAAGATGGCATAGGTCCGATTTTCACGGATAACTCTGAATTTTCGAAAATTGTGAAAGTTTGAATTTGTTTTCGGCATCTTCCTCCAACTACAAAATTGAAGATAGAGATTATTCCTTCAAATAAAATGTGTTCTCCAAAGGAAGATCTTTGTTTAAGGTCATATACATTGTTTCGAAAATTTTAGTAGTTTTCGCGCAATATTGCGTGCAATATGTGCAATTTTAAAAAATTACAAAAACATGATTTTCTCAAAAACAAAATTTTCTCAAAAAGATAATGCTAAATATACTCTATCAGATAACATAAACGTTGTTTTTTTCAAAAATTACAAAAATTTAATTATTTTTATTTGTCTCTCACGTCGTCAAAATTTACATTATAGATGTGTTTAATTGTTTAGTGCGTTTCTTTACACATAAGCTTTAATGTATCTCCAATGATGATTTTTGAAATGTCCACAAGTGGTCCATAATAAAGGAACTAAATTGGCAAATTTTCTGAAATGTTCGACCGAAATTTTCTCAAATACTATTTAAAATTTTTCGCCGAAATTCTCAACAATGGCAAAGAAACTAAATTAAAGTTTCACCCATATTCCTCCCATATTCCAGAAGTTTGATTTCGGCAACGATATTTGGGGCTCAAAAATCAAAATAATGCTGAAAAATGTAGGTGTTGTTTAATCACACACAAAATGAAAAGTATGCATTGCTCTGAAACGAAAAGTAAACCATCGTGTCAATTGAAAAGTTTTCTAAATACTTTGTTTTATAACATTTTCTGGGATTATTGTAAAGATTTCCGCAAATGTGATTTTTTCCACCTGTTGTATTCGATCAAAGAGGGACAGTGATTTTGAAATTGAATTGGTTACCATGACCAGAAAGTTCTTATTAAACAATGTGTGTTCATTTCTCGAATCAGAAAATGAACAGGATAGATTTATCACTGAAATTTAGAATGAATATTAAGTACATGTGTATGTATCAGTCAAAATATATATTAGTATTGTGGATTTAATGTCATCGTAGTGTTATTACTTATGTTGTGGGTTTATTTCATGTGTATTTTTCGAATAATTTTATTACTGAAATCCTTCGCTTGGTGTTTGTGCCGAAAGAGAAATCACTAAAAATTTCGTAAGAATTTGGCAATTTTACGTAAAATTTGACAATGAATGATAAAACAATAATTTGCATTTATAATTTTCTAATCGTTTGTAGTTAAAATATTTTGTTTAGTCATGGTATTGCTTTCCCTATTTCAAAGTATTTGAAGTAATCTTCATTTGTGGCAATATTTACATTAGTGGCGATTTCTTCACATTATTGTATTTACGAGTATATTTGCTTTAAAAATGTCTAGTAAATTTTCTCGAGAACTCAACTGTTTTCTGTAAAAACTAGCTCAAAATTTCGCATTTTCAGAAACACTCAAACACAATTTTCTCTAAAATTATTTAATATTTTTTCTTCAAACTTTTTGAACGGATAGTGCTCATTGCACTCTTTAATATGATGTAAAGTTAAATTTGGGGTATTATTTTGTTTTTGCAAAAATTGCATAAATGTAATTTTTTGAAGGATCTCACATCGTTAATATACACATTTCCAGCAAATTGTAAACACTATTGTATTTGTAAATTAATGTTCTTCAAATGACTTTAAATTTTCCGAAAACTCAAACATGTTCTGTGAAAAAGAGCTTCAAGTTTCGTATTTTCAGTGGCGCTTAAAGGCCATTTTCTTAAAAACGGCTAAAAGTTTTTCCAAGAAAATTGCCATTTATGAAGAAGTTTAGTGTTCTTTAATATTCTAAAAATTGATATTTCCGTTCTACCATTAGGAAAATGAAAAGTCGAAACAATGTCAATATAGTACATTATAAAACGATGATGTAATGATGGGTATTAATACACGAGTGTGAAATTACGATACGAGGGAGGAACGAGCGAGTATCGTAAACTTCACACGAGTGTATTAATACCTATTACATCGAGTTTCATACGGTACCTTTTCTACGACTTATGGTAACTTTTATAGGTTAAACTTCACTGAATTGTTTCCTGGCAGTCGACACTCCAGATTCGGCCAAGGCCACCTAGCGGGCACCTCTCTACCCTACACGCACAAATGGCTTTGTTTTACAAGAACGCTTGCGAGGGACTACAGAAGTTCCAGCATTAATATTACGACGTCACCATTTTCTTTCATTTCTTGAAATGTCAACACCAGAAAGAATCACCATTCACTAAATATTTTAAACTAAAGAATTGGCCGGTTTTTAAGGACAACTACTCTGCAGCAGCAAATAACACAAAATGACTCGCGTGATCTCGCATGGAGATCTTAAATGTCACTCAGATGTTCTGTGCAATAACTATCACTGCGCTAATCAAATACGATCAAAGTGAACTTACAATCCAAATTATTTTAACTAATATTTCACGTAAAAATCACTACTAATAAAAGAAATTAAGAATGAGAATTAATAAAATAATATTAAATGCAATTTTAATATACACACACAAACGAAACATTTACTGTAAAGATTCTCAATGATTAATGAAGTGACAATATTGGTTTGAAAGCGACTCTGTAATTGGTCAAGAACCTGTATCATAATGAAAAGTGTATCGAAATGACCATTATGGAACTGGTAGCAGCCATTCAATGACAGCATTATACAATGGGAGTAGAAAAAAATATACTTTGGAATTAAATTTTTTACTTCTTATTTCAAATCTTTCAAAATAAATAATTTACCGAAAATGAATAACAAAATGCCGAAAGTAAGAAACGAACAAAGAAATAATACACAAAATTGCAAATTCCAATTTACGACGCATCAAGCTGTCTGAAGCGCAGTAAATATGCAGCGGGCTATTACATTTGTCAGAAAATTATAGAAAAACGACTCATATTTTCAAAGAATTCAACATCACCTTATTTGAAGTTCTGTTTTTGATGAGCACATTTCATTAAGAACAACACTTGTAACTGCACAACTGTTGTAGAAAGATGCCAAATATTTTTTAGTTTTTTAAAATTCTTGCAAAATCAGGCATTTAAACGAACATGAAACCTACACCATTCTCTTAAGTTTCCTTTATGATATCTCAGGTCGTTTGCGTTAAAAGAGTGGATATTCAATTGATTTTATTGCAAGTAAATCAGAATTAAAAATTTCCAAATTTCCTTTTTAAATCCACCAATTCTATTGCATGTGCTGAACTTTTTATATCGTAATGTATGATATTATCTTTATTGATATATTTCTTGTAGGCAATCGAATGGCTTGCATGGCTCACGACGCAATGGCGACTATCTCCGCCCCCTGTGCCTTCTACGCCAATACTCTCAATCATTCGGATAAACACGCGTATCATAGAGAACGTTCATACTAGAGATCATGATTGCGCGAAATCTAGCCTGTCAGCTTCTCAGTCGTTGGCAGTTGGTTCAGAATGTTCTTTTGTAATAGTTAACTATGAAAGAACCAGATGGCGTTATCGTCCGTACAGTGTGCCAGAACGCGCGGAAAGACTGGGACTTCTGAATTTGGCCGTTACCCATTTTATGTGTCGGCAACTGTACATGCCATACGAAACCCAAATTCCGTTCTAAATAGCAAACAGAAATCATCTCTTCTGTTCTTACTGTTGTATGTGATCTTCTTATGATTTTATTGCCGTTAGAGCGGCGTCTCCAGGCCAATGTTGACTGGCGATCAACATTCCAGAGAGTGTATTTTCATTCATATGCAACATACATATGCATTCATTCATGTGCAACATTCTCCTGTTTCTCAAGCTGTGGCGCACTGTAGAAGCGTGAAAAGTCAGAGCAGCCCACGCTCCCTCTTCGCGCCTAAAGACCGTTCTCCGTCAACACATCCCTGCCTGATGGCGTAGGCCGGAGCGCCGAACGTGAGAATCGCCGCGTCGCTGCTTGTCACCCGTCAGCAAGCGATAGATAAGAGCCGTCGCACGTCTTTGGAGGTCAAGCGAAAAAGATCCGCTGGGTACGAAAAAGGTACCGCTGGGTTGAAATGCTCTGGGAAACCTCTTTCCCATTAGTCTTATAAACTTCAAATGTTTTTTAATTATACCTTGAAGAATGTCTCAAGGCAAAAAATTGAGTATTTCTGTTAAAAAAGAACAAGTCAAATGGGAAGAAAATTATTTTATTTTTGAGATACATTTACTCTGAAGTGAAATAGGAAGAGTAGTGAAAAAGGTGAAATTTTACCTTTAAAGGTGGCAAAATAATCAAGCCTGATAGCAGTACCCTTGGTGCTGCAAACACCATTCAGATTCCAACAGATCTGCCATTATTCCTCGCTTAATAAGTCTCTCTCGTTCTTCTAGGATTCTAAATTCTGCCTTATGCCAGTCTTCACTGGGACGAGACCACAACCGCTCTGCTAACGCAGATGCCCGAGGCCATAACCGACTGTCAAGCGAGGCTTCATCAGCTTGTTCTGTGAAAAGCGTTGCCTCTGCACCCAAAACAAGCTTTTGGATCTCTGGATTATCTACCTTCACTCCTTGCTGTTTTAGAATAGTCAGTGGATCATTGTTATACACTTTCCGCCAACCAATGTAAGGAGAACACCAATTGTTACCATCACCAAACCATGCCCCAAACCTGCGAAAAAAATACAAAATTACATTAAATTTAACAATATATAACTGATCTTTAGATACAAATACTTCTTAATTGGTCACTTTGCTCAAAAACATTGGTTTTGTTTTCTTGATTAATTTGACATTTAAAAGTAATAGATCTTCATGTAAACTTAGAAAATTTGAAAATGCAACTTACCCACAATCAAAATATAGAGCATCATAATTAGAAAAAATTACTCTGAAACCTCGATTAACAAGTTCAGAAACTATTTTGTCATTGTGTTTTGTCCAAATCTGTATAATATATTTATCTTTCTCAAGATTGAAATGAACTTGACCCTTTAAGGTAAGAACGCTTGTCCACAAAACTACAGAAAGTTGTTTTCCTCCACTGGCTTTAATTAGGCGAGTATATGATCTCTCTAGAAATTTTTTCCACAACCGAATAAAGTCGGCTTTTGAGCGGCTGTAATTATTTCTCTTCATCCATTTTGTAATGGACTTGGAACTATTCCAGCAGTTAAAATTGACCTGTAAATAAAGTTTATATGTAAAGCAAATCTTAACACTTTTAGCATCTAACACCATGTTAATTCCTTAACTTGTTTAAGTACACTTTCATTAGATGTACTAAAAAACACACAAAAAACAGCAATAATACTCTTTAAATCAAGTGTGATCACTCATTTTACCAATACTATAATGTTTCCGTGCACGGTTTTAAAATTAAATCTTTGAATAACTAACGTTACTAGTTACAAATAATCTATCATTTAATGTAAAAGAAATTACTGAAATTTTTAATAATGAATTAACATCATGTCGTCAAGTTCATTACTCTTTTTGAATTTCCACAAAATCAAGCAAAATCAAAGAAATCATTTACATCTAACATAGCAAACAAATATCTAATTCTTAAGGCATTCGTTCCCCTAGTTCCAAAATTAAAAGTTTCTGCTTTGGAACGAGTTTATTTCAGGTATTCTAACAGTGTCTGCTTGATAAAAATATCCAGACATTTTTATCGCAGTACCGCTTTGGGCTGCGGCTCGCGAACGGCGACCTCCGAGTCAAATGCTCTCTCCCCTCTGACGCCCCTTACCTTTCTGCAACCCTCGAAGCGCGTTTCGGAATTGCTCGTGCATTGCCCTTGCATTTCTCGTGCTCGCCAGCCCCTAGCGTTCGCGACTGCGTAGACTCGGCGCTCTGGAAGCACCGCTAGGCCCTCGTCTTCTTATTTTTTTCCTCTCGTTCGGTCCTCTTTCTCTTCTCGTTCTGGCTTCCTCTTCTTCTCGTTCCGGCTTCCTCTTCTTCTCGTTCCGGCCTCTTCTTCCTCCCGTTCAGATTGTTTTAGTGCGATTAATTTTACTGCACGCCCGCGTGCTAAAATTTCTCCGCACGCGTGAATGACTTAGTTCATGGGCGTCGCGCACTCGATTTACTCAACAATTGTTTCTGCGTATTGCTCCATCAGATTGTTCTTCACGTAATCTATCGTACATTTCTCCTGACCAAATCAGCATTCATTCACTTCCCTACTATTAGCTACACAATCCACTAGATACTTAATTGACGCCACTACTTCGGCCTCTTACAACTCGTATTACGTTATTTCACAGCAACGTCGTTACTTCGACTAAAATCTAGAGCAAGTAGCGCATTCGACACAATCTCAAGGAAGAAACGTATTCGACGGCAACTCGAACAAGAAGAGCTAGTGGTCAGCGGACCGGCGTATTTATTTGGCTGCTCTCCCCCAGATTGGGGTGGGCCGCACCTCGCCTCCCCTCCGCGGCTGACCGCGTAGCACGTCACCGCCACGGACTTCGCACCGAGCGCTGCGCGATCTCGCCAGTACTTGCCGCATTGCTACACCGCTGCCCTATTCCGCGCGTCTTTCAAATGGTTATTACGTCCTCAACAATGGTTTCAGTGTTGATAACGGATGGGAAATCCATATTTGTTACTATATATATATATATATATATATATATATATATATATATATATATATATATATTGAAATACATCAAAATACCGGGAGTATTTTGGATATAAAAATATTAGGAAACTTAAAAATGTGTTTACGTGATGAGGGACGATGGTGGCAGGGTAAAGTATAAAGAGACATTAACATAAAAGGGCTTCGATTCATGATATTAAAACGTGATTCGGACAAATAAATAAATTATTAAAATTTATTTACGTTAATAATTGGTTCGATAGTAATGGCATTATTTAAAAAGAAAAACAGAAAAGACTCAGTCAAGTTGAAAATCACGAGAAGCTTAGCGATAAAGGATTATAAAACAGTGTAATGAGGATACAAACAGATGAACTGAAAAAGTGAAATAATGTTTTTTGGCTGGACAGAAGCGTGAGACGGGATTTGACTTGCGTGTGAGTAGGTTCGTGGAGAGCTCCGGGATTTGATACGCGAAGGGTCGCGTAACGAACTTCGACGTTAGGTAAGTAGGTCGGATTGGAAGTTAGTTGGCGGTATCAAGTGTATGTTTTAGCAGCCAAATATGGAGGAGCAGAATAAATAGGAAGACTGGTGGATCTGGATCTTCTCGGCGTTCAATATGGCTGTATCCGTCGAAAAGTAACAAATAGTAGAACATTAAATTTAAATCGGAAATTAATCGATCTCATTGAATGTACAAGACCAAGACTTATCATAATTAATTAAATTAAGTTTTGGAAATTAATGTAATTAAAAATTAGTATTGTAAAAATTAGGTGATGGCCATCAAGGAATATTAAATAATTTTAGTCAATTTTTCAGTTTTAAAATAATTAAATTGCACGTGACGTTTATATCACTACATGTATTGAAAAGATAATTGTCTTGTTATTTGAATGCATTGTTCATAAGTAGTAATAATCCCAAACCCACGTAAATGTATTTATGTATTTCTCCAGTCGTGATCACGTATGAGCGGCATTTCCCCCACGAGTATAGAAAGTTAAAATTACCCTCAGATTAACAGTATTAACATAAGCATCCAAATATATATATTTGATAAATGATATCCAATTGAGCTAGCCACCCATAGATATCATTAAAATATTAGGGAGTAGCGAAAAGAGCTAAATATAAATATTAAATATTAGTTAAAAGAAGTAGATTCGTTCGGGATGTGGTTTATTTCAATATGTGTACATATATGCAGGCGTTCAATTTATCTGAAGACATTGAAATATCTCGAGAACCACACATTAGATGAAAAAATGTAAGAAATGAAAAATGTTAGGACAAATGAAAATGAAAACAAACTTTGATGTTATAATGTTATAATTAGACCGCGGAATTTCATTCAAATACCTACTTTTACTGATTGTGTATATCGAAAGGAAATGTACACAACTTTACCTATCACCGAATATACAACGAAAGTAGCCCATTTTTATTTAGCATAATAGCATATTTCTGATTTTTTTCTTTAACTCAATATTTTTATTTACGCGGCATATTTAGGTGCACAGATTCCAGGTTTTTGTCCAGACGTGGGCCAAAGTCAAATACTTTCGTGTATCTTTTACTTCAAAAGAAAAGCGAATTAAGCCATGTCAATTCTATAATACCAACATTTGGCATTTTTGTCTAGTAGTTCGAATTTTATAATCACTGAAAGTTAGCCATTTTTAGTATTTCATATATAACAACTATTGAAAGCAAATTTAACAAACATTTTTTATAAATTATTATAAATCACTATATTTTGTTCAAAGTGTTAATCCCGTCGAATCCTATTTGCTTTATAATCTCCAAAATATAAAGAATAACATTTTTTTATATTTAAACTAAGACAGCCTGTTATTTTATATTTTATAAAATTTTATCTATTTAAAATAATATATTTTTTATTATTTATTCTCTATATTTCAAGGTACTAAAATAGGTTAACAAACAGTTCTTATTACCACTGTTTTAAAATTCTCTTCGATTTTATGTTACATTTTACGTGAGGGGATTTCAAGGTAAATTTTGAATGATAAAACGTTTTCAAATTATCTTGTACTTTTTTCCAGATACGGATTATTATCCAACATTCAGACAACATCGTCTCCTGTATTATTTCAGTAGTATACCTTTGGGTTCCGGCTCTCACGCGCAACCAATCATTATAAATGAGGGCTCTAAAGGAAGAGAATTTCACGGAGACTTGACGAATTCCACTTTGACTTTAAAAATATGGATGATTCCTTAAAAAAAACGCATCGAAATATTGATGTAAAATGCAGCCCGCATCACATGTCAATCTACATCGGCAAATAACTCATAAACAAAGCGTTTTAGAGCCTTAAAATGTAAAATTTTGAGGCCAAAGGCCTCAAAGAAACGTTTTTCACACAATAATCTACAAGACGAAACATTCTTCGATCCATTCAATTAACTTTTCGGTTCAACGCTTCAATACTATCACGGCCACCTCAATATTTCAGCTCTTCCTGCTGGTAGCAATTTTTGGGGCGACACGCTTAGAAGGCTTGTTTGGACAATCTTTATTTACGCTTTCTGTTAACGCCGTTGTTTGTGCAGTCTGACGAGGTTTACTTGCATAATCATTAATTCAAGATTGCTCTCCAGCAACAACTAGAAGTACTATTATAATTGCTTGATACCTATACCTATGAAGATTGTTTCTTATGCGTGTAGTGAAACTATTCAATTAACGTTTTTTCATGGTCTATAAGTGCTGTGTACTTAATTGTGGAAGGATGTGGGTGTTCAGTGAAGAGTGAAGACTGTGTTTGTGTTTTACCCGTACCAATATTTTCGTTATCATTCGATGAAATTTTCAAGTCAACGGGTTCAGACACGTAGCTTTCTCAAAAGTAAAAAGCTAATATTTTTGTGACGATCACGAAAAACTAAAACCAAATTGACAAAGAATATTGAATAATTACTTCAAATGTCTTTAAGTAAGTGTTGGGAATTATTACAAGCAAATTCTCCATAATATTGAATAAATATTTATTGAAAATTTCTTTTACACATTAATTGCATTGTTTTTATTTTTATTTGTAATTGTGTTAGTACATTGCAAGTTACCTTTATAGATACAAATAAAAGTATAGTAGTATAGATAGTAGTAAGTAGTATAGATACAAATAAACACGTTTCGTTAACTACTTTCCCTCTTAGAATGAAAATAGAAGGATAGGGATGAGTGTGGGGTCTAACATGTGAGAGTCCTCGCACGGGTATACATATACGCAGAGGTAGTGGGGGAAAACTTGTGCTATGGCACAACACAAAGAACAAACTTTTTAAAGTAGCTAAAGTATAATAGCTTGAAATAAATGGAAAACAAAAATCAAAACGCGCTAGCCTACAATACTACGTGAATCAATTAAAAAAACAACTAAATTTAAAATTATAGAAATAACAGTGCAAGTCACCCGACAACTTCCAACGATCGCAGTCCAATCGCACGGTTTAATTGTTGGCGACATCTGGAAGTATGTACACCAACGCCCAACTGCAAACTCATATTGTAAATAAAACACCGTTTGATATTATACTCAAGGTGTCGGTTCGTTAAGATATTAAAAATGCAAACATAGTTTGAGCAACATTCCCATGTACCAAAGTGGGCTTACTAATGCCAACTAAATTGTTTCTAATGCTAACAAATGTTATTTAGTACTCAAAGGTGAAAATTTTAGTTCGATTATTTTTTGGCTCGGAATTGTTTTTCTTGAGGTACGAAAGGACGCAGAAAATAATTCAATACTTTTTAGTAAAAAAATAATTTTTCAATTTTCTCACCCCAGCAAGCTGGCACCCTGACTCTCCAAAACCCACTCGGTTCTTCATAACAAATCAAGGAAAGTTAAATAATGTTGCAATGAGTAGGTCTGTTCTTGCCCGATCCGGTATTTTCACACTACTTTACTTGGCTTTCTCAAGAGTACCTTTTCTATTATTTGACTATCAAGGAAAGCGAAAAGCTAACTCTGAAGGAAGATTGAAAAATTTCTTCAAATGTTGTTTTTAAAGAAGTATGAATTGTTCCAAGAACATCTCTCTATAATATTGAATAAACTTTAATTGAAAATTTGTTTCAAACATCAATTGCATTGTTATTTTGTTTGATATTCTGTAAGTACATTAGTACTTCCTCTCCTTTATGGAACGGATAGACAAATGGATAGGGAAAGGGTGGGATTTAACATGCGAGAGTTCTCGCACGGGTACGCTAGTTTATAAATAAACTATTAAAAGAGTGAGTCTGGAGATTCATTGGTTGCATTGCTACTTTTCGTAAAATTTCATTTTTCGCCTATGAGGTTTTGTTTTGCAAACAAGACACATACGTATAATAAAATACGAAGTAATATACAAATTCTAAGTTACGTAGTATCAAACTGCGTAATTTGTTAGCGGGCGACTGAAAGTTAGCAATCTTTATTTCATATTTATTTCAAAGAGATTTTAAATAAGTTCTAAAAGATTTGAAAGACTCAAAATTATTGATACAGTAGGCATTTAGATGGAAAATAGGTTTAACGATTTTAAAAACTTTAATTTGATTGAATTTCGTAACGAAAAGCAGTTTTCCATTCCCTACAAAGCTTCCTTTCGTTCAGAAAAGTTTTCTTTCCTTACAAAAAAAATATCCATTCTTTGACAGTAAGCAGCTTCAAAATGAACTGACAAATGTTTACATTGATAGTGCAAAGTTCTCGTACATGACTGCAGATTTGTTGCTGAAGTGTTTGTTGGACAAGATGGTCCAGAAAAAAATTATCAAGGGACGTTTCGGTTGATACAACTTTCCCTGCATCTACAGTATTATGTGAAAGGAATAAGATTACTTTAAATAGAGCAAATATTCCTGAGAAAGACCATAGGAAATATCAGGATCTGTTAATTTCAGTACATTGGCTATTGAGAAGTGCCTGCCAAATTAACTTCGCGAAAACGATAGCTTTAACCGATGAATGGAACTAATTTACACCAAAAATGTAAGATATGATTTTCATAATACCCAAATCCATTATTCTAGCTTCGCCACTGGTATAAATTGATCAACTTACCTCATCTCCACCCATGTGGAATATATCAGACTCAAAAAGTTCCAAGAATTCTGAATAAAGATTTTCCAGTATATCGTACACATAATCATTGGTGGGGTCCAACTGTCCACAAGGAGGCTCATTACAATAGTGTTGCCAAGGCTCGGCTTTAAAACAGACTGTTGTATTCGGTGCCCATTGCCAACCTTCACCAACATGAGCAGGTTGATCCAGTTCAGGTAAAACACGAACTCCCCTAACTCTTCCGTATTCTACCACTGAACGAATATCTTCATATGTGTACACCTGAAAATGAATTAAAAATTACAATTTCAATATACATATCTCATTTCAACTACCTCTGGTTTTAATTTTAATAAGATACCTTGTAAGTATATTTCAATATACATTATTAAGATTTCAAGACAATTACTAATAGTGCATTCATTTCAGGATTAGAATATTTTAATGCTAAAGATTGAATCACATGGTGTGCCCATTGTGAATTCAATTTAGTAAGATTCTGTAAAGAATCAAAATTTCTAAGTAAAAATAACACTATTAAATAGGCTTAATGTCATTTACCTTGTGTGGAGAATAAGCACCATAATGACTGAACAGTGGATACTTTTTAGACTGGAAAGGAAAACTATGTGAATCTGTCATGTGCCAATGAAATGTATTCAATTTATTAGCTGCCATAGCATCCAATGTTCTTTTAATGCTCTTTACGCTAAAATAACTTCTTGAAGTATCAAGCAGAATTCCACGGTATGAATATGCAGGGCGATCATTGAGATATACATCATCAGAAACAACAAGTTGGCTTGATGTATCATCAAATATCACTAATTGAGAGAGGGTTTCAAGACCATGACGTGCCCCAAAATATGTTTGGGCTTTTATAGTAACAATCACCTGAGAGAGAAGAAACATTTTGAATTACTCAGAATTTTACTTTCTCGTATATGTATGAATATACGGAGTAATATTCGTAGTATAGGAAAAGTTATGTAATGTTGCGGAAAATAGATTTCGAGATTTCAACAGAAATACAGGTTTTGGTGTCTTCTGTTACCGAAAACGTTTTACTTATTCGCTACGGCTTACACAGTAGGGAGAAAAGTTACATACTGCTGCTGGGGAGAAACCACAGAATTTTCGGCAGAAAAACTCTTATTGTCGGACTCTGGTAACGAAAAAGTGGGTAAATCCAGTTGCTAAATTTAGAAAAAAAAACTTTAATACGTGGTGTAGCCAGAATCCATGTTTGGTGGGTCGTTCTTATTTACAAAACAAATACATTGAAACCTGGTGTAGCCAGAATTCATATTTGGTGGGTCTTTCATACCGAAAAATCTTACGGCAAAACGTCTTTCCGTATGTCTGTGAACAACGCTGAAGGCTAAACTGTTCAACCGATTTACCTGGCTATATTCTTAGATCTTTGACGTTATTGACCATAACATCTTGCTCTCAAAATTACCTTCGTATGGAATTCGTGGTTTTGCCCTATACTGCGATTTTTGTAGGAAGAGCTCTGAAGATAACTCAAATCCCATCTTCGCGACGGAATATGTCACGGCATTTGGCGTCTTTTCTCGGTCTTGCCGGTAGAAGTCGCATGATCGCAAGCACTGCTTCATACGGTCGCGACCGTGCGAAATCTAGCGGAACGACTGTGAATGACACGAAATGCCGTGACATATTCCATCGCGAAGATGGGATTTGAGTGGCCTTGAGAGCTCTTCCTACAAAAATCGCAGTATAGATTGGATAACTTCTTACCTTAAACATTTGACTCAAAGTGTAGAAATACCATACTGGCAGGAAAGGACATTACATACTTATGTTCTAAATTTTTGACAATTGAGCTTGGGGTTCTCCAAGGTTCGATCTTAGGTCCTATTCTCTTTCTGTTATATGTAAACGATATGCCCTCGTCTTATTAAAAATGGAAGAACGGTTCTGTTTGCTGATGACACGAATGTTCTTTGCAAAAAAGAAGCAGTAAATACTACAATTTCAGAAGTTTCAAATTGGTTTAATAATAACAAATTAATTGTTAACGAAAGAAAAACTGTTTCAATGCATTTTTGCGATTCAAATCGGAAATCGCATGTTCCATTGAAAATGAACAATATGCAATTAGCTGATGTTGAGGCAACAACATTTTTAGGTGTCTCAATTCAATCAAACCTCAAATGGAATGTACATATAACAGAATTAAACACTAAATTAAGTTCATTATGCTACGCATTCAGAGTTCTTTCAAATTGTCAGCCTTCATGCAGCTCGTTGCGTTTATTTTGCAAAACTACATTCCCGCCTGAGATATGGCATAATATTCTGGGGAAGCTCATCCTGTAGTATTCAGACCTTTAGTTTGCAAAAGAAAATTACTCGAATAATGAAAAAATGCCTTCCACGTGATCCCTGCAAGCCTCTTTTCATTGAGCTGGGAATCTTACCATTGCCTTGTATATTTATTTACAAATCTGTAATATTTATCAAAAATGACCTACTTAACGGAGGGAACAAATTTTCATGCAAAATTCATATTTATAATTACAACACACGTCGTAGAAATCACGTGCATCAAATGTCAGTATCAACAGCTCAGTACAAGAAATCAACGTACAATACATGTACATTACTTTACAAAGCATTGCCAGATGGCATTAAACAATTAAAGTCGGTACACAAATTAAAGTTAAAAGTAAAATCTTTTCTGCTGCAAAACTGTTTCTATACAATTAGAGACTATACTGATCGTCAAAAAGAAAATAATGTTTATTGTAACAAAACAATTAGTTTACGTTTGTATTGTATACATTAAAAAAATAATTAATACGCCTGTAACAAGTAATGTACTTCAGCTTCCGGGTCAATGACCCTCGACTCGATCAGGTTTTTGTCCAGTTTCCCTGATCCATTGAGCAAATGCTGAGATGGCCCCTTGTTTTGCTTCTGGACGTAAATATAGCTTCACTGTGCGCACGTTTTGTTGAGCACTCCTTTTGCTTGTAGTTCATTTACCGTTGAAATTGATTTCCTATAACTCCGGAACATTTTTCAAATATTTTTATTTTTCTAAAATAATTATTTTCTGAATTCATTTTTTCGTTTTCTATTTTCGTAGGGTTTTTCTTTTAATTCTGGGCCTCAAGAAAATGTGCGCAGATAAATCTCCTTCCCCACACGTCATATACAGTTTTTACTGTTTTTGACAAATAAATAAATAAATATCGCGGTCCCTTGAAACGCCGAATTTGAAGCCGATGTTTTAATTTGAGGGGGTACTTTACATGAAGTCCCTGGGAAATTTTCAAAATTTAAAAATACGTTATCAATTTTTTTATTAAATTTTGTTGATGAATAGTGTGAAGGAAATTTACCAAAATGGTGCAAGTCTCATTTTCGTTCAAAACCTTGATTTTTCGAAAATTACAAAACTTCAATGTGTGTTCGGTGTCTTCCTACAACTAAAATGATAAAGTTATACATTTTTCCCTTAATGAAATCTGTTCCTTAAAGGCAGTTTTTGAAACAAAATCATGTACTATATTTCGAAACTCTGAGTATTTTTCGTGTTTTTTGCATGAAATATATGCAATTCCAACTTGTGTTAAACTTAATTTCTAAACGGCACAATTTTTTTAAATTAAATTTTGACCTAGAAAGGAGTATAGAACGCTCAAGAGAATGGTGCAGGTCTCATGTTCGATGAAAATTCTGATTCCTTGAAAATAGTAGAACTTCAAACTTTTTCCGGCGACTTCCTACAACCACAATTATGAAGATAATTTTTACTTTCTCACCTTACGGATACTTCGTAAGAAGAGAAAGTTATGTAATCGTGCGCCGGAAAACGGGGAATTTTCGCCAGAAAAAACTCTTATACCAGGGGTCTTGTAACGAAAAAGTGGATAAAACCTGTTGCTAAATTTGAAAAAAATCCTCTATCTTGTGGTGTAGTCAAAATCCATGATTTGTTGCTTCTTGATACTGCAAAATCGATTGACGGCAAAACCTCCGTCTGTGCAATTGTGGTCAACGCTAGCACCTAAACCGTTCGGCCGATTTTCTTCAAAATTGATATTCCCCGATGGTTTTTACTCGTCTCAAGGCCTCTGGAATTTGAAACCGATATTTTAGTACTTGAGGGTACTTTACATGAAGCCCATTTTCAAAGTTAAAAGAAAATGACTTCAAATTTTTTGATTATATTTTGTTGTTGAATAGTGCGAAGAACGTTTAAGGTAATGACGTAGGTATCTGTTTCGTTGATACGCTCAATTTATCGAAAATTGCAAAAAACTGTTTAAAAACTGCAAAATTGAAGATAGAGATTTTTGCGTCAGACGAAGTCGGTTGTACAAAATTAGCAGTTCAAATAAGGTCATGTACAATTTTTTGGAAAAACGAGTAGTTTTTGCGTAAATTGCGATTCAAACTTACAAAAAAAATCTCAGAAACAGCTCCAAATTTTTTCTTTAAATTTTCTGCACGTGTGTAATAAGAGACGGTAAATATATAAATAAACTAGTAGTGATATAGAATGGCACATACTTTCTCGCAGTAGTTATATTTCAAATGCCGATCATCGGATAAATTATTTGGAGTAAGCCATTCACCGCTGCCTTTCTTGGTCATATTTGAAAGACATGTTTTTCGCATGTTGACAATTACCGACTTCCTAATGATAGAACTGATACAATTACGTTTTGACTAAAATATAAGTTGTTAGTCCTCATGTCAGTCTCGTGGCGCGGCTGGTTAAAGCACCTTGGGGTTGAGATCTTCAGATCATCTAAGGAAGATGCCGAGTTCGAACCCCAGATGGGGATTTTAATTTGATGAATGTGATGTTGCAGGAAAAAACATTGAAGAGTGTAGATACTTTATTGAAAATTATTTGAAGTACTTCTACTCACGAATAGAATCAATTCAGATAAATAGACAGGACTTGTCTGTGTTTTCCCTAACTGCGTCTTTTTAAACACTTTTTCAACTCTGTTATTAGATTTCTGAAGCGTATGACATGTCAAATCAACCGTTGTCTAGTATATATCTGTATGAACCAATTTAAGTAAAATTATGATGAAATATTGAAAAAAAATAAAAAAATCGCCTTACGAATACTTTGCAAGAAGAGAACGTTATGTAATCGTGCGCCGGAAATCGGGGAAAACCAGAAAAACTCTTATAGCATGGTCCTGGTGACGAAAAAGTGGATAAAATCTGTTGCAAAAGTTCAAAAAACTACTGGTGCTATAGAATGTCAGAGACTATATCGGAGATCTTAGTTTTCTAATCTCCTAATTGATTTTGGTTCTCAGTTATGATTGATGTTCCCAGATACCTTCCCTGAGCGCGTAAAGGAGATTTTTATACATACTCTGAACATTTTCGTTTTCTAATGCGAGAAAACTTAAACCAATATATTCTATTACTATTTTTTAAGTGTATTTAATGTCTATCGATTGTGGTCGCAGATGTTAATCAGCGAGGATTGGTACAGGTCTTCCGAGGGAAGCTTCGGCGGTTCGTGTCCTGGTCGCGGAATATTATTTGTCAGAATTCTCTGTTGTCATAGGAAATAATAGAGAATTCTGTAAACTTTATTTAAAACTATGTGAAACCATTTGAATAACAAATATTGTTAATTACGATAACTGTACTGGAAGTGTCTGTATATATTTGTTCAAATTTTTAGCTTTTAGCAACTTTTTTACGTTTCTTCTTGGATTTGTAAAGCGTATGTACCGTCGTATTATTTGTTCCTTTATGCACTTACCATTTTATAGGTCGGTTCGATTCTTTCATGGCTCTGTTCGACCCATGCCGTGCTAGTGTGGCGTAGTGGTATAAGTGCAGGTTGGTTAGCTTTCAGTATCGGATTTCCGGTCTCGGTACGGCTGGTTTGCTAGTAGAATACACTTCTGCTGTTTTATGTAGTGGAATAGCATTAAGTACCATATAGAAGCAGAGCGAGAAAGTATGTACGTTGGAAGCACCACTAGTTTCATAATTAAGTACGTGTTTTGCGTAATTTTGTTTATTTAATCCTCTAACACGCGATGTAGACAGAATCCCTGTTTTGTCGGTCATTGATACCGAAAAATCGATTGACGGCAAAACGTCTGTCAGTGTCTGTTCGTCTGTGAACAACACAAGCGAGTTAACCATACGTACGATTTTTTTTCCGAAATGGATATTTCCGAGAGATTTTCGGCGTCTGCCTACTACTACAACTACAAATCTGGAGAGAGATATTTTTCTTTCAAATGATATTTGTTGTCCAGAATTAGTTTTTTCATTACGGTCATGTACATTTTTTTAAAAAAAATCAGTGGTTTTCGCGCAACATTGGGTGCAATATGTGTAATTTTGACAAATAGCAAAAGCAAGATTTTGTCAAAAAAATTTTCTTTAAACTTTTCGTAGTGTGCTAAATGCACTCTATGAGACGACATATACTGCGAGCAAAACTTCTGCCTTGACAGCCGGGTGTGGGGGAGAGCGATGTTGCCACTTACTCGGGCGGCAGACACGTGTTCGTTCTTGCGTCAGATCAGCTATTAAGGCATACACGTCCAGCTTATTGTATTTTTGGTAGAATTGTAATAATGACACTAGTTTATTTGATGAAATTCTGTTACACAATTTTATCACAGTCCCTTATACTATAATCCTGCCAAAGCAAGGAATAACAAAACATTTTTGTATAAGCAGATGAAAGTAAGTACAGCGATACGTGTTTTAAGAAGGAAGAGGCATAGTATTCATTATCAAAGATTTATAAGAGAGAAGCATCTAAAAGCAAGACATCTTGGTTTGAATACATACCTTTCACAGAACGTTCCCAAAAAAGGACTTTTCGAAGTTACTGGCTTTGCCTGTTATTTACATTTTCAAAGAGCCGTCCTGTTGAATGCATTGGATTAACGATGAAAATTAGTAATGTCCCGTAAGGTGGATTACTAATAGTCCCGTAAGGTGGTATACATCGTGTCATAAGTAGGGCCCGGATAATTATGTAATTACATATTTCCGTATGTTAACTCTATCAAGTCAAAACCACAATATATTTACGTTTCATGTCGATTAGTGTCTAAAACCGATGACTTTTTAGTACATATATTTGCATATTTTACCCGAAAGTACATATATTTACATATTCTTCACAAAAGTACATATTTTTAAATATTTCTTAATACTTTCGTTTTTCTGCATTCTTTTTGTATAATTCTTCATTTATCCTACATGTTTTTGATAAGCAATAACCAAGACAATAACAATTCAGCATTGTCAAACAATTTTTCGGCAGCCTCCTCTCCAAATTGGCGCTATTGCATTGCGTAAAAATGTTGATATTGCAGCATGCAAAATCCTACAAAAGAGCAAGGTGTTGTACTCCAAAGCTTCAGTGTGTAGATTTCAGCGCGAATAAGCAGAGAACAAAATACTACTCAGAAATAAATTTTGTGTATGAAAATGGTACGTCTAGCAAGCGATAACTCGCGTCCACAACGTATTTTTCAGAGGTCTCTCTTGACCTTAATACCCTTCGCCAAAAATTACACGCACCAACGCAGCTCAGAAAGTGCCATTGACAGTTTTCTTTCCCCGTTTGTTGCACTGGAGCCTAAACCCTTGTTTGTAAAGTATCTCTGTGAGGTGAAAATCTAAAGTAAAATCATGATGTGGCACTTCAGCTTTTGGATAAGAAAAGGACAGAAAATAATTCACGGCGATTGGCTTAAACCTTGTGGTAACGCAGACTGGGAATTTGCCATAGGCAAAGTTTGGTTTATCTTTTCAGAGAAGTCAAGCAATAGCGTCTTGGGTAAGAATATTATTAAAGAACGCTGAATTTGTGCTAAGAGTCAATTGATTAAATATCATCCAGCATTGTTTTTATTCCCTAATCCGTGAATAGCATTGAACAGTGACATGTTGGGACAAAGTTTGAATATACAGCAGTAACTTCATGCGATGTAGAATACTTGGTCGGTACAAGGCTTTCGAACAGATAATAGGAAAAATTTCATCCCTATAGAGTATTTGAGTAAACTCCTCGTGTGCATGCTTGCGGATGAGCCGTTCCGTCTCTCACGGGTAGACTACTTCCCGTGCACTAGTGGAGACAAACCAGGTGTCATTCGACGCGTCTCGGCGTCCTAATGGGGAACTGATAATTTGTTTCCAGAAATGGCTATAAAATTCTAAGAAATTTCCAAGTTTTTTCGTGTTTTGGCGCTGTGATCTTTGTAAGTATGCCGGGAACTAAATCAACGCCACCTAACTAGATGTCGGTGGTGTTGATTAAACTCCAGTACCAATACCGACGAAGAGAAAGACAGAGAAACGAGGACAACGAAGAAGAAGACGACGGAGACGAAGAAAACAACAACGACGGAGACGACGTAGAAAAAGGAGACGACGAAGAAGGAGGAGACGACGGCGGAAACGGAGGAGACGACGACGAAAAAGGAGGAGACGACGACGACGAAAAAGGAGGAGGAGAAGAAGACAACGAAGAAGGAGGAGACGACGAAGAAAAAGGAGGAGACGAAGAAGAAGGAGGAGGAGACGACGAAGAAGAATACGACAAAGAAGATGAAGACGAGGAAGACGAAGAAAAAAAAACAAGTCACTCAACCGAATGTAATTTAAAGCGTCGGTGACGTCACATTCAGCTATTTTTTAAGTATTTGAAACAAATATTTGTTTCTCATTTTTTACGGAGACCATTGTAAATAACAGAATTGTGAGTAGAATTATATTTTAATTTTGTTCTTTACGAGTATATTAAGTCTACACAGATCAACATTTAATCAAAAGTATTTTATTAAAACGAACTGATATAATAATTAAAGTGTTACATATTTCTTCCTTTTTAGTACATATTTATATACATTTTAATACATATATATGTTCATATTTTCCTAAATTTTAGTACATAATTATCCGGGCCCTAGTCATAAGTATATCAGCCTTTAACACTAGATGTCACAACCGCACACACGATGCATAACCTAACAAGTTCTGGCGCTCCTCTTGGCGCTCAGCGCTCTTCAATTTTCATTTGTTTCTTAGTAAACGTCGGCAACTCTTTAGTGACATCATCACAGTTTCAAGCCTCTGATTGGATAACGGAACCCCCTCTCCCCTATTAGCCTGGAGCTGTCAAGTCGGCAGATTTGCTCGCAGTATAAACTCTGTTCTCTATTCTTTTGCTTTGTTTTCAAAAATTACAAAAATGTTATTTTTTACTAGCCTTTTACGTTGTGATATTTACAATAGTAGCGATTTGTACACATTATCGCATTTATAAGTACATGTGTTTAAATGATGTTGCAAAGTTTCCAGGCAAACTCGAATCTTTTTTGTGAAAACGAGATCAATAATCCGTATTTTCAGAAACGCCCGAACGCCATTTTCTCAAAAATGGCTCCCGATTTTTTCTTTAAACTTGTCTAACGAATAGTGATAAATGCACTGTTTTACATGACATGCATTCATTTTGTTGTATTTTTTTGTTTAGACGAGATTTTTTTTAAAAATACACAAAAGAATTTTTTTAATATCTCACGTCTTTAATACGCTTATTTTTCCAGTGATTTGTATATATTATTGCATTTGTGAGTAGACGTGCTTTAAATGACTTTCAATGAAGTTTTTCAAAAACTCAAATATTTTCTGTGAAAAAAAGCTTCAAATTTTTCATATACAGTAACGCTTAAACGCCATTTTCTTAAAAACGGCTCGAAATTTTTCAACGAAAATTTCCGTATTAGGCGAAGTTTTATTCTTCATTATTCTTAAAGTAATATTTCCGTTCTCCTATCAGGAAACCGAAAAACTGAGAAAATTGCAAATAAAAAAGTACTTTGGGAGGCGATATATGGCAGCTGACAAGAGTATGTAATAAGACCGCAAAGCTAGCCCAGACCAAAGAAATTGGAAAACTAACTAGTACGAGAAAGTCTGTGGTATTCTGTAGCATCGCTACAGAATTTCTTATTTTCTGGGTTATTTTCTTTAAACCATTTTTTCTTTAATACGGCACAGTTTTTAAAATTAAATTTTGACTTCGGGGGGTTAAAGGAGACTTAAGATAATGGTGCAGTTCTCATGTTTGCTAAAATGACTGTTTTTCGAAAATTGCAAAAATTCCATTTTTTCGACGACTTCGTACAACTACATTGTTTTCTTAATTAAATGTGTTCATCGGAAACATCTTCAAATAAAGTCATGTTCAATTTTTGGAAAATACGAGCATTTTTTGTTTAATTTGACGTCAAACTAATCAATTTTAAACATTTTTTCAGAAACGGCTCCACTTTTTTCATTAATTTTTTCACTTATGTAGCAAAGACCGGCTATGAAAAGGGCGCGGATTCATTTCCAATGGATTCTTTAGTTTCAAAAATTGGAAAAAATTCAAAATGGTAAATTACCCGCGCGTCGTTTGAGGCGGTGTCGCTCCAAGGAAATGTAATTTGAAAGGTGCTTGGAGGCAGTCATTGAAATATTGAAACGAAAATTTTCATGTAAAATTATTTAAGCATTACACTAGGCAACAAAAATAAACTTTTTTGTTTCACAAGAATGAAAATAACAGATTCTAAAAGTAATTTTCATATTACATTTAAATATCATTTTGGTTTTTCCCCACCAGGTAGGAGTTTTGTGTGATATGTATTTGAACATTTTATAATTTGTAATAAAATCAGTAACTGGCTATCCAACTCTAAATGGTATACTACTCGTCCTGACTTGTATTCTGACAACTCATTCTGTACCTAGAAAGTGGTAATGATTTTCGGGCATATTCTGTATCTGGAACATCTTTCCTCTTGGTTCAACTGTAGTCAGCGAACATATTTGAACTACACTTGCCTTAGTACCTTTTTCATATTGTAGAAATTTACTGATGAAAATGCTCACTATGCTCATCATTTACAATCTCAAGATTTTTCAGGAGGAAGTCTTAAGTCAGAGTCTAAGAAGTGAATTTTCAAAGACGTTACATCCCATAGCTTTATGAGAATTCAGAAGATCAGCCACTATGTCCAAGACTTTTCTGCTTTATAGTTTCCAAGGATATTGCAATATAAATTTTTGAAAGATTGTCAGACTGCTATATCCAGTGGATTTAAGAGATCTTCAAAATATTCTTCAGATATTAATGAATTGTGGTCTTAAAAACTTCCTTCTTTCAATTTAGCATCTTACTTTGGGAAATTTTGGTTCAAGTACAAGAATCCATCCAAAAGTTTATCCATAGCTTCTACAATTTTTTTATTCCTCCTAATTTAATATTCAATGGAGGTAAATATATTTTTCAGTATTCAATATATTGACAAGTGACATTTCTTTGGTCAGGAATACGTGATTCCTTTAATTTTTGTCAAACAGAAATAAAAATCACTTGGATGATCTTTGATTCCCTCCAAATCATAGGAACTGCAAATGCCATATGATGTGTACCATTTTTCTATCAAGACAACAGTCTTAACACACAAAATATATGTATTTAGGGCCCAGTTCTTTTCAAAATCACCAACTTGACACCCAAAGTAATGTTAACACTTTCTCGCAAGTGGCGTTAAATTTTGCGTCTGTCTTGTAAGTCAGCTCACCACAAATACAGCAGAAATTATCTGTATGTTTTATACACATTCTTGGTAAGATGAAAATACAAAACCCTAAAAATTAGCTTACACAGAACACTTCTAAACACAAAGAAATGAAATATATCACCAGTGATATTCGATACTGACACATCAAAATGCCAGATTAATTGACCTAAGCGTGTCGAAACATGAACGAACCTGCACAGTACTGCCTGTTTCAGCATATTACATATCCGCTTGAATAAAATCGCTACATACAAGGTAAAGATTCCTGTGTCATTTATCAAAGAGAATGTTAAAATCATATTTTAAAAAGCAGCTGTCACAAAAAAACTGTGCCTGATGGGAAAATTCTGAATACATATCGTAATTCAGTATAAAAAATCCATTAGATTCACTAATCAGATTTCTTGTGAAGAAAGCCTTGTCGATCATTGTTATTGAAGTGGTGCTAAAACAGTGCGCAATTTCTCGCCATTACTAATGGTTAGGTAATACTATTTACATCATAATTTCTCTCCGTATTAACACATCTCAAACATCAGTTTTTGTATAACATTTGAAATCGCTGAACATTTGGTGCGAAAATTATTTTCAATCAATAGATTCTTTATTCAAAACTTTAAATGAAAAAGCGCGAGAAAGTAAAAATAGATTTCTGGCATTGAACTCTTTGTATAAGGTATGCAGTGTATTCACGAACATTTAGTAACATATAATAGTTATTATTTAACTCTATGGCATCGTAATATTCTACAACTTTATAAAATTATTAGTTTATATTACCGCGAACAAAACACAGCTGCCATTGTCATTTTATCAGTGCGGCGTTACAACAATGGGTTACAAAACCGACAATGACCGCTCATCTATTCGTTTTCACATTTAACACAACTAAAGGATGCAATTTAAAATTAAATAACAAAAATATAAATGTAATAAATAATAATAATTAAATGAAATAAGAAATAATATACTGCTAATTCTAACTTACGTAGAATCCAACTGCGTAATTTGGGATAGGACGACTGAAAGTTAGCAATCTTTATTTCATATTTATTTCAAATAAGTTTAAATAATTTCAAAAAGATTAATTTGTAAACGTATAATAAAAGCTCCAATGTAAGAAATGAACGAAGAAATATGAAATAATATACACATTCTAACTTACTTAGCATCCACCTTATTCAAAACAACTCTGAAATTACGACTATGAAACGAAGTATTTTCAGAGCGGACGATTAATTTTGACGCACAATTACTCCACAAATACTCATATTTTCGAAAAATCCAACATGACCTTTTTTGAAGATCGGTTTCTTATGAACACGTTTTATTCAGAAAAATTGTATCTTCACAGTTGTAATTGTAGGAAGACGATTTTTTTTGTTGCAGTCAGGCATTTCAACGAACATGAGACCTGCACCATTCTTCATGATATCTAAGGTGCCAATTTAATAAAAAATGTGGTTCGCATTTTAAGTGAAATGGTTTAAAGAAAATGAAAATTACCTGTTTGACACAAAATTTCGAAAAAATTTAGCAGCTTTTTCAAAAGTAGAGCATGACCTTATTGGAAGATGTTTTTGACGTCACATATAAGGAAAAAATATTTTTTCATAATTGTCGTTGTAAGAAGACGCCGAAGTAATTTCGCATTTTTTTTCAATTTTCAAAAAATTAGGGTTTTCAACCAACATGTGACCTGCGTTTTTCTCTTAAACGTCCTTCAGACTATCCAACAACAAAATTTCATTAAATTTGCTGGAGCCATTTTTTTTTAATTATCTCAGGGACTTCACGTAAAGTAGCCCTCAAAATTAAAATATCGTTTTCAAATTGAAGGGGCCATGACATCAGCAAGATCGATCGGGCAATATCAATTTTGGAGAAAATCAGCTGAACGGTTTAGTCTCTAGCGTTGTTCACAGACGGACGGACAGACATGCGGATAGACATTTTGCCGTCAATCGATTTTTTGGTATCAAGAGGCCATAAAACATAAGATTCTGGCTGCGTCACGTGATAGAGGATTTTTTCTAAATTTAGTAACTGGATTTATTCACATTTTTGTTGCTAGGGCCCTGTATTAAGAGTTTTCGGACGAAAATTCGACGTTTTTTCGCGCAGCACTACATAACTTTCTCTTCTTAAGAAGTTCCTTCTTTGGCGCGAGAAAGTTAAAATATCAAACACCTGAATTTCTCAAAAATGGCTCCAATTTTTTTTCTTTAAATTTTTGTTATATTAGTGCAATACTGTATAAAGTGACATAAACGGCGTATTGCAATATTCTTTTTTTTCTTCAGAAATTACATACTACATTGTAATTAGTTTGACATCTCTCTCATGTCGTTAACGGTGTTAATACTAACGGCGATGTGCACACGTTTGACATTTGTGAGTATGAGTGCTTCAAATGTTGTTTTGTAAAGTTTTTCGAAAAATCAAAGGTTTTCAGTACAAAATAAGCTCGAAATTCCGCACTTTCAGAAGTACTATTTTTTCAAAAACGGGTCCAAATTTTTTCTTTAAATTGTATGAATAGGTAGTGCTAAATGTATTCGTTAACATCACGTAAATGACGTAGTTTTTTGTTTGTTTTTCAAAAATTACACAAATATAATATGTGTAATAACAGTTGAGAAGGGAATGGGCCAAAACCGAAAAGCTATCCTGGGCTAAAGAAATTAGGAAACAAACTTGTATGAGAAAGTCTGTGTCATTATGTACACATAGTACCACAAGTTAGAAGTAAAATAATATGAACTCACAAAAAAAGTATTGCACAGGGATATTCTGACAATTGTCTGCTTACACGTGTGTCCTGAGTCATAATGAGCAGCTGATAGCCCTCATCGGTATCAGATGTAAACCTAGACGATTTTGGATCTTGTATGTCCAACTCCACAAACATAGAATGAGTGGAAGGTGAATCTGCCTTCAAATTTTCTACCCCTGCTTCCCTTTCCAATAGTGTTTGAAACAATCGACCTGTTTTCTGAATTATTCCTTTAAGATCATCTTCCAATTCATCTTTACTAATATATTCCACAGAAATGCTGAGTGGATTGACAGGTACAAGTTTCTGGCTCATTTTGAATTCCCCAGTGGGACGAGGCCAGAGGTTCAGGTATGGATCACAGAGAAGTTTGCAAACAGCCATGCTCTGTTGAGTATCATTTCCCAACAGTACTTTTTTCTCACACTTTTCATTCGTACAAGTCCATGTCCACGTAGGCCTTGGAAAGAAAGAGAGAAAATTTAATTACAAAAAATTACATTAGAATCGTCCATCACAAAAATTGTAATAAAATTTTGTCACATAATAAATTAATTTGTTACCTTTTATGAGCAGCTACAATTATTGGAAAAATGAAGAGACATGCAAAATGAAACCACTGCATGTTTCAATGTATAAAACCTGATATTTTTGAAAAATTGCAGAAGGACCTGTTAAACAAAAATTGCGTGATTAATAGTACAATTAATTTAAGGTGTGATACAAATTAGTTATCACTAACATATAGTTGTGGCCAGCTGAAAAGACCAGCTAAAGCGACAACTTTTGAAAAATGCCACTGTCGGATGAGAACATGTATTCATTCTCGATTGAGGGTAGTTTCGTTTCGTTTTGTGTTGGCACATGCCGTTGTCAACCTTCACACAATTACCCTACATATATTACGTTTACGGGTTAGGGACATTTTTTAAAATTTAAGTTTGCAATGAAAAAATGACTACTTCCGTAGATTCCGCCAACATTCAAGCCATTCATGTGGATTGTGCTCTGTTGGTTTGCTATTGCTGCTAGCGATTCGCATATGGAGGTTTGCTATTTTTCATAAATCTGAATTTAGTGATTTCGTCGGATGTGTTAATTTAGTTCTACGCATTTTTATTTTTATTTATTATTTTTCAATTGTTTTCATCACTAATCGTAGTGGAGTTAGTCGAGATAGTTTTAGTAGTAAAGGTTAGTTTTATCGATTTTGCATTTTTTGTGTAAAATTAATTTTATTATATTTATTATTAATTTTTCTGAACCCAATTTATTAATCATTGAAAAATAATGGATAGCCCAACTACATCTGGGTCTTTTCTTAGTATTTTGTCTTTAAGGTTAAAGTGAATTAAAATTTCTCTTCAAACGAGAATTGTAAATTTATTTTGCGGATTGAGGAAGAAAACAATGGAAGAAGGGGTACTGTTACTCAGAGGAACAAGTATTGTCAATCACACTAATCTGACATCACAAATGGAAAAAAAATATTACAGGTAAGATTATTATTTTTTCCTAAATATTATCTTATAAAACTGACGGGTATAATTTTCATAATTAAAATTGGTGTATTTATTGTCTATAACTATTAATAATCATTAGTTATGCATAATAGTAATTAATAGTAATTCAACATTCTGTATGTTTACAGGTGTGTGTGAAGTCTATTGAATGAATTATCAATAGACATAAAAAGCAAAAAGCTCTGACCACACCTAAAAAGACCTCTAGGACTCATCCAGCTTCTATATTGACAATTTTGTGAAGGATGGAATTTCCAATAAAATACATTGTAATTTGGGTGCAGAATCATTTAAAAATTTTAGTTACTTTGTTATTATGATTTATATTTTATGCACGTCTTGGTATTTCTATAAGAAACCTGTTCTTCAGAGATTGTGAGTGAAGATACATTAAATTTTCTCAAACCTCCTTGAAGCGTATAGTAAAAAGCATTGGTTTTATTTGTGGTAAGGAAGACAGTTATGCCCTTGTGAATGAGAGTGAAACAATATTTTTAAAATAGAGTACTTTCTAAGGAATTATATTAAGACCTCAAACAAAATCCAGCACACCAAATATTGTAGTTTTTTTTAATGAAACATGGCTATATTTATGAATGGCAATTTCTTATATTTATTTTCTGGAACATTAATATTGTTTCAGTTTTTTGTAGCTGTTTGTAACCGTTTGTTGGTAACATTTTCAACATTACTTGTAACTTGGTTTTGGGCAAGTGGGCACCACATTTGTCTCCTCAAATCCCACATGCATTTCGAAATTTTATTTGACATAATAAACTAGTTTTAATAGTGAAAATAACCATTGTCTTACCTTGAGCTTTTTCACAATCGCCATCAGCACTACAATAGTGTGTGTAAGTGGGATAATAAATATATTAATCTTTTACTACTTGGATGCCTTTTGGGAAAAATTTGGCATGTATTTATAAAACTGGAGTAATAATAATAATAATAATAATAATAATAATGCCTTTATTAATGGCGAGGCTCAGGCCATAGGGCCTGCTCTTCCGCCTAACCACTCAATCTACATTAATACAGAGAAATAATATTTTAAGAGGGGGAGGGCCAGCTGTACATTTACATCTGGGAGAGCAAAACTAGGGACCACCCCGGCATACGCCTTAAGCGATTGAGTAAACCCAGAAAACCTCAATCAGGATGGCGGCTAAAGGCCGAACATTTTAAGAACAAAGAGAGAAGTGAAAGAGAGTGGAAATGCAGATGGAAATGAAGAAGAAAGGTCGAAAGAGAAAGAAGAAAGGAGAGAGACTAAAAGGGGGGACAACTGTACATTTATGACTGGGAGTGCAATACAAGGGACCATCCCGGCGTACGCCTTAAGCGATTGAGTAAACCCAGAAAAATCTCAATCAGGATGGCGGCTTAGGGCCGAACATTAATAGAGCAGAATATATACACAGTAGAGAAAGAGAAGAGAAAGATGTTCGGAGGGGGGCGAGTCATAATGAAAAAATGGGGAAGTTTGTGAGCAAAGGGAAGGGAGAAGAAGCGAAGAAAAGGAGGAAGAAAAAGTAGGCGGAAGACGTGAAGTTATTCCAGAGACGTTACATCAAGGTACATTCGGTTTACATGAGCACTTTACATAAGTATAAAATCATTTTTAACACCAGAGGAGTACAATACATTATAGGCTAATAGTAACAATAATTTAAAATACAATATTGACAGTATTCAGGAACAATATAAAAGTATAGTAGGATCTTAACATCAAATTGTATTTATACCAACATGTTGCAGTAAAGATTATGATGATAATACAAAAATAGCTACAAGTATAAGTACGTTTATCTGGAATGTCGCTAGTCACTTTATGTATATTTTATTTAAACAATTCCATTAAGATACACTGAAAATTATATGATTGTGTTAAATAATTTACAGGGGTTGATACAGAATGGAAAGTGAAGAGAGTCATGAGGTATGGGATAGAATTTTGAATTTAGAGAGTGCGGAAAGTACAGCATTTAGAGGGTGCGGTGACCGGGTGCTTGGAGGTGGGAAAAGTCTGGAGATTGAAGGAGATGTTAACAGCCATTCTGCATGTCATTATTCCTTACCCATGTGGTTAATTCATTTTTGAATTTACGGAAGGCATTTGAATGTTTTAGGCTTGCTGGTAGTTTATTCCAGGCTCGGATAACTGTAATGGTGAATGATCTACTGAACGAAGTAGTGTTGTGACGTGGTACACAAAGCAGTGCTGAATCACGAGCTCGATTTAATTTCAGATGATTGAAGTTACTTATAAGGCGTGTTACATGTGTACCGTTTAAAATTTTATAAAGAAGAAGTAGAGAATGAAATAACCGCCTTTTGTCTAGAGTAAGCATTTGAAGTTTGTCGAAAAAATCTGATACATGGTCGTATTTCCTTAAATCAAAAATAAACCGTACGCATGCGTTCTGAGTTACTTGAAGTTTACGTTGTAATTTAAATGCCATGTTGGTCAGAAGAAAGTCACAATAGTCGAAATGTGGCATAATAAGAGATTTGATGAGAGTCTCACGTGTGCTAATTGGTAAAAGTGTTCGTAGGCGTTTCAGGGAATGCATTGAGGCAAAAACTTTACGGCAGGTTGAATCTACATGCGAGTTCCAGCTGAGAGTGTTGTCGATAAGCACACCTAGGTTTTTGACTTCTGAACACCAAGGTAGAGCGGTGTCATTAATATAAATTTTAGGCAGAGCAACAGATGAGATTTTATTCATAGTGCTTTTCGAACTGATAATCATGCACTGTGACTTATTTGGGTTTAACTGTAAGCCTAGGGATGCTGCCCAGTTGCTCAGTGTCATCAAATCTTCATTAATTTTTTGTGCGAGTGAGAAAAGGTGAGATGGGTGACCGCTTAGGTATATCTGAAGATCATCCGCATACATTTGATGACTGCAATATTTAAGCGCATTACCTACGTCATTTACATAGATTAAGAAGGCTAGTGGCCCTAACACAGTACCTTGAGCAACTCCGCGGTTTAGTACCAAGTCACTTGAGCTGCGGCTACCGGATACCACTCTTTGGGTTCTTGAAGTTAAGTAATTGAGAAACCATGTACGTGTCTGCTGTGCAAATCCCATGATTTTTAGTTTTGCGAGCAGGATGTCATGATCTACGGAATCGAACGCTTTGCTGAAATCCAAAAGTATCAAAATAGTTATCTTACTGTCATCTATTGCTTTTCTGGCGTCTTCAATAACGTTTAGTAGCGCGGTTCCAGTATTCCTGCCGGAACGGAAACCTGATTGCTGATCATTTAAAAGTGATTTGTTTTGGAGATACTGTTCAGTTTGCTTCCGGACGACTTTTTCGAGTACTTTAGAGATAGTTGGGAGTATGCTTATTGGGCGGTATTCAATAGTGTTTTTGTTTGATGTTGTTTTGGGAATAGGATGCACGAGTGCAGTCTTCCAAGATGAAGGGTATTGTCCGCTCATTAGTGAGAAATTTATTATTTCGGTAATGATTGGGTAAATCACATTTAGGCTATTTTTTAGCAGTTTGGCATTGATACCATCGGAACCTGAAGCATTTGATTTGAGACTTTGAACGATCTTGATTACATCCTCATGTTCAACGGACGAAAAGAAAAATTCGTCTTTGTATATTGTTTCCGAGTTTTGGAGAAACGCGAGAGATTGCTTTTTCAAATTACTGTCAAATGAAGGAACGTTATTTATAAAACTATGATTTAGTGATTCTAAGGAGATATACGTGTCAATTTGTGGATGAGATTTGCCTATTCCTAGACATTTCAGACTTTTCCAAATCGTTCTCGAGTCGCGGGTTCTGCCGAAAGTGGTGTGGTAATATTTAATTTTAGCGTTGCGACATTTCTGCGTGACTAAATTTCTGAGCATTTTGTATTGTTTTTTAAATAGTTCGCATTTAGTTTTCCGGAAAATAGCATGCACTGCATCTCTATCTTTCATTAAATTTCGAATTTCATCGGTTAACCATGGTGCAGGTGGACGAGTTACGCGCGATATTTTTAAAGGCGCGTGCCGATCGTAGAGCTGTGTTACTAAGTTAGTGAAAATCGCAACTTTAGCATCCAGTGATTCTTCTTCGTGCACAAGGTACCAAGGAAGTGTCAATCCATCTATATTAAATGCTTGTTTATCGAATTTTGAAAAATCGCGGTATTCGATTATGTGAGGTGAGTATTTAGGGCACTTCAGGTTGTAAACAAGATAAATTAGATCGTGTTTTGAAATCCCAGGAACGGGAAATTGACCGTGATTTCGAACCTTGTTTATATTAGACACTATAATATGATCAATCCAAGTTTCCGTGCTCTTTGAATGGTGTGTTGGTGCTAGAGGTAATATTTCGAGGCACATGCTGTGAAAAAAACGCTTAAACTGCTCTGCAGAGGGGGAGGCTTTTAATAAATTATGATTAAAGTCACCCATTACAATGACATGCTCATAAGGACTGATCGCTGATGCAAAGGTTGGAGTAAGTGAAGCATTTGGAAAACTGGAGTATACTGGAAACTAGAGTATAATATCATCCTGATTTGAATTATTTAGCAAGTTAATGAGAGGTTTTACTGCGAAATGACGGCATAATCGGGGAGTAGTTTATGGTATTCTAGTTACAATAACTGATAATGCAAGAGTGCAATATCATTGTGCAACTTTATACACTATTTACTGTGCCGTATATATTGTCAGTAAACTACATTCCTGTTTCAATAAATAACTTTAAAAAAATCAAAAGTTCTATTTATTACCATAACTACCCCGTTTTAATAGAAAAGAAATAGGTATAAGTCTGTCACTGGTTAGAACAAGTAACTTACTGAAGATTACTTATATTAATTATGAATTTCTTATTTTTTAAAGCATCACTAACTTTTGAAAGATAATTTAATTAAGCAGATAAATAAAATGGATGCATCACATAAATATTAAATATCTCAGGGCTGTTAGAAACAATTAATTAGGTCACAAAGATTACCATGTACATGTAAATTATTAATCTTAAATAATGGTGGTATTTATTTTTTTCAAAGTAAATCTTAACTGACAGAAAAATCATGAATAAATTGATAACACTACCATCTCAAAATCATATTAACACAAGTCAGCAGATAACTTTTAGCACAAGACCACAGATAACTTTTAAATGTATGTTTTTCATTTGCTCTTGGCGCACTTTAACATCACTCACGTTCACACTTGCCGATAATGATAACTCTTATTTAGTTTAATTGTTCACCGAGTTCATATATATTCGCTTCTAGATGAAAATCTTGTTTAATTTTAACGAAAAACGAGACAAAATTGTACTGTGAACTCTTCAACCGCGCGATAAGTGAATGACAACAAAGAAAACAAAAGCGAAAGAGTTGATCGGAATGATTGTTTCATAAGTTGGCTATTCCGACAGGAAATCCTTTTAGCCGCCATATTGCGAATCTAGTGCGGCCTAATACACGGCCTAGACTTTATGTCAATTTCTTTGAAGTAATGTGTAATATTTTCATTCTATTCAAAATATCTGGAATTATTAGGTATTTCTTCCTTAAAACTGTATGCATGTTCTCTTTACACTGTTATTAATTTTATTTTATTTAGTACAAAGTCCATTGATCTATCCATTGATGGACTTTTTCATATAATAATTTGTTAAAAATCATTACTGAGTAATAGAGTAAAACTACTCTTACCCTCTCTCCTATAATATGGGTATTCACTTTGCAAAAATGTCAATATCTTTTTAGCATTTTCTGAGTCTCCATTCACAAGTGCCTTGCATTTTATATAAAGTTGATTTCCTCACATAAGTATTGTAATTATTTCGTAGCCTTACATAAGAATATTCATCGCAGATGAAGTTGACTGTAAGAGGCGATTTTGTGCGATAGCAGACTATATCGGATTCAATAAATGAATGTAGAATTTCTTGTGGACATTTTGTGCATTACGGTCTCGCGATAAATAACTACGATTTTGAGATTAGGCACGGCTTGCAGGGAAATTTGGGAACATTCGGTATATGGACACATATAATTTATGAAAAGGCAAACGTGTTTTTTTAATTAAACGTAGTGAGCGTATTCCGGATGTTGTGAAAAGACAGTTGACGGATAACCTCTCATGTACGTGAGCTGGAACAAGTTGGAAATTATGAACTTTAGGGCAGAATAACCTACAAAATTTGTGTTTCGAGTAGATAGACGATTTAAACGAAAATTTAGGAATTTTATGGTGAAATCGACAAATCGGAGGGACGACGGAGAGGCGCGAGTAGAAAATATTAAAAGTTAAGAAGAAAGAGACAAGTGACGAAGGGACTGTTTTGTTGGGGCAAAAGTTTTATAAGGAATCCCAAAAATGTTTTTTTTAGGTAGATCGCATTTGGTTGTGAAGGTGAGTGGATCGCGGGTGGCGGCTGTTGCCATTGTAAACTTTCGTGACAGTGCGGGATCGAAAGATTGAATATCGCTGCGACACATACTTGGAGTAAGCGGGAGGAGGAACGCCATGACTGCATGGTGGCCAGCGCGATCATGTCCGGAATTGACATCGCCGAATTCCGATGACGGGGCAACGTGACTCAAGGGAAGTTGACTATATATTTTCACTAAATTCAGCGGAAGTCTCAACTGTTCAATGCCAAGCTTGTTAATAGTTAATAAGAGATGTGTTTAAGTACGAAAATGGCCAAGAAAGGGAATGCGCATTTCTCGTGATAGCGAGAAAGTGCTGTACGGTGCTGTATGCAGCTTTTCGTGCTGTTTGTGGTGCTACAGCGTAATTATTTTGGGACGTTGTGGATATTTGTTCACGATCCAAAATTCTTTTTCTTTTCAAGATGTGCAATAACAATTTAACTTAGCAAATTGTGTTCCACAGGATTAAACAACAGTGTTAAATGTCAGTTCACGCCAGTATGCAAGTGTGCCACAAGTAAATGATCCTGAACTGGGCAGTGAGGTACCAACTGACCATAAGTACTTGCCATCAGTACACAATCTTGAAACTAGATTGTTTCCCTATGTTGTGGACATTGTAACTTATATTGGAGGATTTTTAGTTACAAAGTTGCAAAAGTCTCTTGCTTATGTGGACTGTAAGCTAGTTCTTTGCCGGACTGATACTGATGAAGGATCATATTCCTTCATTCAGAGGAAAGATAATTATGGACTGAAATACCCTTCTGCAGATGTTATAAAAATCTGCAAAAAAGCAGAGGTAGAAGTAAGAATACTTAAGGGGAGAGGTGACTATTTAAAAAGGCAGCATGTAGTACAATTGTAAATAGATGTCTGAGAGAATTTGTGAATAGTTCTGCTTTTAGTAATTTAACACATACATTGGTCGAGAGGTCATAATGAATCACAGGATGTATTTAATAAATGCAATATTGTTTAAATATATTGATATAAGATTTAAACATGTAGGAAGAGAGCACATCCAAATTTACCAAAAAATAGTATGGATCAGTTAACAACAAAATGATTTTATTTAGAGGGCATTAATCCTATGTGTATTTACTGGTGTAAGTTGTGTTTATAGTATTTTAGTGTTAGTAATTTGTATGATTGTAGTTGATTTTTATTAGTAAATTCTTTGAAAAATATGTACTTCTGCTTCCAGGTCAAAGACCCCCATTTCGATCAGGTTTTTGTCCAATTTTCCTGATCCATTGAGCAAATGCTGAGATGTCCCCTTGTTTTACTTTTGGACATAAATGTAGCTTCACTACGCCCACGTTTTCTTGAGCTTACTTGCTAGTAGTGGTAGGAGTAAAGCCAGTGGCATGTTACTGTTGTTAGTAATACAAAGAAAAAACTAAAACATCCAGTTTGATTATCGATACAAATAGGTTTTATATACCTCTGGAGGGAAAATGTCTAATGTTATAGTTAAAATATTGGGAAGAGCTTTTGAAGCTCAAGAAAATGAGTGAAGATGGAACTTTTCTCCCATATATCACATACAGTTTTTACGTTTTTGACTTAATAAATCAAAATATAAAAAGGTAAAAGCCTTTACGTTTTTGACTTAATAAATCAAAATATAAAAAGGTAAAAGCCGTTTTCCCTCTATAAATCCTTGAAATATCATTTTGATAACTTGCTATTATAAATGACACTGATGTGAATCTTCAATAGTAGAATTTCTAATAATGAGTAATAGAAATTTGGATTAATGCATCCCATGGAGTTAATTTATTTAACAAATATTTTTTATTTATAGTCCTATGTAATTGTACTTGTAAAACAGGTTTAGTGGAGTATGCGGTTGAAAGTGTGAAGTTGGACAAAAATCGGAATTTTCATATACTTGAGCAAATAGAGCAGAAAAACGTAAATTCACTTTTCTGCTGTAAGCAACATTTTTAGGGTTGACTAATAAATGAGAAAATAACGCTGGAATGAAACATCTTAAGTACGTATAAAAATAAATCATTTAATGCGAAACGGGTGTTCTTATAGATGCCACCTAGCTGTCCCAAAGTCACGTGACACTGGCGCGAGAGATGTTGATACCCGTCCGGGCCTTCTGCGCAGCTCGGTGCGCAATCTAGTATATCTCTCCTCTATGTTTGTAACCTCTAGTGGAAGCCACTAAATCGCGAGACGCCATCATGAATGCCCAACTCGATCGTGCGCACCCTACGGATAAGCGAGGAACTAGCCTCAAACTGGCTTCAAAAATTTTGTCCAAAAGGCGGCTAGTTGACACACCTATATATCTTACACCGTGGTTCACACCACCTGTTCGTCCGGTTTGCCGCATCAATTTAAATTAGGTACTCGTTTTTTTAAACATTTGATTGATCTATCAGATGACCATTAGGTCATAGTGGTAATCGTCTACTGCTGATTAGCACGTGCTAGAGGGGTGATTCTCTAGCAGACGCTGCAGGAAAACAGCGAGTAGACATTTCTATTGTATTTAATTTCTCAGAATCATCTCGGTGTCCCACTTTGTAACTTTGCAGACTTATTTAGAACTTTCTAGAGATTACAATGGTATTTTTTTAAATTTTGAAACTCGATTTTTGGGAGATATTAAAAATAAAATAGGTCAACATTATTTTAAAAACATTTAATGAATTCAAAACATTCATCAAATAAAAGATAATCTTTTGTTCTTTAATGTAAAATATTAAATTTCTGTCACAATTACAACACGAGTTAAAAATGATTATCTTAAGCCATGATAGCATTTTTTCGAAAATTTTGAATTGAGAAATAATTAAAAACACCGGTGCTTATACTCTTCACAAAAAACGGTTTAAAAATCTGGAACATCAAGGTAAAAATTTTGTGATTTGACGTGGAATGACCATGATCACACGATTGCAAATATCTGATAGTTGCTCTTGGAAAATGTCAGCAAAGTTTTTGGAATTTAAAGGGATTATTGCAGCTTACCTACCTAGAGGAATCCATAATGAGTATCTTAATAATTTAATGCACAGACTCTAACCAAGAGATGTCTATTAGCAACAGTAGTTTTATTTCTAAAAGATTTGAGAAATATCTTAGGTTGTCCTTATCTTCACTCGTAGATTTCATTGCTTGTTTCTCGGTATGCCGGTACAGTTTACCGCTCATTATAGTATATCTCTAATACTATGGATACTGAAACGGTCCGCGCCCTCACCTCTATTTATATGTATATATGAAATATATAATATTTTGCTTCACGTTGGGCTAACCAATGAGACGGATTATGACCCAACTTTACTATTTAATAATTCTATTGCCCATTTTTGGCACTACGCCCACACTATGTACTACAATTCTTCAATGAAAAACTATCTCACTTTCTTATGTTGAACCCGACCGAATAAATAAAATTTATAAGGGTCGTAGGCTGGTGCAAGTCGTCCAATACTGGATCGAGACTTGCTATTATTTGTAATAATACCGGGCGTTTTTTAAATCTACAATAATAACTCAGTTTTCTTAAAAAAATAACAAACACATTTGTGTTTGTTGCTGTTTTATTACGTTACTTTAGCTTTTTTCTTTCTATGGCTTCGCAAAAATGACTAACAAGAACCATAGAGGAGAGATATACTAGAGTGCGCACCGAGCTGCGCAGAAGGCCCGGCCGGGTATCAACATCTCTCGCGCCTGTGTCACGTGCCTTTGGGACAGCTAGGTGGCATCTACAAGAAAACCCGTCTCGCATTAAATGATTTATTTTTATACGTACGTAAGATGTTTCATTCCAGCGTTATTTTCTCATTTATTAATCAACCCTAAAAATGTTGCTTATAGCAGAAAAGTGAATTTAAGTTTTTCTGCTCTATTTGCTCAAGTACATGAAAATTCCGATTTTTGTCAAACTTGTCACTTTCAACCGCATACTCCACTAAACCTGTTTTACAAGTACAATTACATAGGATTATAAATAAAAAATATTTGTAAAATTAACTCCATGGGATACATTAATCCAAATTTCTGTTATTACTCAATGTTAGGCATTCTACTATTGAAGATCCACATCAGTGACATTTATAATAGCAAGTTATCAAAATGATATTTCAAGGATTTATAGAGGGAAAAAAGGCTTTTACCGTTGATTTATTTAGTCAACTAGTGGTGCTACAACAGCACTTACTTTCCCGTATTAGAGGAAACAGCTAAGTAGTACTGTAATATTGCACTTTATGCGCTACTAACATCTTCGCTTGGAACTCACTATTTCCATTGCAGTGTTGTCAGAACTATGTGAATTCTACAACTTCACAAAAAATAGAATGCAAAAGTTTTGAAACCCTGTATTGGAAAAAGAAGCCTGATAACCTGGAAATATAGAAATGCCTTCCATTGGGCCATGATTAGGGAAGAGTATTTTTAAAACCATGCAACAAATTCTCTACTCACTACAAATGGTACAGCATTTGGTGCAAAACTAAATATTTGCCTGCAAATATCAACATAAATTAGACAATTATAACTCCTTTTCATACGCTCCATTAGGTCACAACAATGACACTAATTCACAGATATTCGCGAGCGCAAAGTGAATTCCATTGGTGCAGACCCTGCATTGTCGCTATTCTGAGAGCTATTAATTCTTTTTACTTATTTCAAATATTTCAAAATAAACAATTACTAAAATATTAATGTGTAAGTCTATAACAAAGTTCGAATGTAAGAAACGAAGAAAGAAATAATAGACAAAATTGCACATTCTAATTTACGACGCATCCAGCTGTCCGAAGCGCAGTAAATTTACAGCGGCCTATTACGTTTGTCACAAAATTAAAGAAAAACTACTCGTATTTTGAAAAAATTAAGCATGACCGTATTTATTTTATTTATTTATTTGTCAATATTCGGAATTGCCACATACTCTTTCTTGCCAGCTACCATCTATCATCGCCAAAAGTACATTTTTTTTGTCATTTTCTTAATTTTTCGGTTTCCTATTGGTAGAACAGAAACATTAATTTTAGAATATTAAAGAACACAAAAACCTAGCCGTAAATGGCAATTTTCTTTTAAAAATTATGTGCCGTTTAAGAGAAAATGGCGTTTTAGCGCTACTAAAAATGCGAAATTTGAAGCTCATTTTCACAGAAACTTTTTGAGTTTTCAAAATACTTTATTTGAAGCACTTACACTCACAAATATAATCATCTTTACAAATTGCGGATAATATGCATATTAAAGATGTGAGAGATCTTTCAAAAAATTTACATTTATTTAATTTTTGAAAAAAAACAAAAAATTAACTCAAAATAAACTTCACGCTATACTAATGAGTGTAATTAGCACTATCCGTTACAAAAGTTTCAAGAAAAAAATTGCAGCCATATACGAGAAAATGACGTTTGAGCTTTTCGGAAAATGCCGAAATTTGAGCTACTTTTCACAGAAAACGGTAGTGTTTTCGAGAAACTTTACTTGACATTATTTAAAGCTTATATACTCGTAAATATAAAAATGTAAAAAAATTGCCGATAATGTAAATATTAACGACGTGAGAGACAAGTAAAAAAATTTACATTTTGGTAATTTTTGAAAAAACCAACCGATAGACCAAAATGGCTTTTATGTCATTGATAGAGTACATTTACCACCATCCCTACCAAAAGTTTAAAGAAAAAATTTGGAGCCGTTTTTGAGAAAATCTTGTTTTTGTAATTTTTTAAAATTGCACATATTGCACGCAATATTGCACGAAAACTACCAAAATTGTGAAAAACATTTACATGACCTTTATTAAAGAACTCAATATGCAGAACAAATTTTATTTGAAGAAAAAATCTTTATCTTCAATTTTGTAGTTGGAGAAAGACGCCGAAAAAAATTCGAACTTTCACAATTTTCGAAAATTCAGAGCTATACGTGAAAATCGGACCTATGCCATGTTATTGTGTATAAAAGTGTATTTTACTCTATTCATACAAGAAATTTAAAGAAAAAATTTGGAGCCGTTTTTGAGAAAATGTTGAAAATCCCCGGGGGGCTTCATATAAAGTACCCCCAAATTTTAAAGAATCTTTTTCAAAATCACAAAGTTTCGACTAGAATCAGATCGACTGGGGAATATCAATTTTAAGAAAATCGACTGAACGGTTTAGGCGCTAGCGTTGACCACAGACGGACAGACGGACGGAATGCCGTCAATCGATTTTTAAGTATAAAGAAGCAACAAATCATGGATTTTGACCACACCACGTGTTAGGGGATTTTTGTTTCTTAATTTAGCAACTGGTTTTATCCACTTATTCGTTTTCACGACCCGGCAATTAATTTTTTTCCGCGGAAAATTAGCCATTTTTTCGCGCAGCATTACATAACTTTCCCTATACTACGTATATCACTCCGTGTATACGTACGTATACGGGAAAGTAAAAACAGTAAAAACTGTATGTGATATATGGGGGAAAAGTTCCATCTGCACTCATTTTCTTGAGCTCCAAAAGCTCTTCCCAATATTTTAACTATAACATTAGACATTTTCCCTCCCAAGTTATATAAAACCTATTTGCATCGATAAACAAACTGCATATTTTATTTTTTTTCTTTGTATTGCTAACAAGAGCAACATGCCATTGGCTTTACTCCTACCACTACTAGCAAGTAAGCTCAAGAAAGCGTGGGCGTATTGAAGCTACATTTATATCCAAAAGCAAAACAAGGGGACATCTCAGCATTTGCTCAATGGATCAGGTAAAATGGACAAAAACCTGATCGAAATGAGGGTCTTTGACCTGGAAGCTAAAGTACATATTTTTCAAAGAATTTACCAATAAAAATCAACTACAATCATACAAATTACCAGTGGCTTACCGTCAGGGGACGCTAAGATGCTGAGCACCCCCCGGAAAATATTAATCAAAGAACCCTAAATATTGTATCGATAAACTTACAAGTGGTCAATTTATCGAAAGACATTTTGTATTAATTTTATGTGATTTCCAAAGGTTGAATTCGGCGCGTTATTACAAGCTGGCCTTCGATTGCTTGGATGCTAAAATGCTTCTAGCGTCTGCCACAAGATTGCGACGGGCAATGACGCATGCGCAGACGGCGAGATTCCCCCCTCCCCTCCTCATCAAGAGATTCGCGAGTTTCGTACGCTGGCGTACGACTGAGCAAAGTGGCGTATGAGAGTTGCTCGTTTGTGCACGAGAGCACAGCACACTTGACGTCAGTGAAATATTTCCTTTCTCACTTGGGGTTCACTGCTTGGTCGTGGGCATAAACAGAAAAAAATAGTGCTTGCCTACTAATTCTTAATTAATATCTAAGAAGATGAATTCTTCCTTAATTATATTAAATATTATTTTGATCTGAAATGTATAAATTCACGAGTGATCTCATTGCCAATCGCACATTAGAATTAAAGCTGAGCCATTGCATAATTTACTTTCAAGAAGTCTCCTGACATAAATCTGTTTAAGCATTGTAACATTTGTTTTGATAACATAGATTCTAGAGAACATTAAAGACCATTTGGCGTTATTGTTGAGCATCCCCAAACACGCGAGTCACGCTACGCCACTGCAAATTACTAACTCTAACATACTATAAACACAACTTACACCAGTAAATACACATAAGATTAATGTCATCGAAATAAAATCATATTGTTGTTAACTGATCCATACTATTTTTTTGGTAAATTTGGGTGTGCTCTCTTCCTAAATATTTTAATCTTATGTCAATATATTTAAACAATATTGCCTTTATTAAATACATCCTGTGATTCATTATGGCCTCTTGACCAATAATATATGTTAAATTACTAAAAACAGAACTATTCACAAATTCTCTCAGACATCTATTTACAATTGTACTACATGCTGCCTTTTTAAATAGTCACCTCTCCCCTTAAGTATTCTTACTTCTACCTCTGCTTTTTTGCAGATTTTTATAACATCTGTAGAAGGGTATTTCAGTCCATAATTATCTTTCCTCTGAATGAAGGAATATGATCCTTCATCAGTATCAGTCAGGCAAAGAACTAAGATTACAGTTCACATAAGCAAGAGACTTTTGCAACTTTCTAACTAAAAATTCTCCAATATAAGTTACAATGTCCACAACATAAGGAGACAATCTAGTTTCAAGATTGTGTACTGATGGCAAGTACTTATGGTCAGTTGGTACCTCACTGCCAAGTTCAGGATCATTTACTTGTGGCACACTTGCATACTGGCATGAACTGACATTTAACACAGTTGTTTCATCCTGTGGAACACAATTTGCAAAGGTAAATTGCTATTGCACTTCTTGAAAAGAAAAAGAATTTTTGATCGTAAGCAGTGAACAAATATCCACAACGTCCCAAAATAATTACGCTGTAGCACCACCAACAGCACGAAAAGCTACATACAGCAGCGTACAGCACGAGCAGCCGGTGTCCCAAAGTCACGTGACTTACGACCACCTCATGTTGAAACCTGCGCAGTAGGCTCACGCGCACTCGAGTTGTATCTCTCCTCTATGAGTGAGCCCACCTATATCTCTTACACCGTGTGTGAACGAGCCTTTTTTACGCGAGAAGAACGGGACCCGAAGAGCGAAATCAGGGGGACTTCAGTAGGTAGCGAGCCAGCGAGCGAACAGGCGAGGAATACACGTGAGGCGTATGAGCGTGGAGAATGCAGAATCCGTTGTAATCTTCAATCACGTAATAATAATTGTTAACGGAATTATAGTGAACGTTAGTAGATGGACATGGCAACGTAATATGATCGCCTAATTATGTGGATGAGTGCTGCAAATGAGAGAACAGCCGCCCAGGTGAATACAATAGAGGTAAGGGCTCACGTGGACGAAAATCATCGGTTGTCAGTGATAGACGAAATCCACTTCAAGTCGGAATGATTTATCAAAAATGTGAATAATAGTAGATATCACCAATATAACATAATCGTGCGTGATATGCGGGAACTTTGTCGTAATCAGAGAGGCGATCGGTGTGAGAATTATGTGAGTGCGGGAAGGTGCAAAGGACGCGGACCGAGTGCAATAACATTTGATAGTGAAGAAGAATAAGTTAATGGATGTGAAGCTTGGAAACTGTTTCGGTGCACGTGGAATAATGCGAGGTTCGGTGCAGTGGTCGACCAGAGGTGGCAACATTGTGTAGCGGCGCGAAGCGGGCTATTGCGAGGTGAAAGGCCGAGGAGATTATTTTGTGTGCTCAGTTTAATTTTTGGAACTGGGCGTTTTCATACCTACAATTTCCGGATTCGTCTTTACCTCTCCTGTGGGCCGAAAATACCCCTCTTAGGAGAATTCGGTTGGTTGTTGAGAATATTTCTATTTAAGATACGATGAGTTTGCTTTACTGGATCAGATAATTTTGAAATAAGAACACAATATTTCCTGAATTCTAATTCAGCGACATGAAATGCCGGCTGCTATTAATTTATTTTATTTTCAATTTTACGTTGAAACAAACTTTGATTAATTTAACGTATTTACCTAATGATCTAGTGTTATGATGGCCATCGAATTATTTTTTTAAAAATACTTAATTTTATTTACTCCTATCATCGCAATCTATTTCATTACATTGAACTTAATGCCTAAATATTCTTGACCTTGAACAAGAATTTGGAAAGTTTTTTTCTTTTTCTAATTTTCATTTTCCGTTTCAAAGTCAGAGCAGTATTCGTGGGCGGCGTCTGGATCCCACGAACACGTCCACCTTCCTTTCACCTTGCAGCATTCGGCAATAACTGTTCTACTAATTCAAAAGTAAAAACTTATTTTTTCCGTACAAGCCTGTCTACTATGATACTTCATATGATATCTGTTGTGCGTCCTAACTGTATTTCCACTTTCCAGCGATCTGATCGCTACACGTCCGAGCTCTACCTGTCCAAGAGTAATTTTGACGGAAAATTATCTTCCATCGGGTCAGCTTGTTTTCTGCCATTCTCCTGTTTTTCATTACCCACTGAAAACGATGCTAACTTGTCCCTGCCCGAGTCTTATCGGGATGCTCTTGTTAATTTTATCAATGTTTCTTACGTTGACAATAATATATTAAAAATTAAATTTCTAATATTTTTAATATTTACGCAAACGCGTCTTTATTGTTATTTATCGACGGTTTACGTCCCCAATGTCTCATTTCTGCTTACATTTTCCCTTCCTTCCTATTTTATTCCGTCAACATATTTTTATTAATTTATACCAAACATACCCCATAGGTATTGTTATCTATCTCAATATTTGATTTTGTAATGGGAGTCACAGCTGTGAACATAGTTCGTTGTTACAAGGATCATGATCTGAAGTGGGGTAACAAATTAATAATATTTTTAATTGATAAATAGTAATTATTAATGAGGAGTAAATGTTTGGTAGGCTAACGAAAGTTAGCAATGGCTGTAATAATGATGATAATTCAAACATAAATAAATACATTGTCCTATTGTTATTAAAATCAATATATAAAGTCCATCCACATATGGTTCTTCTCAAGGTCTCCCTGCAAGTGATCCCTTGTATTACACAAATAGTCTACATTTCCAAGAAGTGAGATTAATGTGATTGTAGGTTACTGGACACCACCAAATGTCTAAAATAAAGAAATTAGAGGTACTTTTGGTCACGCCATCAATATACTTTCACAGAGCAATAAAAATAAGTATCCTTTCACATTTTACTACGTGTCAGATACATACACATGACCTTCTTAGCCGATTAAATTCAAATTAAAAAGTGTCGAATGGATTCAAGTTAGTATTAAACGGACGGAATATTTATACAAATAAGACCATGTGATACAATAAAATATGTGTGTGATACAATAAATGTGATATTTCTTTTACTTCACTTTACACTTATTAATTGACTTTTTTCATAAAGAAATTAAACTATGTATTTTCTTTGTGCCTTCAACTGTTTTTATTTTCCCGTATATACGGAATAATATACGTAGTATAGGCAAAGTTGCGTTATTCTGCGGAAAATCGAATTCGAAACTTCAACGGAAATACACGTTTTTTATTATATTATTGCTGCAATAGTCCTCTTTCTAAGCAGTGTTCAGCGTTGCTAAAAATGTAAAGGTACCGTAAAACGGGATGAATAGGATGAAATCCTGCGAAAAACTTAAAAACACGCAAAATTACACAGAGTAGAAATAAAAATTGCAAATCAGAGCGCCAGTCACCAGTTTAGCCTTTGTGGCCTGCACTGAGGGCTATTTTGTGTTTCGATTGTAGTCACCCTGACTTCCAGCGTGCTGACCACGTGTGAGCGGGAAACCCCGTGTTTACATAGGTGTCAAAACTTTGTTTACTGTGGAGTGTGTTCTGGACTTCTGTATTATCAAAAAGCGTGTTTCTACCGAGAATTTAATCCTGAATTCACCCGCTCCTCCGATTTTGGTAAGTGTTAAATACATTTCTCAACATTAATATTTTTTGTTTGAACGAACACACCTTCTAAAGATACGGGGTGAATGGGATCAAAGGAAAGTGACAATAATCAGACTCGCAGATGGTCGAATTTTATTCTTCCTGTTGTGTAGAATCTGTTTGAATTAATTGTTCGTTTAAACTTAAAGGGTAGTTAAAATGCCTCGAAATTATATCTCTGATCCTCGTGGGAAAGCCTACATAAAGAGAAGCAAAGATGAATTCGAGCAAGCTATTGCTGCTGTGAACAGAGGGTGCAGCATTAGATAAACTTAACCAAATTTGACACAAATAAGCGAAACAGGAAAGAGGGAAAATTCTTACCGCCTCTGAATCCCTACTAACCGTGAAGTGTCTCCGAAAGAGGGTTTGAAAGAAAAAACTGTTTGTTTACACAGATGTAGACGATACATGTTACGTAACTCCTATTCAACTCGAGAGAAGAATAAGTCTCCAAAATTCAAAGGGGACAACACACATTTTTTTTACCATTTGTACTTATTCTAAGTGATATTATTTTGCCTGTTTATTTTTTATCCATTTTTTAAGTTTTTCTGCATAATAATTGCAGTAGTATATGTATTTCAGTTTCCTATTTTGCAAACATTTAAAATATTAAGTGGTCCTAATCAGCAACGAGCGTCTTAATGCGTTAATTAATGAAAATTACATAGCCGATCCTATTCATCCCGACAATTGGACCAGTAGGATCGAGGTATTAAAAAAATAATAATTCCCTTTTAACAATTTACAGTAAATCAGAAATAGGATTACATCTTCAAGTACGAAAGAATAATTTTGTAATGAAATCACTCTGGACAACGAAAATTCCCAGCGTCAAATTTTATTTTTGTCTCATTATGAGAGCAGAAGACGGCACACGATGGGCGAAGACGGCAGAAGGAACAGAAGACGAACTAACTCGGTAAGTTTCTTTATTAAGCGTATCAGGTGACACGTTAGGGTAACCAGGACACGCCGTGCAAGTTTTTTCATCATTGTCACTGCCCAACATATTTGTGACATTAACAAGTACGGTCAATTCACACTTTCTTGAGAAAACTTCCCTCGACTTTTCACGAGAACGAATTTTGAAAATAGTTTTTCCAATAATATAACTTTTCTTGACGGCACACAGTCAATTTTCAACTTCTCAAGAACACTGGTTGTAACAACTTAAAGGTACACTTCTGCACTTGTGATTTTTGATATTAATTAAATACAAATACCATTAGTATTGATATTATTGTAGAGCTATCTGCGATTACTAACTTCACAAATCGTGTTTCGCGAATTCCTTTTTACACAACTGACTTATTATATCTGTGAAAGAAGGCTGCTCTGTTTCAGGCAGACCCTAGCAGTCAGCTTATAAATAAATTTAATAGCAGCATTTCGTCAGAAGACTTCCATTTGAGACCGTATACGTGTTTCTGCAATTCATAACATGGCATAAGTCTCACGGTTGCTTTAACTATGTTTGAACGTCACAATGCGTCGTGTCATTGACGCCCCGTAGTTAGAGTAGCGAGGCCGGCGGACAGCGCGCTGCCTACGTGTGCCGGAGAACAAACTATTTTTTAAAATATTTATGTTTGTCCCACTTTGAAATTTGGCAAATCTATACAAATTTACTGTAGAAATACATGAGTATTTTTTACAATTAATATAAGTGTCGACCTAATGTAAAAATTTTCATTTTAAAAATTAAAATTTATCTTAAATATTTAAATAATATGTTTACAAAAATAATTTTTACGTCACATGAAAGTACGTCTTTTTAAGTTAAATTTAAGTGTGATTTTATTTTTCTCAAGGAAACGGTATTTGCGCAAAAACATTTTAAACATTAGCGCGCAAATGATTAATCGGAGAAAGTAATTGGTGATATTTTTGAAAGGAGTGGGATTAGAAAAACGAAAATAAAAAATGCGTGTCACGTATTTTCAACCCTAGACCTCATAAAAAAGTTTCAAGACGCTAAAAAGTAGTGATGTTTTGTGAGTGTGCGATTTGACATGGAATGACTCGGCACACTTTAACTTGGAATGAACTAACGTAAAGAACATTATAAAAAAATACTCTAAGTACTCTGCTAAATTTTTAGTTTCCACCCTAGTCTAATAACAAAAACCCATAAATCCACGTACGCTATTAACTAAGTTTTCAATGTGAGGTTTAAATTTTAGTTGCCTATCAAATGTAATATCAAGATCTTATACAACTGTTGCCTTGTCAAGGATTACATTGCTAGTAATTAAATGCAATTGATTTAGATCTAAACTCATTACTTTACATTTTGATGAATTTTAAGATGATCTTGTGTTCCACGCAACAATCATACAAAATATTCAAATTTCTTTGAAGTGCTAAACAATCCTCAAATACACTAATTGGGATATAAAGTTTCCTGTCATGTGTGTATGTTGAAAAAAAGCACGGTAAGTAATAATTAGGCTAGGGGTTTGATTTTTTGCAATTGTATATTTCTTCTGCTTAGTCATAGATGTTCCAGAGTTGTTTTCTTTCAGAATGGGAATCCCTAGGTGCTTATTTCAACGTATTATTTTGCATATTTGAGCTATAGTGCATACAATTGCGTATTGCAGGGGTATGGTAGATTATGTTGCATATTTTGTGATCAATATTGCAAAAATTACAAATTTCAAGGATGATTTATTATTTCTCTCCTTGGCTTGTTTCTTGTATATGTGGAAATATGTTAATAGTGAATATTAATTTATTTAGATTAGGGATTATCCATAAATTACTTAACGCCAAACATGGGGGAGGGGGTTTGACACAGTTAAAAGTGGCGCAGTAGACTACCCTCGTGTGACACTCAAGAGGGGGGGTCACGTCTGTGCGTCCTTCCTTCACTCAAAAATTGTTCTCAATCTTTTTCTTATTTGTATTCAACTAATTCTGACTCACAAATTTTAATTTTTAACACAGATAAAATTAATACAAATTGTTTTTACAATAATACACTGATGAAAGTCTTGGAACCCTTTCCTCAAGTAGTTCAAAGATTTAAAAGTAAATTAACTAATGATATTTGTAAATTTTATTAGTAAGTTAGGTTTATTAGAATGGTTACTTTATTATTATTAATAATAATTATTGTTACCATTATTAGTATTGTGATAATTATTAGAAGCATTGGTTTATAGTATTTGTATTGAAGTGTGGTGACGTGTTGTGAAGTTTAGTGCAATATAGAAGTAGAAAGTGAAGGGAAGTGAAGTGGAGTGCAGTGTATAAAAAGTCGTATATGTTAGTATAGATTATTTGTAAAGGACCATCAAAAATGTAGAATTAATGCGGTTATTGTTAACTTTGTTATCTTATTATTATTGTTATTGTCTTAAAATAATTTTAAGTTACATTGTATTTAATTCATAATTATAATATGTAAAGTTTAGTGCTCCGTCACCAGGTTGCATAAACCTACCTGCGGAAATAATAAATATCTATCTATCTAAAGCAAAGCCGTCAAAAGCCAGCTCTGTGAAGAAATCTAAGTTGACAAATATTATTCAATTATTTCAACCTTTCATCCTTATTTCATCACTCAAAGTTGCTCAGAAGTTAGGAAGGATGGGCAAGCGACGAAGGAAGCGCCGAAGGCGAGCGATTTTGAAAACAAATGTAGTTTATGCAAATGAGTTTGTAATGTTCAGCTTTAGCGCATGGTTACTTGTTTTGAAAAGGAGCGACGTTAGGAACGAGTTTTCAAATTTGTACGAATGCAATTTAGAAACATTATTAACGAATTGCATACACTATTTTGTGTTTAACATTATAAACGTATAAGAGAAATAAACTTAATTTCGCGAAACAACTCCTGTTGTGACGCTTCGCGTATCTGAAAACTGCAAGGAAATGGTGGTCGACTGTTCCGTTTACCGCTACTTGTCCACGATTCTTTTGTTGCGATTGACTGAATGTGTGATGACGCAATAATTCGTGACGTAACGTCATCGATTCAGCTAATACGTCATTTGTGCCGTAAAATGCCCTTTTATGAATGATTTCTTGCAACAGGAAAGGTCGTTTCTAATGCTTGTATAGAAAAAAGGTTTTTCTATTCTAAAAAAACACAAAATGTGAATTCTGTCTACGCTATGTGTTGGCACGAGCGGCAAAAAGGGTTTCAAATTTGACGCCTTGCGTGTAATTCAATTATTTATAACAATATTTGGCATTAATTAACGGCGCAGAACATATTTTCAAACGTCGCGCGCTACGTTTCTAAATTTTCCCAAAATTCGTGCGCTAATGTTAAACAAAGGAGCAGAGTCATTTCTTTTACTGATGTGCTTTGGGAGATAAGCTCTTTGATACCAGCATTCAACTGTCAAATGTTTTCAAACATGACCGACAGATTGCGGCACCTTCTCGGCAGATAGCTCCGAAGCGAAAGCGGTTCCGTAAGACGCGAAATACATTGCATTATTGAAAATCAGAGAAGCTGAGAGATGTAACAACAGATCGCGTCGCCAAGTCGCGGCTAAGTAATATGCTCGTGTCCACTCCACTGACAGCTGCATATACTTCGGTTTTTTATTTCTTGGTGCGTGGAGGCCTGTCTTCACAATGGAATACCTCATTGCATTTCACGTCTTTCTCGCACGTACCACTGGATTTCGCAGTGCTCGCGATCATGCGGGGTCTAGCGGCACGGCCGAGAAAGACACGAAATGCCACGAGATATTCCATCATGAAGACAGGACAAAAAACCCAAGTATATGAGATTGCATTATTTGTGAACTAGTCTGAAGCACGCCAAACGCGATGTGTGGACAAAATTCGTTCCGGGTGCCCAAAAGCAGAAACGTTCCCTGGGGTTAAGGGATTGGAAAGAAGCGCAACCGTCTTCCACGGCGTGATATCGAGGGCAAGCTTTCCCAATCAAAAATCTTAAGCTATATTTGCAGCCTCATCACTATGTATTGGAGAAAGTAATTTACTACATGCAGGAGCAATAAAATTCATGTTTTATGGTATCAGAGTTCACCGAAAGAGATTTTTTCTGCAGAAAATACAGTTTGCCGCAGCATTACATAGGGTCTAACTTACTACTAAGTATATTACTAAGTACAGTACGTAAAAAGTAAAATAGTGGAGTAACAAATGGCGCAGACTTCCCCCTTGGTTGATTGTTAGTGATTTCGGGCGCGTCAACTGATAAGGTCATTAGTCCCGTTGGTGTAGTGCATGTTTCTTTTCCTCGGGAGGCGGCGGTGATCTTCCCCACCCCTTCAGTCAGGGCAAACTCTAAGCATCCGACCGGTCTCCCGGCACGTGTGGTAGTCTAGTGCATATTAGTGTGAGGATAGGACAAGGAAGAGGAATAAAGATCGCGCGCCGTCCGTGGCCCGTTTGTTACGGTACTACGCCTGGTGTTGATTGGAAACACCAAGGAAAACTACCGATCAGAGCAGCCGTCCTCCAAAACTCTTCTCCGGACAGCAATTGAATTCGACCTAGCTAATAAGCAAGTGCACATACATTCTTGCATTATTGGAAAAAGTTACAGAATATTGAAATATTATAATTTGAGACATACTAAAAACTAAGTTGTAATTTGAAAAAAATCCAATTCACAAGATGCGCCTGTGCCAGCAGCAGTAGTGATTTCTAACTTTTACAAATGAAACAAACATGAATAAATCTAACTATTACAGTATTTGCACCACATGCAGCAAAGAAAGAATAATTTTTCACACACGCTTGCCTCGAAACATCAAAGGGAGCTGAGCTAACAACTTTTAAATATCATTATCAGCGATCAAAAATTCTTAAAGTAAAAGAAGTGTATTTGTTACTTCTAAGTTAAATATATACCTTAAATCTATTTCCTTTCATACGAATGTTATCTGCATCGTACAATTAACACGACAGGCAGAATTCACATAAATCCTAAGAAATTCCAGCCGCCGTGTTGTCATTTTGCCAACGATATTTCCACGCGTCAAACGGAGCACAGGAAATTTGAATTTACAATTTCGATTTTTCCCCAATCTTTGAAAATACAAAGAGCACGCCGAAAATAGGTAAGTCGCATGGCGTAAATATAATGGTGAAGCGGTGCGCAGGCGCTCGCCACGCCTCCTCTACGCGTGACGTCATCTTGGAGGGTCGTGCTCGGAGGACAGCGCAGGGCAGGCGTATGTCTTCGCCCGTCTGAGTTACGTTAGAGGGGTTCTGCTAAAACTTGAGGCATCCGTATCCTTATCAGTTCGTGCTTCAATGTATAATTTCTTCTTTACAACTCTAAATGTAACAGGTATTTCTATTTTTACGAAATAAATGGGACACCTATTTTAGCAACGAGAGGGACCTCAGACAAAGTTATTTTTCATTAACGTAGGGATTACCCATTTTATTGCTGTTTTATTCTATTTTATTGTCTTATTTATGTTTCGAGCTGAAGCAAAGAAAAAAGAACTGGCATATCCCGTCCTACCTGTGTTTAATTGCAGTTGGACTGATGTAAGAACACGTCTGACCAAAAATCTAGTTCCTTCATCCTGAATTTGCTAGATGCATTAAGGATTGTTAATAATGTTAAATAATGTCTCAATAAATACTACTATTATTTTGCATTCTTATCATTGTCATTAACTTCTTCAGTTGTTCTTCTAATTACACTTTCCCTAAACAGTTCAGAATATTTTCTTTTCCATATTCTAATTTCATCACGTAACTCGTTTATTGTTTGTGTTAAATCAATTTGAAGACCATCTTCACAAACTGCGTTTTCATTAACTGACTCCTCTGGAACACTATCAGTCACAACCATTGTTACTTGTAATAACAGTACATCCGCTAATTTGTGCATATTCCTTGAAACTAGTCGAATGGTTTGACAAGGATTTATTTTTTCAAAACCAATAGGACAACTTCTCAGGCACTGCGTCAGGTTTTAAGTTTCGACTTTTCTGTGGTGTATAATTTAATAATACTTGACGCAATGGTATTGCAAAGATATCCCAAGCAAAGTATAGAACAAATGCGCGCTGAAAATAACTTCACTAATGAAAGAATTTACGGAAACAGAAGACACCTTAATTAGTTAACACCGTTCTTTACATTGATTTTACCCTTTTACAAACATTTATCCACGATCCACACAAGTTGGCATCTTTCGGGAAAGAAAAACAATTGTCTGTCCCCTTCGTTTTCTTGTTCTAGTTTGTGCAACCAAAAATAGCGCACGACGGCATTGTTTATTTTATTTCAATATCAATTCACGATATGTTCACCTCTCTGCCACTAAAAAACAACTAGAAAACCACTAACACAAAGCAAATCGCGATTACAAAAATTCGGCGTGTACTCAACGACCATACAATCAATCTCATTAGGCGCCAAGCAGGCGAGCATCCATCGTGACGTCATGCGCAGAAGAGAACGAAATTTCGTTCGGGATCCGTCTCACCTTTATTCTTACACCATGGTAAGTCGTACTTTCTGTATCGTTCTGTGCTACATACGCGCAAAAATTTGAAGAAATTTTGAGCAGTTTTAAATATTTTTTAAAAAATTAAAAAATTGCCTGTTTGACGCAACGTTACGCAAAAAAATCTCATATTTGCGACCATGATCTTCTTAGAAGATTTATTTCTGATTAACAATTTTCGGTTACAAAAAATAATAATTGTAGTTGTAAGAAAATGCCGAAAAAAATTGAATTTTTGCATTTTTGAAAAATCAGGAATTTTAAATAAATTGAGACCTACACCATTCTCTTAAGCGTCCTTTTTGCTATCCGAATTCAAAATTTAATAAAATATTAATCAAAAATGTTATGCTATTTATTTGAAAATGTTTAAATGCCCCAGGGGCTTCGTGATCTCCCAAAATTAAAATTTCTGTTTCAAATTCAAGGGGCCATGAAGTCAACCAGATCGATTGGGGAACATCAATTTTGGTGAAAATTCTGCTTACGGTTTAGCAGCTAGCGTTGATAGATGGCAGACAGACGTTTTGCCGTCAATCGATTTTTCGATTTAAAGGTCCCACAAAACAACGATTCTGGTTACACAACGTGTTGGAGGAAGTACTTCCTATATATGGGGACAATATCATTTGTTTGTTACCATCCATGTGTTTGTTATATTCATTTGTTTGTTAGCAGGACCCGTCAATAAGAGCTTTCCTGTTGAAAATTTCTCCATACTTTCTCTATACTGCGTAAGCAGAAGCGAGTAAGTAAAAAACTAGTTTCGTTAACTGTAACAGTTTCATACCTGCGTGCTTATAATAGTTCAACACCCTCACAATTAATCAGAGAAAGAAGATGAACTAGTTCATCGAGAAGCAATAAGTGAAACAAATAAACAGCATGCACCGTATCACCTGAATGTAATATTCTCAATGAACCAAGTATATCACAGGTTTTTGAATTAAACAATACTGAGGGATATAAGTATAATACAATGAATTCATCCCACGGTCAAGAAAAACTTCTGCCGTAAAAGAGAAATATAGGCCTCGTCCGCTGCGCAACATTATTTTGGTATTCTCAGATTTACATGATGAATGGGAGAATTTTTTTATCTCTACTTAGATTGGCCCCACATGATGACTAATTACCCGACACTAAAAAATTATTCTATTTAACATAGCATTTCACAGGTCCTGCTTCTCGTGTAATTCAGTTTACCTTCAGTACCATCTAGTGAGTATGTAGACGCTGTAAATTTTTTAACTACCCTTTATCCATTTACATAGAATTTTATCATTAATAAATTTTGAGAATGCTCAATATTCAGCTAAGAACCTATGTTCACTTACTGATTTGTTCAAAAGACTAATAGGTTCTTTTGAAGATTTGAACTTACCAGTACAAATACTGGGACGCTATTCTTAGCTATTTTAGCGTCACGAAACGTAATGTTGCAATTGAATAGATAGTCCATACATTTTCAAATACATTAATTCCTCTCTCAAAAATACTGTATTTCCTTGAGTAAAAAGTAATTATTTTCACTAATAATGAAGCTGACAAACGCCAAACGAAACCGCGCCTTGCAGGGTCAATTTGTTAAAAACAAATGCTCTAGTTTTCATGTCCCCACCATAGAGGAGAGATACAACTAGAGTGCGCGTGAGCCTACTGCGCAGGTTTCAACATGAGGTGGTCGTAAGTCACGTGACTTTGGGACACCGGCAGCTCGTGCTGTACGGTGCTGTATGTAGCTTTTCGTGCTGTTTGCTGTTTGTGGTGCTACAGCATAATTATTTTGGGACGTTGTGGATATTTGTTCACGATCCAAAATTCTTTTTCTTTTCAAGAAGTGCAATAACAATTTAACTTTGCAAATTGTGTTCCACAGGATGAAACAACTGTGTTAAATGTCAGTTCACGCCAGTATGCAAGTGTGCCACAAGTAAATGATCCTGAACTGGGCAGTGAGGTACCAACTGACCATATGTACTTCCCACAATCTTGAAACTAGATTGTCTCCCCATGTTGTGGACATTGTAACTTATATTGGAGGATTTTTAGTTACAAAGTTGCAAAAGTCTTTTGCTTATGTGGACTGTAAGCTAGTTCTTTGACGGACTTATGTGGACTGATGAAGGATCATATTCCTTCATTCAGAGGAAAGATGATTATGGATTGAAATACCCTTCTGCAGATGTTATAAAAATCTGCAAAAGAGCAGAGGTAGAAGTAAGAATACTTCAGGGGAGATGTGACATTTTAAAAAAGGCAGCATGTAGTACAATTGTAAATAGATGTCTGAGAGAATTTGTGAATAGTTCTGTTTTTAGTAATTTAACATATCATATTATTGGTCAAGAGTCCATAATGAATCACAGGATGTATTTAATAAATGCAATATTGTTTAAATATATTGACATAAGATTACAACATGTAAGAAGAGAGCACATCCAAATTTACCAAAAAATAGTATTAGATAGTTAAAAACAAAATGATTTTATTTAGAGGGCATTAATATGTGTATTTACTGGTGTAAGTTGTGTATATAGTATGTTAGTGTTAGTAATTTGTATGATCGTAGTTGACTATTATTAGTAAATTCTTTGAAAAATATGTACTTCAGCTTCCAGGTCAAAGACCCCCATTTCCATCAGGTTTTTGTCCAGTTTTCCTGGTCCATTGAGCAAACGTTGAGATGTCCCCTTGTTTTGCTTTTGGACATAAATGTAGCTTCACTATGCCCACGTTTTCTTGAGCTTACTTGCTAGTAGTGGTAGGAGTAAAGCAAGTGGCATGTTACTGTTGTTAGTAATACAAAGAAAAATAATAAAACATGCAGTTTGTTTATCGATGCAAATAGGTTTTATATAACTCGGGAGGGAAAATGTCTAATGTTATAGTTAAAATATTGGGAAGAGCTTTTGGAGCTCAAGAAAATGAGTGCAGATGGTACTTTTCCCCCATATATCACATACAGTTTTTACTGTTTTTGACTAAATAAATCAAAGGTAAAAGCCTTTTTTCCCCTCTATAAATCCTTGAAATATCATTTTGATAACTTGCTATTATAAAAGTCACTGATGTGGATCTTCAATAGTAGAATGTCTAACATTGAGTAATAACAGAAATTTTTATTATTGCATCCCATGGAGTTAATTTATTTTACAAATATTTTTTATTTATTGTCCTATGTAATTGTACTTGTAAAACAGGTTTAGTGGAGTATGTGGTTGAAAGTGTCAAGTTGGACAAAAATCGGAATTTTCATGTACTTCAGCAAATAGAGCAGAAAAACTTAAACTCACTTTTCTGCTATAAGCAACATTTTAAGGGTTGTTTAATAAATGAGAAAATAACGCTGGAATGAACCATCTTACGTACGTATAAAAATAAATCATTTAATGCGAGGCGGGTGTTCTTGTAGATGCTACCTAGCTGTCCCAAAGTCACGTGACACTGGCGCGAGAGATGTTGATACCCGGCCGGGCGTTCTGCGCAGCTCGGTGCGCACTCTATAGAGCGTCCAAGCATTTGATTGCAGTACAGAGCTTATGGAGAACAGCGTTGTCACTTCTCAGCAGCGGTTATACGCAACACTCGGCGTGCTTAATACTTGGATTGACATGAAATTTTGCCAGCTTGTTCAGCACCTTGAATACCACTTGAACGGAAGTAATTTCAAAACATGTTAAATAGATGATTTAATATTAGAAATTAAAGATTTTTGATAAAAAAAGATGTATTATTTTTATTAGAATTATTATTTAAAAAACAGGCCTTTAAATGAGAGTTAAAACTGAAATATCAATAGCAAAACAAGTCCAAATCCAGTTGGAACATTGTTAATTCATCACATACTGACGAGGCTTGAATTGTTTTGCGCGAATGACATCGGTATCAAGGTCAATATTGCTAATTTTTAGTCCCAAGTCATTTTATACGTCCAATACATCCACTTTTTTATGTAAAATAAAGAGAAAATTCATTCACAAAGGTGAGATGACATGGATGGTATCAAATACTGCAAGGGTTTGTGCGGACAATGCATAATATTCTTTTCGAACACCCAGCTAATAATTCGTCACCTATTTGCGTTTGAAAGCACATTTTACGACAACTACTGGTTGAATGTCTTTGGCATTAATATTATTAACAGTAAATTTCTAATTCATTTTTAGATATGTTTAAATGCATTTCACTGTTTTTAATAAGTGAAATTCAAAAATAAATACTCCATTTTTCCTTTCACATCGCCTGTTGAGAATCGCTGAGAAGTATTTAAGATCACTTAACGACATGAAATGTTCGTTCGGAGCGAACGAAATATTTTGTTTTTATTACCGTCTAACTTCAGAACCATGATTCATACAGAAATGTGGTTGGTCTCATATCAAAATTTACGCTTCCCTTGTCATTTCATCCGCTGGGTGTTTGTGCTTTTCTGCAATAATAAAAAAGTTTCTCGCATAGTGAAAATTTTAGAACGTCAAAACGTAGAAATAAGCATTTGTCTATCATTTATAATTAATTTCACGGAAATTAAACCATAAAACTAAATTACAAAATAACCATCACATTCATAAGAGTTCTGGGAATAACTGGTAAAAAACTCAATTGTCTAAGATTAACACAACTGAAGCTATCGTTGAATGAACTTGTTAAGTATTTGCGCGTGAAACAAAATGGACGTGTCGAATAACCCCGAGCCTCCTGAATCGGCAACACAGCTTGCGGTAGAAAGAGAGAGTCTTATGTAAAATTGTATTGGATAGAAAGAGAGGGCAATACGCCATAAGGCGCCGTACTGCAATCAAATGTTTGGATGCACAATAGTATATCTCTCCTCTATGGTCCCCACATCAAGGAACATAAACAACATGTCTTAATTGTAAAGGCTTGTTTCGGTAAGCCTTCATTGAGGATAAAGTCAAAGCAAGATGAAATAAATTTTATTATAACTACTACACTGGGTTTTAATTGTCTAAGGTCAGCTCACGCTGATAAACAATGTAAGTTTGTAGTTACTTTCCCTGTACATCCATCCGTCAGTATCAACGGATACGTATGCTGCGATCAAGGCCCTACCACCCGGTATGCCATCTGAAGGAAAGGCGGTTGCAAATTGTAGCAGCGGCCAGACGCCATTAGTATGACAACATTGCGCGGGAATTTCAAATACGATACTTTCAAAAAATATACTTTCTAAATATAACCCATGCTAATTGAAACACGTCAGTTTACCCAATATATGAAATGACAATACGCACATGTGCATAGAAGATAAAAATATCTTTGTCGCATGCTCTACATACTTGAAATTTCAGGAGAAGAAAATGTCAGCAAACATTTTACCTGAAAAGAATGTAAGCTGGATGCCAAGTCGTATCCTGATAAATTTTAAAACAAATGTAATATTTTTATTTAGATACATGTTTATGTATTTGTCATGAACGCAAACGATTACTTTTTTGATCAATTTTTAATTTTAGGCATGAAGCCTTACCTGTAGATGATGTCTACCTGACATGGCATTACTACGTCCAATGTTTTTTTGCAACATCAATCCCTTTGGAACCCATGCTTCAAAATTTCACCCTCTTATAAACAATAGTTAAATTGATAATATACACTCGCAGATTTTATATATAAGGCAAATATGCAAATGATGTAAGACAACTAAACAACAGACTGGTTATTTCAACACAGCTACATTGAAAGCTGTTAAATGGATTTACAGCACATAGTGAAACACATAAGAATTCATATACATATGAATATATACATGTGAAATTCATATACGTTATAATTCATATTCACATCACAATACCAAATAGTAATTTTTCACTTACTGAAAAGGCCTACCAGAATATGATTGTCATTGTCCGTGAAGCGTAAGGAAATAGATGGAACCAAGACATTTTCCTAAAATATGCTTGTGTATATATTCCTTATATAGTCTATTATTAAATTTTTAGCATTAACTCTAAGGAAATAGGGTTGCATGTACCCCAGGTTGAAGTCATAATACTTTAATTATTACCAAACAAGGCACTGAGCTAATTGATCAAGTTAGTTTTTTCTGTAAGAGACAGTTCTTATATTTCAAAGTTTCTAATCAAGCAGCACTTCCTACTTATTAGTTTTGCATATCATAAATGAAAACTAGTTTTTTGTATTTTTCCAAACATATGTCATATGTGGAAAGTTACTTCCTTACCTTTCCAATTAAGTATTAAAATTCACTCTACCAAATTTAGTAGTAGGTGGGGAAATAAAAAAAGAAATTACACGAATAACAATTTTATTGAAGTAATGTTTATTGAGATGATATAAGTGTATGCATCATTGGGTGGTATGAATAAAACTGAGCAAATGCTATTTACTCGCGTTTTCTGAGTAGATACTCGGTAGCGTATGAATAAAAGTTTCAAGAATATTCTTAAAGAATGAGTAAATTCTCAAACGTGAGAAAATTCTCACTCTCCGACGCTCGGTAGAGCATATGCTCTCATCCACATTAATAAAAACCGAGAATTTACTCCTTTCGTGAGCATATCCTCCGATTGTTTTGAGTCTGGTCTTGAGGTGCCTCACTTTTAAATGTGAGGTTATCGTACCTTTGTTGTAAGTAGTAATCCATCAAAAAATGACTTTGTTCGTGAATATAATAAACTAAAAGTAACACGGCGTGGCTTCGGGATAAAACTTGCGGAGTTTGTTACGATTTTCGGAGAGAAAACATTAAATTCGTCGTAACGCGCGTTTTCAGCCAATAAAGGATGGAAATTGGATGTGGTACTCGTTCATATGAAACGAAATTGAAATTATTTTTGTGAGTAGATCTAAAGGTGTTGGTAGAGATTTGTGTATTTGCCAGACATTAAACACTTTGAAAAACACGTTGAGGTTATGGGCCTTGTAATCAAAATTGATCCAAATGAATGAAATTTATACAATCCGAAGAGAAAATTAACAAATAAAAAATTAAGAGCCAGAACTAATGCAGGTTTATTTCGTGTGCACCTTGTATTGTACGCACATTCTTATAAAAACTACGATATTTTCTCATAAAAAACTACGATATTTGGGACTGAATAGATGAATACAACAAGGTATTCAAGCAAAACTATATGCAAATAAATGTGAATAGAACTACTGGTGTGAAACATGGTTCCCCGGCCTGAATCTGCTTAAGACTCCAGAATATGAAAACGTTCAGACATTTACGAAATAATGAAAATTAACAATTCCAATATCTTGCTTATTTGAAATGAAGGTTATGGTTTTGTCCGTATTTAATTACGCACTATATAATAATAATAATAATAATAATAATAATAATAATAATAATAATAATAATAAATGCCTTTATTGATACGGCGAGAGATGTATGTAGAGGCCTATATGATTAGGAAGGGGTTATGGCAACTGTATAGCTCTTGCATGTTATCATAGAGATGCGTTAGGCAACTGAAATAACGCTTCCGCATTTCATTTGCTCCACTACGCGTGGAATTGAAGCTTAAGATCGAAATATACTCTTCATAATGGAACAACGATAGTTTTCATAAACAACTGCACCGGCAGCACGCAAATGAGATAGTTAAAACAAGTTGTATAACAGCGCGAATCGCAACAAAATCACACCAGCTACGTAGACAAATGAGAATATCCTCAATTTTCTATAAGAATATACTCATCACTCGGAGAATATTTTTATTCATACGAAGTTGAGCAAATGCTCATTGGTAGAAGAATTTTCTCAGAACAAATGCTCATGCTCGTGAGAAGATACTCTAAGCAAATGCTTCTTTATTATTCATACCACTGATTATGTGAAGGTTAGTATATCAAGATTACAAGATTTACTTGTGAAATGATATATCACTGCCATTTGAATATTTGTTCGTACACGCGAATGCAGCACAAGACATCACCATTTTAGATTTAGCGAACACACAATGAAAGCACGAACAAAAATCCTCACAATATTCAACACATCTCACACGCGTATGAATAAAACTGAGCAAATGCTATTTACTCGCGTTTTCTGAGTAGATGCTCGGTAGCGTATGAATAAAAGTTTCAAGAATATTCTTAAAGAATGAGTGAATTCTCAAACGTGAGAAAATTCTCACTCTCCGACGCTCGGTAGAGCATATGCTCTCATCCACATGAATAAAAACCGAGAATTTACTCCATTCGTGAGCATATCCTCCGATTGTTTTGAGTCTGGTCTTGAGGTGCCTCACTTTTAAATGTGAGGTTATCGTACCTTTGTTGTAAGTAGAAATCCATCAAGAAATGACTTTGTTCGTGAAAATAATAAACTAAAAGTAACACGGCGTGGCTTCGGGATAAAACTTGCGGAGTTTGTTACGATTTTCGGAGAGAAACATTAAATTCGTCGTAACGCGCGTTTTCAGCCAATAAAGGATGGAAACTGGATGTAGTACTCGTTCATATGAAACGAAATTGACAGTATTTTTGTGAGTAGATCTAAAGGTGTTGGTAGAGATTTGTGTATTTGCCAGACATTCAACACTTTGAAAAACACGTTGAGGTTATGGGCCTTGTAATCAAAATTGATCCAAATGAATGAAATTTATACAATCCGAAGAGAAAATTAACAAATAAAAAATTAAGAGCCAGAACTAATGCAGGTTTATTTCGTGTGCACCTTGTATTGTACGCACATTTTTATAAAAAACTACGATATTTTCATATAAAAACTACGATATTTTCATATAAAAACTACGATATTTTCATATAAAAACTACGATATTTTCATATAAAAAACTACGATATTTGGGACTGAATAGATGAATACAACAAGGTATTCAAGCAAAACTATATGCAAATAAATGTGAATAGAACTACTGGTGTGAAACATGGTTCCCCGGCCTGAATCTGCTTAAGACTCCAGAATATGAAAACGTTCAGACATTTACGAAATAATGAAAATTAACAATTCCAATATCTTGCTTATTTGAAATGAAGGTTATGGTTTTGTCCGTATTTAATTACGCACTATATAATAATAATAATAATAATAATAATAATAATAATAATAATAATAATAAATGCCTTTATTGATACGGCGAGAGATGTATGTAGAGGCCTGTATGATTAGGAAGGGGTTATGGCAACTATATAGCTCTTGCATGTTATCATAGAGAAGCTTTAGGCAACTGAAATAACGCTTCCGCATTTCATTTGCTCCACTACGCGTGGAATCGAAGCTTAAGATCGAAATATACTCTTCATAATGGAACAACGATAGTTTTCATAAACAACTGCACCGGCAGCACGCAAATGAGATAGTTAAAACAAGTTGTATAACAGCGCGAATCGCAACAAAATCACACCAGCTACGTAGACAAATGAGAATATCCTCAATTTTCTATGAGAATGTACTCATCACTCGGAGAATATTTTTATTCATACGAAGTTGAGCAAATGCTCATTGGTAGAAGAATTTTCTCAGAACAAATGCTCATGCTCGTGAGAAGATACTCTAAGCAAATGCTTCTTTATTATTCATACCACTGGCTAACTTCACGTGTTGCCATATTAATGGCCGACTTCCTCTTCAATTTACAGCCGCACACTAGCGCTGTTGCACACTCTAGTGTAGAATAGTAGTACCTCTATGGCTGCGATTTTTCTTTGCCCCTCAAGGTCCGTCTTCACAACGAAATATGTGACGGTATTTCGCGACGTTCTCAGTCACGCCGCCAGATATCGCATGATGACGACCGTATCAAGCAATGCTTGCAATCATGCGACTTCTAACGGTACGACGGAGAAAGACGCGAAATGCCGTGTGATATTCGATCGTGGCCATAGTGGTTTGAGGGGCAGAGTTTGTTCAATTTCGCGAACAATCACACGAGGAAATTCGCCCCCTGAGCACAGCCTCTTATTGCTCTCACCCGCGGGGGCAACATTCTTGGTCGCAACCCGAAAGCCTGTCTCTCACGCATCTGCTCATTGAAAACACATATGTACAAGCAATAAAGCAATTTACGCAGAGTGCATTCGCGTGGGCGCTTAATGGTCCTCCACCACATTATATAGATGCAACACAGTGGGAGGTTCCGTGTTGCGAATGCAAATACATACAGGATCAGTACGGGTTTCGGGGGATTGTTTCTTTAGAGGCAAATGAAAAGCAATGTACACTGTGAATGAATTTAAGTTTAATCTTTGAAATATAGATGGATAGTTTTACAAATAAGTAATTTAGTAGTAAGCCGGACGATCAATCAATGTTTAAACAGTTTGTTAAGATTCTTCTTTCTTGAAGTTCACTTTTATTAATATTTGTTCACGTTATTAGATTTATAAATACATGTGTTTTAAATAATGTCAAGTAACGTTTCTCGAAAACAACCGTTTTCTGTGAAAACTAGCTCAAAATTCCTCATTTTCAGAAACGCTCATTTTCTCGAAAGTGGCTCCAAATTTTGTCTTCAAACTTTTCGAACGGAAAGTTCTAACTGTACTCTTTACTACGACGTAATGTTTATTTTGCGGTATTTTTTTTTTCAAAAATTACACAATGTAATTTTTTAAAGATCTCTCACACTATTAATATGCACGTTTCCTGCAATTTGTAAACACTTTTATATTTGTGAGTTAATGTGCTTTGAATGACTTTTAATGAAGTTTTTCGAAAACACAAAAGATTCATGAGAAAAAAAGCTTCAAATTTCGCATTTACAGTAGCTTTGAAACGCCATTCTCTTTAAAACGGCTGGAATTTTTTAAAAGAAAATTGCCATTTCGGACGATGTTTCACTGTTCTTTAATATTATTAAAATACTATTTCCGTTCTACTATTAAGAAACCGAAAAATTAAGAAAATATTTTAAAAAAATTGGGCGGCGATCCGTGGCAGCTGGCAAGAATATGTGGCAATTCCGAATAACGAGCCGAGACCAAAGGAAATAGAATACTAATACGGGAAAGTCTGTGCCATTCTGTAGTACACTAGTTTTTTATACTGTTTTTGCAAGGTGTTGTTTGAGGAATTTTTGTACATTTCACTTCTCGTGCTGTTTGCTGAAGTTCATATATTATCAAATGATAAGTGAGCGTGGAAATGTTTCAGGATATATTTTTCTCGTTGTGTCGGCGTAAAATTGCGTGTTTTGGTGTGGAATTGAATGTTTTTTCGCACTGCAAGTCTTTTAAATTGGTTTGTATTGTCTACGGAGATGAACAATTTCTACAACACTTCGCAAAAATATATAATGAAAATCAATAGGAGAGTTATTTGTTTGTGGGAGCATGCCTCCATTACAGAATTATTAAAGTAATAATATATTAGCAGTAGATATGGTGGTGTTATTAGTAGTACTTTTAAAGTAGTAGAATTTTTCCTAAAATGAGAGAGTGGCGAAGGCGGTCATGACTGAGGTGCTCCGTAAACCCAAGATTAATCGAAATATTAAATGGTATTGCTGAATTTTGGCCTCTGTCATCATCCGCCATTAATACATTACCAATAGTATTACTATTAAATTGCAATGATAATTTGTGTGTTTTGTGTAAAATTAATGTTTAAATGTACTGGGTAAATGTTGATTAATTTGTACCACGATGATCTTCTGTTCACATTGTAGAGAACCGACTCCTTTGTGGTGAATGAAATTTTTCGTGTCAAACACGGTGTAAGATATACATCTCTTACACCCTGGATATATCATACACCTTGGTGCCGAAGGAGCGTAAAATTTAGACTAGTGAATTGGAATACGCATAACGGAAAATATCCATAAATTTAACTTGCTTGCACATATCATCTAGATATTTTACTAACCTGCTCAAAATAGCATTTTTGTACTTCGAATGCATAATTCTATCATTTGATGTCTGCAACCCGTTGCATGATGATATTCATTACGTTACATTTTTCATTATGATACAGGTTCTTGACCAATCACAGATAAGCTTACAAACCAAGTATTAACACTTCATTAATCATGTTTCGTTGGATTGTGTACATTAAAATTATATTTAATATTATATTCTGCTTCCCAGTTTTAATTTCTTTCATTATAAGTAATTTTTAACGTGAAATATTATTTAAAATAAATTGATTGGTAATTTTACTTTGATCCTATTTGACTATCTCAAATGTAGTTATTCGAGAGAACATGTGTCTAAGGTTAAGATCTGAACGCTAGTTATTTTGGGTTAATGTTGCTGCCGTGTGGTTCTCCTTAAAAAAAGTCTAGTTTAAAATGTCTAGTGAATCAAAGGTAGACTTGACACCTCCAGAAATAAGAGAAAAAAGCAAATATGGTGACGTTGGAATTATTGCCGCAACTCCCTCCCTTTGACAAAACAAAGCCACCTGCGGTGGATAGGGAGCTGCCCGCTAGGTGGCCTTGGCTGAATCCTGCATTTCAATTGCTACGAAATGATTCAATGTAAAAGTTTAACTTATAAAAGTTACCATAAATCGTAGAAAAAGTACCGTATGAAACTCGATGTCATGGGTATTAATACATTCGTGTGAAGTTTACGATACTCGCTCGTATCGTCATATCATACTCGTGTATTAATTCATCATCGCTTCATAATGTACTATTACAGTACTGAATGTACTACGAGAATAGTCTTCCTAGTTTTCGTGCAAATGCTTCAGCTTTTCCAAGATATAAATTAACTTGTTGAAATTACTAATCACTCTAGGAAAAGTTTTATTTCTCAGATTTTTCAGTGCAATATCATGACTGAGCACGATGACTTGAACATTTGACCGAATCATTGCTGATAACGAAAAACTTGCACAGTTAAAACACAAACCAAACCTAACGAGACACAGTCTTGAAGTCGTAAGCTTCCGCGGCCAGAGTCATGTGGATGATCTTGGCTGTCCAGGTGATCGCCGCGACGAAGGCTGTGTTGCCGACGTTTCGACCATCTTATCGTGGTCTTCCGTGGTATTTCCAGCCCTGAGGAAGACCACGATAAAATGGTCGAAACGTCGGCAACACAGCCTTCCACGCGACCTCACCCGGACAGCCAAGATCATCCACAAGACACAGTCTTCTCTCTTAACTGGGCAATCGTCCATTCTTTGCCAATACTGTTTCTTTCTTCTTTTTGACGTAGATCGATGATGATATAAATAATCTCGTTGTACCAGAAAGCGTAAATATTAAATGGAGGTAATCTAAGCATTCTAAGTGTGAGGTCACAAAGATGGCTACTGGCACCAAGGGCTGAAAAATAGGCGACACTGGTCTCAGATATACTACAGTATCTAAATATTGGCATACAGGCATTGGTAGAATCGATATTCGACGGACAGACAAAAACGTAATAGAATGTCCAAAAGAATCTTATCCTGTAGATTACGGTATGAGAAACGTTTCTCTGTTTTGAAGCTCTAAAACGCTTCGTTTAGGAGTTATTTAACTATATAGATTTTGACAATGCTATCGTGCGTTGGGGATTCCATATGAAATGAATATTTGGAAGCGTTTTTGAAACAAAACCTTCATATTTTTATAGTCAAAATGCGATTCGTCACGTCTCCGTGAAATACTCTTTATTTAGAGATCTCAATTATAAAGATTAGTTGCATGTGAGAGCCGGAAAGGCAAGGTGTACTACTGAAATAATATAGGTGAAACCTCTCTTTTCCCTCTTCTCTCTTTTACTTCCTCTCTCTTTTCCCTCCTTTCTTTCCCCTTCCCTCGTTTTTCCCACTCTCTCTCTCTCTTTTTCCCTGTATTTTTCCCTCTGCCTTTTCTCACATGCCTCTTTTTCCTTCTGTGTCTCTTTTCCTCCCATTCTCTGTCTTTTTTCCCTCTTTCTTTTCCCCTGTCTCTTATTCCCTTCTCTCACCCTTGTACCCTCTTCCTCATACCCTCCCTCTCACTCTCGCATTCCCTCTCTCTCCTCCCTCTCCTGAACTTGTGCCGCCCGCTCCTCCTGTTCTCCTCAACCTCGCCTCACGTCACACAACGCCCAGCAGCAATGAAGCTCAGGTAGATTGGGTATTGGATTTAACTAAAGCGTTATCTTGTGCTGCAGCGCCATCTGGTGGAGTTAGAAAAATTGTACTATGCCTATATTCTTCTCGCAAGTGCACGCAATAAGTTGACAAATGTTTATCGCAATCGGATGAACGGTACGGCAGTATACTAAGCACGAACAAAATATATAATAATATATATTATAAATAATAATTATATATAATATAAATAATATATATATATATATATATATATATATTAGCTGAACCGTGCCATTACATTGCACAGCAGTAAATGCTGTAGGAAAGTTAGGACAAAAAATACTGCATATCTACAACAATAATTAAGTTTCGTATTTACCAAGATCTTTAAGGCCGGTAAATATACGTAGTACAGTTTTCGTGCAAATTGGACGTACAGAAAACGTAGAGACCAGACTGCACGATTTCTGCCTGAAAACTTTTGAGCATGTTCATAATTTTTCATGCATAAAGCTTAGTTTGACTCAAGTGCCTCTGGCGGCAAAATCGTTCATTAATGAATTTGTTAATCCATGCGACGATAATTTGCCATTTTGATTTTGTGGCCATGTGTGTCCAAGTTCGATTGTGTCAAGTGATATGATAAAGTACTTCTTTCCCCATTTCTGCCTTCCTATTTTCCTTCTCTATGCTCATCATAGTTAATTAATACTTTATAAAGATCACAGCAAACACGCACACACAGAAATACTGTCACAAAGTTTGGTATCAAGAAATCGATGATTAAAACATCGATATTTTTATAGAAACATTGATGTTTTGAAATCATCGACATCGATGTCGCATCCCTAATGCGCACAGGCACCTTTTCTAGGCGCAATTCAGTTGTTTCCCAATAGAACCCCAGCAGAATATTGTGACAATTCGTACAGAATTCATACAGAAAACGTACGGATAAAGTATGCACGTATATATTGGCTTTTATACTTCTAGTTTGAGAACTTGAAGTTTCTGTACATTAACTGTTTGAGAATATGCATGGTCTCTACTATAACGCGTTACAGACTTAATATATATGATTTACTCATGTTATGCACGACGAAGTCGCTGTGACTTTTAGAACACATCCTATATTAGAGGTCTAAACACTAATATTACTCACTTCTCCAGGTAAATTTGAACCAACTAACAAATAATAAGTCAGGTATAGAGAGAATACTAAACAATTAAACTCACTGTCAAAGTCGTTGTGGTTGTTTTTTGAAAATTTTGCCGTAATCTGAAAACCCGGCCAAAACCGCACATGTTTTAATGCATTTCCGCCTGTTGGGCAATTTTCTGCGAAGTCAATTTTTGTGTTGCCAGATAGTTGAAAAGTGAATAGCGTACTGCGCCATCTATTATTATCGTACAACTATCGTATGGCGGTATATGGTTATATCAAATCATCGTACATTTTATTGTACATTAATAAAAATAGTGTAAAAATTATCGTCCTTTTTACTGAATTTTTACTTTCCCGTATACGTACGTATACACGGAGTGATATACGTAGTATAGGGAAAGTTATGTAATGCTGCGCGAAAAATGGCCAATTTTCGGCGGAAAAAAATTAATTGCCAGGCCGATTTTTTCACATTATTATATTTACGAGTATACATGCTTTAAATAATGTCAAGTAAAGTATATCGAAAACAACCGTTTTCTGTGAAAAGTAGCTCAAATTTCGGCATTTTCAGAAAGGTTCAACGCCATTTTCTCATATATGGCTGCAAATTTTTTCTTGAAACTTTTATAACGGATAGTGATAATTACACTCTTTAATATGACGTAAAGTTTATTTTGAGTTATTTTTTGTTTTTTCAAAAAGTATATAAATGTAAATTTTTTGAAAGATCTCTCACATCTTTAATATGCACATTATCCGCAATTTGTAAAGATTATTATATTTGTGAGTGTAAGTGCTTCAAATAACTTCAAATAAAGTATTTTGAAAACTCAAAAAATTTCTGAGAAAATGAGCCATTTTCCCTTAAACGGCACATACTTTTTAAAAGAAAATTACCATTTACGGCTAGGTTTTTGTGTTCTTTAAAATTCTAAAATTAATATTTTCGTTCTACCAATAGGAAACCGAAAAATTAAGAAAATGACAAAAAATGTACTTTTGGCGGTGATAGATGGTAGCTGGCAAGAAAGAGTATGTGGCATTTCCGAATAGCTAGCGAAGACCGAAGGAAATAGAAAACTAATACGGGAAAGTCTGTGCCATTCTGTAGCACCACTAGTTTTTTATTTACTCGATCATATACAGAGTTGAACTGATTATACCGCACAACTTCTACTTGATTGAAAATTCCACTAATAATTTTTTTCCGGAATCTTAGTAGTAAATATATAGTGGCGTTTCAGTTGAACAGAAGCTTTTTTTAGTAACTTACAATCGACTCTGACGCTTACCATATAAAAATGACAACGTAACAAACATTAACACAACTTTAATTTTTAAAATCTTCATCACTCAGATCTTCTTCTGGTATTTCAGTTTTGTTTTTAGGATATATATTATCCGTTGTCATTCGGCTAAGCATTGATTTTGTAATTTCAAAATTTTGGCAGCACTGTTTTGGTTGCATTCCTTTGATACACTCACTGCTCAACAAAACAACAGTTATCGTCGACGTATTCAAGCGATTGCGAATTTTTGTTTTTGACAAATTGACTTTACTGAAAAACCCGCTCGCAATGGGCATTGGCATGTATTATTGTACTTTTATCTGTACGATAATCGTAGATCATCTTCTATATATAAAACTATATATTTTTTAACTATATATTTTAAAACAGCTAAGATTAAGCCGCTCTTCAAAAAAGGCAACAAAAATGAAGTTCAAAATTATCGGCCAATTTCTCTTTTGTCAGTTTTTTCAAAAATATTAGAGAGACTTTTTTATGTGCGAATGGAAACCTTTCTCAATAAACACGACGCGTTTTTTAATTGCCAACATGGATTCCGGAAATCAAAATCTACGGAAACAGCCATTTTTTCTTTTCTTAAGGATGTTGCCTCATCATTGGATCAAAACGAAGCAACTATTGGAATATTTTTAGATCTTTCAAAAGCTTTTGACGTCATTGATCATAACATTTTACTTTCAAAATTACCTTCGTATGGAATCCGTGGTATTGCTCTAGATTGGCTATGTTCGTACCTTAAACAACGATCTCAGAGAGTAGAAATACCTTACTGGAATGATGGAACTTTATGTACACACCTTTCCGGTTCTTTGCCAATTGTACGTGGAGTCCCGCAAGGATCGATTTTAGGCCCTATTCTCTTCCTATTATACGTAAATGACATGCCCTTAGCGATTCGAAACGGAAGAACAGTTCTCTTTGCGGATGATACAAATATTCTTTGCAACAAAGAAACCGTAAATAGTACAATATCAGACGTTTCAAATTGGTTCCGTAATAACAAATTAAAAGTAAATGAAAATAAAACAGTTTCAATGCAGTTTTCCATATCAAATAAAAAATTCTGTACTCCATTGAAAATGAACGGTGTGCCATTGACTGATGTTAATGTAACAAAATTTTTAGGTCTATCAATTCAGTCAAACCTCAAATGGAATGCCCACTTAAATGAATTGAACACAAAATTAAGCTCATTATGCTACGCGTTCAGAATTCTTTCAAATTCCGTCAGCCTTCATACAGCTCGTTGTGTATATTTTGCCAATGTTCACTCCCGCCTGAGATATGGCATAATATTTTGGGGAAACACATCTTATAGTTCACAGACTTTCAGATTACAAAAAAGAATTGTACGAATAATAAGCAAATCCAACCCACGTGATTCTTGTAAGTCACTCTTTATTAATCTAGGAATTTTACCATTACCTTGTCTTCTGATTTACGAATCAGTAGTTTTTGTCAAAAATGACTTACTTAAGGACGGGAATATATTTTCAGCAAACGCCGATGTCTATAAGTATAACACACGACGTAGTAATCATATTCACCAGGTGGCAGTATCAACAGCTCACTACAAAAAATTCACATTCAATTCATGTACATTACTCTACAACACTTTGCCAGAAGACATTAAACGGTTAAATTCAATAGAAAAGTTTAAGTCCCAAGTAAAATCTTTTCTGCTGCATAACTGTTTCTATACAATTCGAGACTATACCGAGCATCAAAAAGGAAAGTAGCATTAATTTTAACAATGATAGTTAATGTAATTATTTATCATTTGGACTGTATAATTCTAAAGAGTCTGTAACAAGTATTGTACCACAGTTTCTGGGTTGATGGCCCCCATCTCGATCAGGTTTTTCGTCCAGTTTCCCTGATCCTTGAGCAAATGCTGAGATGGTCCCTTGTTTTGCTTCTGGACATAAATGTAACTTCATTATTTGTGCACGTCTTCTGAATTTCAGTGGAAAATATAGTTATTCAAATTATCGTTTTTCATATTATCGCGGCAAAAAGTATTATTCTTTCATGAAGAACATGAGGGTTCAGGGCAGGAATTTATAGCTAATTTACCTTTGAAAATATATTTTATTATATAGGAGCGAATATTTTGTCAACAAAACTCGAAAAAAAACCTCTCTTTTCTGTATTCAAAATTCGACTAGAATATGGTTTAGGATAGAGACCACAGAATTATGAAAACGTGCACAAAATTCATTTCTCCCCATAGCTCGTCATACGCAGTTTTTAACTGTTTTTGACGTAAATAAATAAATAAAGTTGTGTTGGTTACACCATTTATAACGCAAGAACGACTGAACCAATTTTAATTATCTCTGTTTTGTTGGATTCATCTCCGTCCCGAATAACAGAACAACTAATAAAATTTCGAAAAAATAGCAGTACATGACGCTGAAGAACAAAAAACTAGATGTTCATGCAAACGCAGCCCGCTACACAGTTCGAATCTACATAGTTAAATAACTCCTAAACGAAGCGTTCTAGGGCCCTAAAAACTAAATTATTGAGGCCAAAGGCCTCAAAGAAACAATCCTCACACCGTATTTTACAGTGATGAGATCTTTTTGAACATTCTATTACATTTTTGCTGGTCCGGCGCTTCTCAATATTACCCCACCTACTCAAAGACGTGCAAAATCTAAGTAAATAAAACAGTCAAATTAATTAAATCATTTATAACTCAAGAACTACTGGACCCATTTTAATTATCTCCGACTTGTAGAATTCATCTCCGCCCCGAATAACAGAATAACTACTAAAATACTGAAAAATTTCACGAAAAATAATTATACAGAAAATTAATCTAATATATAAAAATCCATGTTTGTTGGTTCGTGCTTAATGCGCAGCCGTGCCAGGCATCCAATTGCGATAAAAATGTGTCAACTTATTGCTTGCACTTGCGGGAAGAACATAGGCGTAGTACTCCACTTGTAACGTAGGCGTAGGCGTAGAACATAGGCGTAGTACTCCACGTTGTAACTCCACTAGATGGCATTTCACTTAAATGCAATTCCCAATTCATGTGAACTTCATTGTTGCTGGGCGTTGCCGAGTGCCATGGGGCGAGGTCGAGAAGAACATGAGGAACAGGCATCGCAAGTTGATGAGAGGAGAGGGAAAAAGAGACAGGGACAAAGAGAGGGAAAAATAGAGAAAGGGAAAATAGAGGGAACATAGAAGGAACACACAGAGAGGAGGAAATAGAGAGAGGGGGAAATAGAAAGGGGAAGTAGAAGAGTAAATGGAGAGAGGGGGAAATGAGAGCGGGAAAAGAGAACACAGAGAGAGAAAAGACACACAGAGGGAGAAAAGAGATAGATGGAAAAAGTGACAGATGGAAAAGAGAGAGAGTGAGGAAAAAGAGAGACAGATGGAAAAGAGAGAGTGAGGAAAGAGACAGCGGGGAAGGGAGAGAGGAGAAAAAAGAGAGGGGGAGAGAGATATTTCCTCAATTATTTATTCTGCGGCAGCAACGCGCCGGGTACCAGCTAGTAATGAATAATCGTACATGTACGATAATCGTTCGTCAGGCAGCACTGATCCCGCGGGAGAGACGGAATCGTTTTCCAGCTCAAAAAGCGGAATTCCGACAAAGCTGACAACCCTGCATTGAAAATGCGGTACCTCTGGCATCACTGTTCCGATACCTCGCAAACAAAAATTATACTGCGATTTTTCTAACTTTGCCCCTCAAGGCCACTCAAATCCCATCTTCGCGACGGAATAGGTCACTGTATTTTGCATCTTTCACAGTCATTCCGCTAGATTTTGCATGATCGCGACCTATCAAGCAGTGCTTGCGATCATGCGACTTCTACCGGCAAGACCGAGAGAGACGCGAAATGCCGTGTGATATTCCATCGCGAAGATGGGCCTTGAGTGGCAAAGTTAGAGAAATCGCAGTATTGCAAAGAACACAAAGAAAATCACTTAGCAATATGGATGGTCAACTTTTGTAAACTCAAAATTTAATAATTCTCCACTTCACTAAATCATTTTACGAACGTAATGAAATTATAATTAAAAACGATAAAATATCATTATAAGCCCTAATTTTGTATTTCCTTTTATAATAATTTAACTCACTTGGAGCCAGTTCTACTTCTGTTACTGTTAATAAGTATTATGATATAAGTATTATAACTATTTCTAATAAATTCATAATTATTTTTGGGGTGAGTTCCGACACCGAAAATTCTATAAATCAAACACTGATAGAACTTACTATCTAAGTACTAACAACTTACAGAACATTAATCACACAAATAATTCAACTTACAACAAAATGAAATAACATACCCCTCATCTTTGTTTCATCAATATCATTAACCAACATGTCTATCAATAAATTTTACATGTCACTTGAAAATAACAAAAATTTACAAAGGTCCCGTCGTCCAATTATGATTAGTAATCTGAAAACAAACGAAATGTACATACATTACATTTTTAACATTAAAATTTCAGTGATGGCATTAAACGTCTCAGTCATTACAATAAAATAAGTATTTGTTATCCACGTACGTGTAAAGATCTTGAAATGAAATACTTTTTGTAGTAACTTTTCAACAGCTCTACTTTCGAACTGTGTAATCGCACGGATTCAGCTAGTAGATAAGGAAGCTCACTAAATACTTACAATTGGTAATAATTGTAATTTCGTTGATATTAACAATTACAGATCAAACGGGATCTCGCAACATAACGTAACGCAATACGTTCTCAAAGCTCCGCCAGCTTAGTGTAGCACTTGCCACCAATTTGAGAAGATGCGCGTTAGGTCATCTTCCAGTTTCCATTCTAGCCGGGAATTTCAAACAACGCAAATTTCGTAGCTTTTCATTAATAAAGGAAAGCAGCAATCTATTCAATATATAATTTCCTCCACTCCTAATTTTTTTATCTTTTTTTGGTACCTCATTTGTTTAAAACCGTTCATTGAGAGGCGAATAGAAGGGACATCAAAATCAACCTTTTACAGGCATTATATATATATATATATATATATATATATATATATATATATATATATATCAAAAACGAGATATAGCAAAATATAGGGGAGGATATAGAAAAATGTTTTGGGAACACTAGAGTAAATAAAGCATGGGGCATACAGAAGTCAATGAGAAAACAAAATAATGACTGTGCAGGTATTAGCCCAATAAGCATGGAAGAGTGGAGGGAATATCATAATGCACTGCTTACTGAAGATAGACCAAATTTTTTGCTGGACGTGGTAAATGAGAATAGTAGAAATGAAGAAAATTTACACATTCCACCGATAACGACTCAAGAAGTAATCAGAGCTGTAAAATTAAGTAAGAACGGCCGAGCACCTGGTCCTGGTAATATATATAACGAATTAAAAGAGTCCGCACCAATTATACTCTATGAGATCCTGGCCAAGATGTATGATAAGTGTCCGAAAGGGGAAATCGTACCTTGGGAGTTGAAAACTGCAATAATCACTTCTCTGTATAAGAAAGGTAATAGGAAAGACTGTTCCAACTATCGTGGAATCAGTGTAATGCCGTCATTAGCTAGGCTTCACGGCCGTAAAGAAAGAATAAATAGGGAAGTAAAGGATTTTGAAGAACAAAATGGATTTAGACCAGGGCGCTCATATATAGATGGGATATTTACATTACGAAACCTGATTGAAAAAAGAGTTTGTAGAGGTTTAACAACTCATCTAGCTTTTGTAGATCTACACAAGGCTTACGACACTGTCCCATAAAACACGTTGTGGACCAGTTTATATAAGAATGGAGTGTCGACAACTTATGTTAGAGCCGTAAAAGAATTTTACAGCAACTGTATGAGCATGGTCAAAATTGGCAATAAAGTTTCCTCAGAATTCCTGGTTACGAAGGGCCTTCGACAGGGATGTACTATGGCACCGACACTTTTTAAGATCTATTTAGAGGAAGCCCTAGGAGAGTGAAAGAGGAAATGTAGTGGTATGGGCATTCCAGTCGGTGGTGAAATTATGTACACCCTACTCTTTGCCGACGATCAGATCATCGTGGCCGGGGATATGGATGACTTGAGTTACATGCTCCGTAAGTTGAAAGACGAATATGAAAAATGGGGACTAAAGATTAATATGTCTAAAACTGAGTATTTGAAAGTGGGAGATGACGAGCTGGAAGATATAAATATAGAGACTGAAAAAATTAAAGGTAAAACTTTTAAATATTTAGGGGTCACTTTATCATATAAGGGTGAAAGCAGCGATGGCATTAATAATAAAATTGGACAAGGTAAACGAGCGATACAGCAAACTAAACCCCATTCTGTGGAATGACAAAAGAAAAAAGAAAAAGGAGATCATTTACTACTCAGTGGTTGAAAGTATTACTACCTATGGTGTAGAAGTTTGGGAACTGAATAAAAGAGAACGAGACGGACTTCTTGCACTTGAAATGGATTTTTGGAGAAGCAGTGGCATTTCCAAACTGGAACACGTGCGTAATGAGAGAATAAGGGATATTATGGGCGTTAAACGAAATATTATCGACAAAATTGAAACCAAACGCCTCCTCTGGTATGGTCATCTAGAAAGAATGGAGGAGTTTAGATGGTCCAAATTAATATGGAAATGGATTCCTCCCGAGAGAAGGAAACGGGGTCGACCACCAAGAAGCGATGGCTGCCAGAAGACTGCAGGAAGGAGATTGGGATGATAGAGAAAAATGGAGATCGGGAAGCGAGATGCGGCGTCAGCCGCAAAAAACTCGCTGCATATATATATATATATATATATATATATATATATATATATATATATATATATATATTGAAACCAATCAGATCAAATATTGGCTAAATCGATTTTCAGCCATCGGTTGTACGAGATTCCACCGTCCGCCTGGTCGCTCGCGCGCCGCCGGGCGGCCGCCGGTTTTTCTTATCGGTGGCTGGGAGGGGTGGAGAAGGGGTGCACCTCTTATCTGGGGTAGTGACGTGTAGGGGAGGGAGAGGGGTGTGCGACACGATGGACCAGAAAGTGCTTGGACTCCGAAGGTGTAAGGTTGATGGTAGAGTCGGAGAGAGGTGGCCGCGAGTCGGGTCAACGAGAGGTTGTGCCATGGCAGGGCGGCTTTCGCCACCCCTTGTTCTTGTTGCAAGCATTGCTGTTTGGGGCGAGGCTATTTCCCAACGGACTAAGGTCGGTATGTTCTACATCGGGATTTTTCTACACGAACTGTCAGACTGCATGAGACTGAGTTTATTGACTCGCAAGAGGTGTGCATAATGCGTAGTAAGACCAGAGGCATAAAAGTGCTGCGTGTTCTACGGGGACATGAGGGAAATAATTTTGGAACTAAAGTGGCCGCGCATTCCATACTAGAACTGAAAATTTTGAAGCAATTAGTTATAGAATGCAGACTGGTGTAAGGCACGTGTAAGATAATTTTAGGGGCCATTAACGTTATTTCTAAGAAAATTCTTTTGAATATTCGGTGCTATCAACAAACTATGTTTATTCACTGTAATAGAATACAAGATGTTCTTCTTGTAATGTCATTTCTTTAGTTTTAGAGAGACTTCTTTTGAATATTCTGTGTTATCAAGAAAACATTATATTTGTTCGTTTAATCGAATGGAGTTTTATTTGGGGATTCTAGAGAATTTCGTGCACGAAATTAGTTGCATATGTGTTTTGATGCCGTGTATAACGAGGGACAGTTAACTGCAATTTCCGTAAACGGAAGGTACGACATTGAGTCATGAGAGAAGCATGTGCCCTTCACTCATTCCAACCGGGATTTCATTCTTTCCATTTGTTGAGCTTCAACTAGTTTTGTCACGGAAGATATTGCTGTAATTCTAAGTTGTGCAAATCTTAAAATCAATTCGTGATAACTTTGCAGTTGATTCTCCCTTTTTGATATTTTTTGAATTGTGTTAATTTTATTTGTTTGTGTATTTTCTTTGTGTATCAATGTTATTGTCATTCTTCAAGTTTTTTGTGGTTTCGCTTCAACGCGTGTCCAATTACATGTTGTTCTGTGGTCACGACTTTGTGTTGTTTTTTCATTTGAAATCTTCTGATGAGCCACGATCCCACAAAAATTCCCACGAAACCGACAGCACGTTCGGTGACTATATATATACTATATATATATACATATATATATATATTGTCATACACAAAATGGCGGTTTAAACATTCGTCGGTAAACGCCGGAGCTCGCTGTACATGGCGCATATGCGTTGCCATGGGATTGTTGATTTTGAGTAGTGGGAGGGAAAAATCGGTAGGTCACTTTCATATGCAGTGTAGTGAAAGGAGCTCTCTTCATCCAGACAGAGGCGGACGGATCGTTTCATAAAAACGCGGAATGTAACTTCGATTTTGTTTGATAGTAATGCTGTTATACGACATTGCAGTTATTATAAATTGATTTGGTGACAACAGCTTGTGATTAAGTGGAAAACTTTAATCGAATATAACCAGGATGAGACTATAAAATAGGTCCGCAGTGCCTTGGCGGAGCAAATTCGTTGTGAATAGACTTGGCTACGAATATTAGCAGAGATATTTTTTTCTTTCTTTTTGATTTGTTGAGTTCTCGGGTAGGCGCACAACTGTTGCGCATTTTAGGGAAAAGTAACTCTAGATGCTAGGTTAAGGTCCGATTAAATTAAGAAGGTGATTGACATTTGTGAGTGGAGGGGAGTGACGTTGCCAGGTCGCGAAACCACTGCGCACGTGTTACCGGGACACGAAACAAACACTTCAAAAAATACGTGTAAAAGTGTAAAAAATATTACAAAAGCCTAACCTCAACGCAACACATCACAACACAGTACACATTGCGCGCGCAGCACAGGCAGAAACGCGGGCGGCGCGGCGGCAGGGAAGTCTCTGTGTGATGCTCAAATGTTCCCCTTGTTCGGCAGTGGCAACTGAGCGACCTGACACGTCACGTTTTGTCTCTCTGGTTGGCAGCTGCCATGGAAACGGGAGAGGCGTCCTGACGTCACACAGAACTGTCAATCACATTCTTAATTTAATCGGACCTTAGCTGCAGATGCTAGATAAAGACAGATACTAGAAGCAACGCTGAAGAATGAAGTAGACGGCATCGGGTCCGGCCCAGCCGAACGAAAATCGGAGGACGTCGTGGAAGTTCCAGGTTGGTCCTTCGAGCGCCATCCGACGACTGACAAGAGGGCTCGGGTTATTTTATGCTAACGATCGTTAGAAATTTAATTTAAAGGTCATGACCAAATGACAATGCTATTTTTGCATTGATAGAAATCTTAAAATCCATTTAACGAAACTAATTGAAATCAATTGTGTTCTGTTTTTAAACGAATTTAAAAATGATTATTATTGTGCAACATAGCACGTTACTGGTGCAAGAATTTCAGAAAAAGATAGAACTTTCTGATTTCGTGCTTCTCTGTACAGAGGGCAGATCCGGTGGCAATTTTGCAGATACAGGTAAGCGAATTGCCATCGAACCGAGAACCCAACGACTGAGCCAGCTAGGTAGTGGTGTAATTTAAATACACGTAATTTTCTTGATGCTTGGAATTGTTTTTCTGTCGCTCATAATAATAGGATTCGTTGGTTATTGCAATTGAACAGAACCAATGACTAAGATATAGAATTTACATAGTTTTCAATAGTAAATGAAATAGTAGCGTTTCAATATTGCTGAAATACTCACTGCATATATATATATATATATATATATATATATATATATATATATATATATATATATATATATATATATATATATATATATATATATATATATATACTATTGTGTGTGTGTACTTGGGTTTTTATTTCTTGGCGCGTGGGGGCTTGTCTTCACGATGGAATATTTCATATTTCACGGTATTTCGCGTCGTTCTCGGTCGTGCCGCTAGGAGTCCCATGATCACCAGCACTGCTCTATACAGTCGCTATAATGCGACCTCAGTAGTGACGTGAAGCTCCCTATTGGAGTAAGCCTTCCCTCTCCATTTTTCGTCCGTGACCTTGGTGCGCCAAGAACGAAAAACCCAAGTATAAAGAAGTCAAATTTAGTGGGATCATTGTAGAAATAATTTGTAGAACTATGTTGGAAATTAGAGATGTATAATTTGAAGTAGAAGAGTTTTGTTTTAATCTAGCAGAGTAAGAGAATCTAGATTATGTTAGAATGTCATGGTACATTTGTAATCGAAAGGAGATTTTGAATAGTATTGGTATGTTGAAAGGTTTGTGAGAAGGAATGCAAATTCTTATTTTTTAATGTACGTTTTTCCTTTCTTTTTTTTTCTTTTGAAGAACCTATTGGTTGGATGTCACTATTTGCTTTAATATTTTCATAGTTAAAAAATTACTTTTTACTGAACATTAGATATTGCATTAATTTTTTCTTTGTTGCAGAATTGCAGTGTTTAATGGAATATTTTTCCATTTGATAAAATTGGAATAATTAATGTATTTTCAATATTGCAAAACTCTATACCTCCATTATATGTTCTCGTTTCAGTATGCATGCTAGAAATTGGCCCTCAGTTGTCATCCTTATTGGGAGTATGGGTTACAATTAATTTATTGAGTCAGCCGAATTTCTAGATGCTTATTTTTAATGATAATTTTTAGAAAATCCTATTTAGGATTAATTAGAAATATTATGGTAGCATTCTTATTTCTTTGTTTTCCCTGGTGTTCTCAATCACTCAAGATAAATGCAAGAATGAAATGTATGTTTGTAAGCCCAGGGGCTTAAAATTCTTGTAAAAATTCAATGGTAAATGTGAAGATAATTACTAGGGACCATTGTTCAAGAAATTTCAATGACTGCCCATGCAATTTATTCATATCTAACCCACCTGTGGTGAATAAGTTATTCCTTTACTAAACCTGTAAGATAAATGAATTCATATATCCGGTTCATTCAATTTTCACTAACTTTCAAACATTTCATTTCAATACAATGAATATGTTCATTCCTTTGATAAGTTCTCATCTGTCATGTGTTGATGTTATATGTACAAAATCATTATGATACAGACATTTCTAATTCAATGAAGTATAATTTTATTTCATAACACTCTGTATTGCTTGAAAATAAAATTATTTCGAGCCTTTGCATTTAATTACATCTTTATTCCATAAATCCTCTGAATATGGCAATTATATAAGTTTTATTATAGGATCCTAATTCATATTTCTTCAGTGTGAAAAATATAATTTGTTACCATATGCCTGCTGTGATTTAAAAACAACACAAATAAAATGATTTCAACAAATCTTCATTTTTTAAGGACACTACATAATTTACATACACTATCCTCTAATCTAAGCACTTTCGCAATTCATTTCAATGAGGTTGGCAGTGGCAAAACTCCATGTTGAATTTTTTGGGTCTTTTCTTACACAGGGACACTTTTATTCCAAGATTATTTTTCCTTTTTTATTGATTAATGAACCTCAACTCTACACACCATTTTAAAACCATTTAAAGTAGTTTTCTACAGTCCACTTCTCAATTGGTAGACTCGTCTGTGGCCAACTATTGTGAGCATGCACAGCTCGAAATGAAAATAATTTTGTTGAAAATAGTTTTGTCACATTTAGAAATATTAAAATGGCTTTTTGTGTGAACATGGGGGCTGTTCAATCCTAGTTTCATTACTTAAAACTCATGGTATTGAACATTTTAAAGATGGTTTAACCTTCTAGCACTGAACCACAGACATCCAACGAATAAGTGAGCCTAGTGTGAACACTAGAATTTTGAACAGACTTGGAACATCCAAATTACAAATCAGGAAATGCAAAAATAATTTCAAGCCATATCATACTGTTAACACCGCTTATTTTAGTGCTTTATTATTGAAGGGAAAAAGTATGCTTCCAAAACTTAGTATTAGCATTATAGGATTGTAGAAAGCAGCTCCTGTGAAGGAAGACAAAGTCAGATGCAGGTGTCACACCATTAAAGAAAAATAACATTTTGTTAAATGTACCTTCACATTAATGTGAATTGGAAAATCAAAATGAGAAGCTCTAAAATACTACAAAATTGAACGAAATTCTTCAAAAATAAAATACAAAGTCCATTTTTTAAGATATGCATAAAAGATGAGATAATGTGTGTGTGATTTATTTCAATGGCTTCACTTTTGTTTTCTCATTCACACTTTTGGTTTATTTCCAGAATTGTTAATAACTCTAAAATTGAAATATCAATTTAAATAATTAATACAAAGCAGACAAAATATAATACATATTTGAATGTATCACTCCTGGAGTTCATAAATCCTTTGAAAGCACATTTCTGTCAGTTACATCAATCACAGGCAGGAAGTCCGGCCGCCTTCGGGAGTCTCCGCTCCCCTCTGGGTCGAGCGCCCTTGCCTGTTAGCTTGGTAAAGCCCTCGGGGTTGGTACTCGCTCCAGGCAAGGCGAAACCACCTGCCTTCGCGCAGAGCACAGAAACCCACTAAAAGTTATAATACACCAATAATTCAAAAACTTTTAATTAGATGCAAAAAGCCTGTGATGGCAAAATTTCTTTCATAAATGTTTTGACAATTGCTCTAACAATCTGAACTCCACATAGAAATGTAAACTCATCAGATGATGCCAATATCCAACACAATAATAATCAGAAGAAACTCGAGGTTACTTCCCAGTAACTGTTCTGATAAAAAAAAAATAATGCTTTGAAGACCAATCCTTCCATGAGACGTGGAATATTTCCAGTCTTAGTCACAGTGTCCCAAATTCTTAGCTAGATTATCTTCTTGTCTTTGTAAGTGCAAGAAGAGTAATCCATATCTCCTTTTCTCCAGAAAACATTGCAAAAAAAAAAGTATCACTTCACACCGAGTATTATGTTGACATGTTCTTGAGCAGTATTTTGTTAGGTTTACTCAAAATTTCATAAGGATATTCTTCAAAATCTCCTTCTGGCGAAGTTTCATCTATATTATACTTCAGAGCTCTAAAAAATGCAAGTGCCTCAGGATTGTGTTTTAATGCAGTCAACACAACTTTTTTCATGTTAGCAGAAAAAGCTATCAATTCAAGAACTTGCATCATAAATTTTCCTAAACCATGCCTTTGTACTTTTGGTTCCAACTGAATCTCGTAACAATAAAGAACTTCTACCATGAAGTCAATATCAAAGCGAAAATGTGAAAAAGCAACTGGATCTCCAGTACTGGATCGAGCAATTAGGTACCTGAAAAATAAATAAATTAGTTGAAGTACTATAATTCACTTATAATGATTTAAAAAATGATTAACAGGTACGTTAAAATCCATGCACAAGGTACTGTTTTATCTGTATCCAGATCTGAAACTAGGTGTGATAGTCAAGCAATGACAAATATTACTGTTAACATTACCAATATCATTTAATTAATAAATATTTAAAGACAACAGGCCAAACACCAACCATACCATGCACGAGAATCTGTCATTTCTTCCTTCTTTACTCTATCATTCCAACCCCAAGAGCATGTATCATAATAATCCTTCATGTTCCTTTTTAGAAGTTCAAAAGCCCAGTTGCGAGTTTCAACATTAAGATCTTCCACACGCCGACACTCTAGTGTTACAGATAAATCATTCTTTTTATACTGTTTGAATGCTACTAATTTGGCCAATGGATCATCTTGTTCATTAGCTGCATTCACAACTTTCTGAGCTGCAGCAATTATTTCACGCTCCATCTGCCTTTCGGCGCGTTTCAATTTTCCCTTGACAGATTTGCGACCCATTTTGAATACCTGTAACAAATTCCTGTTGTTAAAATAAAAGGTGTGGCAAATGCAAAATTACAACCAACACATTGCACAATAACATACATTTATATGTTTTTAATCTAGGATTCTTTAATGACCGCGCTTATCAGAAATTGCTAGAAGCTTATACTTAAGGCACCAATACTTCACCTTACAGCTCGGTACGTACACAAATTCTGTAGAAACAAAAACACAAGGGCATATGAAAGGACATAAAGTAATCAGGATAAACTATATGATGACTTACGACAGTCACAAATATTTTCTGGACACAGAAACTGGAGCAACACCAACTTCCGTCTAATTCAAAACACACTACCAAATCTTGTAAGCTGCACGCTCAAAACTCGCCCGCCTTTTTCGGCATTTCTCACAAAGTAGTTTACGCCATGACAGTATCGATACCTACATTCAGGGATACCAACATAATTCGTAAAGCAACCGATTCTGTATTTCTCAATGCAGTGCCAATTAGAACTACGAGAATTATCGTTCAGTGTTTTGCAAGTTAACTCTTCGCTCTGCAAGTTAAGTTGGCGATGAGGCATCAGCCTTTATTTAACACGCGTAACTGTGTCAACCCCTGAGTCTCATACCGGGGTGTTAACCCTGTGATACGGAGGTTCTCACAACTTGCTCTATGATGAACAACTGAATGGAGGCGTGCGGTGAAAAATCGTTCAGAGAGAACGTAAAGGGATAATATTTTATTCAACTTTATTTCTTCACAGATTTTTTATATATTTTACTATTATCAACTGATATTTTCAAAGCAAAATGCTTCCTTATCCTTTTCCAAATCACAATTCACTCTGAAAGAGAATCTCTGACGAACCTCTGGTGTAAGAAAACCATGGTGTGTCTTACACCGTGAAGAACACCCTTACACCATGGATGAACGACCACCAGAGTGATAGTCTTCAATTAAAGCATTAAGTTCTTTGACGATTCATCAGATGTGACGCTATCATCCAATCGAAAGCTGAAACGTCACTAGTGACTGGTGACTGGTTTCAGCTTCTGATTGGATGACAACGACAAAATTACCAACTGTCAACGAAATACTTTAACCGAAGTTGGTATAGTGGGAGTTGCGAATGATTGTGAGCACGTGTGAATTGAATTCTTGTCTTGAATGCTAGGACAGCTTGCTCCCACAAAATAGGGATGGGAACTGACTCTGTTCAGCAAAGGCATCGTCCCGGTTTGTTAAAGCAACAAAATAAACCTCATAAACATGGACGTCATAGAAGTAAAGGTGCAATTGAGAAGGACCGAAAAGGTTTGTAAACAGTCAAAATGCTGTATTGGTTATATTTTTAATGATTGTATTAATACTTGACAGAGTATTGAAATCATGTGGGGAAATTGCTTTTAAAAGTTGGCTTTTTAATACATACTCTTACATGTTTTAAACACACATAAAGAACACATGCATTTCTTGTTCCCAAGTGATTAACCCAAGAGCAGGGTCTCATCGATGTGTTCCTCACACAAGACCGGACTTGTTGCTCTCATTCCTGAAAAATTGAACTATACCCTACGTTACAATCGATATATTTCTATCAACATTTGCTCATGTTCCCTGCGATGTTTGATGAAGTAGTACAATTTTTAATTATTTTTTTCTGAAAGACTGCAGGGAGTGAACAGAATTCACCATGGACCTGCTCATGCAAGTAAAATATTTGGGTGGAACTACATTTTGTTTGTATGTACATTTAGAGTGTATATTTTAGCTGGTTTAAAAACCTTCTAGATCTGATAAACACATGGAGGGGAGAAAATTGGCTTCAAAACAAATGCATTGTGAACAAATAAAAATAAAGTGACCCTGGTGAAGTGTAATAAGCTCTACCTTCATAAAACAAGCAGCATTTATATAAGGCAATATACAAAGAATGAAAATGAGGATAATTAGAAGAATAGCTATGTCTTATGTTTCTGAAATATATGAAGGCCATATTAATAGTTATATACGTTTCTAAACAATTGTGTATTTGTCGTTCAGTAGTCTAATATATGCATGTGTGCGTAGTGATTCATAAATATTCTTCTTTATTGATAGATACATTTGATGTTGATCTTTAATTGTATTTCTATTGTTTTTAATGGTATTGGTTGCAATGAATGAAATTTTAAATAAAATGTTATGAACAGATGAATGTTGTAAGTAAATTTTTTAAATGTTAAGAGTTTGTGCTCTCAGAAGCTATGAAAATGTGAATTGATGTGAATTTGTGATGCAATGTTTTTTTACATTAATACCACTTTATGGGGATATGACCAAAGAGAACTTCTACTATAATAAATACAAAAATTGTGAATTGTATTGAGAAGTAACACTGACACAAGTGAAATAAATGAACAAATAAATGCATTTAACAATAGCAAAGGGTGGGATGAGATAGTCTGTTTTTCTCAAAACCTGCCAGCATTTTTTGGTAAACCTTCTAGAACACCTAATAAAAAGCTCAATTAATAATTGTACTTTCCCAGATGCTTTAAAATGTAGCATTGTAAGACCCTTGTATAAGAAGAGAGAAATCTATGATGTTCACAATTATCAACGTATAACAATTAAATCAAGTTTTGCCAAACGTTTTGAAATAAATTATTTATAAGACGTGTTATTTTCTAGACTAAAATAATGTAATTGTTGACACACAACATGGGTTTCAGAAAGGCATGTCAACTATCATCACTACAGCTAACTTTATGCACGAAATATTAGGAAATCTTGAAAAGAATCAACACACAACAAGCATGTTTATTGATCTTTTTAAAGCATTTTATACGGTGTTATATTTAGAACTAGTGATGCTACAGAATGCCATAGACTTTCCCGTAATAGTTTTCTATTTCCTTTGGTTTCGGCTAGCTATTTGGACATGCCATATATTCTTGTCAGCTGCCATCTATCGCTGCCCAAATTTAGTTTTTTAATATTTCCTTAATTTTTTGGTTTCTTAATTGTAGAACAGAAATGTTATTTGAAGAGTATTAAAGAACATGGAAACCTCATACTAAATGGCAATTGTCTTTATAAATTTGGAGCCGATTTTAAGAGAAAGCAATTTAAGCGCTTCTGTAAATGTAAAATTTGAAGCTCTTTTTCACAGGATTCTTTTGTGTTTTCGAAAAACTTAATTTGCAGTCATTTAAAGCACTTTAACTCACAAATACAATTGTGTTTAAAAATTGCAGGAAGTGTTCATTTTAACAGCATGAGAGATCTTTCATAATAATTACATTTGTGTAATATTTGAAAAAAAACAACAAAATATCCCAAAATGAACTTTACGTTATATTCAAGACTAGAATTAGCACTATCCATTCAAAAAGTTTGAAGAAAGAATTTGGAGCCATTTATGAGAAAATGGTGTTTGAGTGTTTCTGAAAATACAGAATTTTGAGCTAATTTTCATAGAAAACGGTTGAGTTTCTGAGAAACTTTACTTGACATTATTTAAAGTGCATGAATTCATAATTTTAGTAATGTGAACAAATTGCTGCTAATGTAAATATTAACAATGTGAGACACAAGTCAAAAAAAATTCATTTTTGTAATTTTTGAAAAAACTAAAGAGTAGAGCAACATGATGTTTATGCCATCTCATAGAGTACATTAGGCACTATTCCTACCAAAAGTTGAAAGAAAAAATTTGAAGCCATTTTAGAGAAAATCATGTTTTGGTATTTTTTTTAAAATAACACATTGCATGCAATAAACTATTAAAACTATTAAAATTTTCAAAAAAATGTACATGACCTTAAAGAAAGAACTTACTTTTGAAATAAAATTTATTCTCCAGGAGAAATCTCTATCTTCAATTTTGTAGTTGGAGGAAGGTGCCGAAAAAAATTCAATCTTTTGCAATTTTTGAAAATTTAAGAGTTTACCGTGAAAATCAGACCTAAGCCCCCTTGATAAGTGTATTTTACATTATTCTTACAAGCATTTAAAGAAACAATGTGGAGCTGTTTTTGAGAAAATGAAAGTTATGTATTTTTATCATTTTTTACTAATGATATTTTGAACTTCAAGTGCATAACAAGGCTATTCAATGAATTAAGTGCCAAAACTTTCTAGGAATCGCCATAGATAAAAAACCTGTTGTTCAACAAACACATCAACACACTTTGCCTGAAATTGAGTTCGAACATTTTTCTCCTCCGTTATTTCTCACAAAACTTCAGGACTGAATCTCTGTTAATTATATTTTACAGAATAATGTATTTCCATACAGAATTTGGTATTGAGATTTGGGGAGGAACAACACACGGAAATAAGAATAGAATTGTGATTCTGTAGAAAAGAAATTATGCATATTCAGATTAAAGCCAACCCAGACTTATAGGAACTATTACACCAAACATAAAATTCTGACTGTAGTAGCACTGTATACATACATGTTAATTATTCTATTTAAAAATAATAATACACTTAACGTCTCAAAATGTTGTGAACTATATAAATACAATACTCTCAGACATGAAAATTATCACCGGCTGTTCAACTCTAATGCAGCAACAAACAAAGATCCCTTTTACAATGCAAAAATAATGTGCAAGATTCTGAAAAACTGTATTAAATTGAGATATGGAAATGACTTCAAAATTAAATTAAAAGACTACCTTATTATGGCACCTTATAAAGGGGGATCCTTCAGGATTTGATAGATTAAATAAATATTATGGTTAATTTTGCAAAGAACATTCTGTGTTTATTCACTGCAAATTTAACACTAGATTAAGTATTTGTGTTATTTATTAAACTACTAGGATTGTTTACTATATTATGATGTTTTTGTAGTAGGATTGACTAAGCTTGAAACCTCTCTTGTAGAAGTCCAGGGGGGGGGTGGAATTTATCTTTTCATATTTGAATGTGTTTAAATGCTGTAATATTAAATTTGTCTTTTTGATTTTCTTCTTTGTTGTACATATTCAATTTTTTGTAAATTGTTCATACTGCTTTTGGTTAGCTTTAAAATGAGTTCATAATGTAAAGATATTTTTTATGACTGTGTAGGAAGAATGGCAGCGAAAGCTCTCACTAAAAAAGTTCGGAGGGATCTTAGAAAGGATGAACGTCGACATCAAGCGACTCAGATAAGAAGAAATAAGCGAGAAGAAGTATTATTGAAAAAGCGAGCCCTTGGATCAGCCACTTCACCTCCATTCATTACAGCTCTTGTAGCCTTGTGTCAAGATGTAAATCCATTTGAAACATTAAAAGTTCTCAAAGAAGCAGATACTGAAGCAGAAATTGAAGAGAGTGCTGAAGGTTACATTCACTTGAGGTAAACAAAAATGTGGTTTGCATGGGGTATTTGAAACACCATAATTGTTTTGTCATAATAATCTGAAAAGGTTATCTCAATTGATAACATAGAATTTTATTTATTTATACCTACTCATTGTAACAAGTACAAAATAATAACAATAACAAGGATTGTTAACCTTGTTATTGTGCAAGGATTAACCTCTGTATAAGCCTGCCTCGTTAATCCTGACATACATGTCTCCGAAACTAACAAGATAAAATTAGTAAAAACAATTTGTACATTTCCTGTTTTTGCTAAATTGTGTGGATGGGCTATACGAAAAATATAAGAAAATGTATGCCATGGAATCAAGAATTTGAATCTTTAACAATGCCTAGAATAGAGAATAATTCATCATATGTATGAGTGTTTTACATATCTTTTTCGTACATCTGTTTTGTGAATTGTTTAGATCTAATTTTTTCATATCTTCGCTCAAGGTAATGAAAACTCTAAATATACGATAACCTAATTAACTGTGGGTAGGATTAATATTTTAAGTCGTCCATTAGTCAAACTTAAACTGTCATATTGTAGGTTTAAGTATGGATAATTATCTATAAGAGATTTCTCGAAAAAGAATTTCCTTATTGATATGATTCTTGATTCTTGTAAATTATTTTGAGAATTTTCTGTTATATATCTAGAATTGGTTTGATTGTTATGTCATTTGCATCATCCCATATTATCACTCTGTAAGTGGCGCATGACCAAGATAATCCAATATAAACGGTTAATAAAATTAATATTTGTTTTTGATTCATTATCACTTGTTTTGTAGAAGACAAATTAAATATCTCTATTTGTTATTGAGTTTATATGATTGGACCATTTAAGAGTTACTATCAATAAATATTCCAAGACCAAGTCAAATGAACTCCCTTTAAATTGGGACATGCACATTGAATATTGTCGTGGGCTAAGTAATTTTTATCATGTATTTTTAACTCAACATTATTGAGGTAACTATCTTGATAACTGCTGTATAAAATGAAGACAGTTTTTGAAACATTGAACTTCAAGATGTAAATCCATTTGACCTAGTCAATTTGCTATAATACTAATTTTTGGCAATAATTTAATGTTGTTGCAAGCCTCTCCTTTTATAAATATTCATGTATCATCCACAAATGCCGTAATTTCTTTCTCCAGTAAAATTTCAAAAAAAAATTAATATATAGGAAGTAGTAGAAGTAATAAAAAGGAAGTAGTACTAGTAATGGTAGTAGCAGTAGTAGTAAATAAGTAATAAAAAGTAAAATAAAAAATGATACTACAAAAAGATACAGCCATTTATAGAGATAAATTAAGAACAACAAGGTTTTTGTTTAAATAGATCAACAACAGATGATAATATTTATGATTTGTCAAGTAGTCAAAAAGGCGATTGAATTTAACAATCCAGCCTATGTTTTGTAGATCTGAAGAAGGATGAAGATGAAGTCTGTAGTTATGAATTTAGTTGATAGGGCCATTAAATTGTCATCCCCCTCATTTCATTTGTTTAATTTACAAAAAAATTTTGTGATCTTAAGACTGAATAATTATTCTGATAAGTTGATTAACTTGAGATTTAAAAGTATTAACTTCTGGGATAAGGGTATTAACTCTGAAATTAGCGGAGTTAAGTCTGATGAAGGTAATAAATACATTTGTTTGCCCTTTATCCCTCAAATTCAAAGAAGTTTGAAAAATAAGCTAAATTACAAATTTGATATTAGGTTGATAAATAGACTGTATAATAAGAAATCTATTGTTGTTAACTTAAACGACCAGAGAGAAAAAATGGATCATCAGAATGTTTAATATTGCATAAATTGTTTACAATGTTCAAAATCATACATTGATCAAACCAAGAGAAAGTTGAAGACACGAGAATCTGAGCGTATGCGCAATATAAATGAGATTTCAGATCAGCACAATTCGATAAAAACACACTGTGTGGACAGTGGTCATTCCATCAATTTTTCGGATATAAAAGTTTGGGAGACAGAGCCTAAGTATTTTTCTAGATTCGTTTTAAAGACACTATATAAAAACTACGGACTCTCTTAATACACAAGTAGAATCAAATTCTTTTACGTGTCTGTATGACTGTTTTATGGAACTTTTCAGATACAAAAAAAATCCATTGTTGATTGCCAACACAGACTGTTTTGCTTTTCTTTTATTTAATTTTAATCTTCTTGTATATTATATTGTTATTTTTGAATATTTCCTCATGTTTTTTGAATCTCAATTTGCAATTTTCTGATTGGTCTTGTCTGATGTAAAGTATATTGAAGCTTCTCTGCCTTGCCTTTTCCTCACAGCAGCTTTTAAATGATGGTTGCATTGTAACAGCCATTCTGCCCGTGCTTTGCACGCTATTTTGTTTATAATGTATGTATATATATATTAGTTTACTTAACTGTTTTTGATCTATTTGGTGAGTCTCCATGTGTATATATTTTTATTATATAGAGTACTATTCTATATTCTCTTTTTCTTTTTTTTTCCCACTATACATTTTTTATGACTACTGATTCATAATTTTGTCAATGTTTAGATTGTATCTTCCTGAAAATGAGGAAAAATTAGTCCTCGAAATGTCGCTTTTGTGAATTTTAATTTTTTGTAACTGGATATTGCAATAAAAGAATTTTGTCTGTTCTAACAATCTGTGACCAGATTCATTAAGAAGTTGAATTCAGCATTTTATAATGTAATGGAAGTGTTTTGCACGCTTTAAAGACGTTTTGACATACCAGCAGACAGATGTCCTACACTACTGCGAACATTCACTAAATTGTGTGGTCTATGACTGATCAATTCTACAGCTACACTACTGCAACAGCTACTGCTACAGCTACAACAATGCTGCACTAGGTTGACAAGCTAGCCTCCCCAAAATTCCATTGTTGACTTCAGGAAATATGGTGATGCTTTTGAGGGAAAATATAAGGACATTTGTTTTTGGGAACAATAAAGATTTTATATATATACCAGAGTCATAATCTACATGTTCTATAAATTTTTCGTCTTTACACTTTGTAAAGAAACCTCGTTGTGAAGATAAGAGGCAATTATTTCATTTTACCCGTTACCAGTTTAACCGACTCTTCTCGGGTTTTTATTCCTTAATGTGTTTGTATGTTATTTTATTTGTCATTGAATTAACAGGTTGTATTGTGTTTCAGAAAAAAATTGCAAGAAAACCATAATGTGTTTAATTTGTTCACATATGAATTTTATTATTTCCAGTGTCCCACGTTTCAAACAGCGTTTTACATTTGTGGTGCCGGGTGCTGGAGACCTGTACAGTGTTCTCGATACTCTGAAAGTTGCAGACACCGTTATGTTTCTTTTATCTGCTGCCTCTCGAAATGGTATTGATCCTGAAGGAGAAATAATATTAAATGCCTGTATGTCCCAGGGATTGCCTTCACCAATATTTGCAGTTGCACATTCAAAAAGCAATCCATCTCTGGTAAGTTTACTTAACATGGAAATGTTAGATGAATGCAAAGTTTCTTTGTTCTATATTATTATATGATTGATTCTGTGCACCACTAAGCATGTGTGGAAGTAGAACTCATTGCTCACCTCCTTGGTGCCTTTTTTTCTTGCCTTTATGGACTTGAGTAATAAAAGTATTGTAACACTGCAGCAGGAAGTGGCATTTTTTGTCAGAAAATTGTCTATTGTGGGATCCTGATGTGGTAAAGGTGAATAAATGTATTCTTAAATATAGTAAATTGGGAACACATGTGAAGTCAGAATTCGTTTTTTGTGTCCTTGATTCCAAAAAATTGTCTGTCTGTGGTCAACACTAGCTTCTAAATTGTTTAGATGATTTTCACCAAAATTGATATTTCCTCATAGATCTGGCCAAAATCTAGCCCTTGCAGTATTTTGATTTTTGAGGTACATTACTTGAAGTCTCAAGAACATTTTCAAAATTTTCTCAAAAATGGCACTTTTTTTTTAAAAAAAATTTTATTTTTTATTTTTTTTTAACTTTCTCTTTGTATAGAGCAGTGGATGGTCTTGTTGGTTAACACTATGAATTTTCAAAAATTGCTAGTGTTAAAAATTTTGTTGACGGCTTCCTGCAATTACAATATTGAATATAGAGATTTTTTCCTTCATCAGAAATTTGCTCTACAATATTAAATCTTTTAATAAGATCAAGTTCATTTTTTAAAATACAAGTAGTTCTCATGTAATTTTTGCTTGAAATAAGGCAATTTATTTATTAATTTATTTTCAAAAATGACTTCAAATTTTTCTTTACCTTTTTCCTTGCTTGCAAAATTTCAAAATTTTGAAATGTGAATGCTTACACCTGGTAAGATGTAATGGAAAACAATATAAGGTTTTAATTTAGATTACTGCAACATTTTAAGGTGAAAACAAGAACTACGTTAAGATTTGTACATGTTGATTTGGGCACACTAGATGAAAAGAGTTAATACCGTACCTTAAGAACTTCAGAAATGTACCGTAAATACTCGAATATAACCAACATATATTTTTCAAAAATTTCTAGCTGAAAGTTGTGGTGCAAGTAATGTCCGCGTGAATGTCGGTACCGTGAACTTCAAGCATGTTGCACGTGGTTGCATGGCGATATGGTTTATTTTTCGGGTTTTTATAACGTGGCACATCATGGCTCCTCTTCACAATGGAATATGCCTATCAGGTTGTTGTTGTTGTTGTTTTGTGCGATTTAGTAATTCAGCACCACTGTGTTTTTAATTCTTTTACAACTTTCTGGAATTATGTGTATAAAAATTCTATTGCACTACAAAAATTAAAGAAAAAATGTAATCAGATTATATTTTTTCAGTAAATAGCAAATGATATCTTTGGATTTAAAACCTATGAGAAATATTCTTGGTGTATTTTTCATTTCTAGTCAACTTTTAAACCTTGGACTTCACTATTTTAGCAGTCCTGTGATAAAATACATGATCACCTCTTCTTTCTAACTTCATTACTTCAAATATATTTTAAAGATTATTTTTTAAAAAAATATTCATCTTGTTACAGCTAAATGATGTGAAAAGCCAGCTGCAGAAAGTAATTGACCGTTGGTTACCAGATAATAAAATTATGTCTTTTGAGAAGAACGGAGCAGGATTGAATGCTCTACGTCGTATTGGTTCGCAAAAGCAGCGCTCTGTCATCTTCAGGGACAGAAGGCCACACTTGCTGGCTGAAAGTGTCACATACATGCCTGATAAGGAGGTAACTGAAAATATTCTTCATATTAAAGGATGATTTGCTTTACTTGACTCATTCCTACCATGTTTGCCACATATATCTAAGAGTGACAGTTGACTGTTAGTTTAACAAGTTGTTGTTGTTGATTTGATTTACACTAGAAAACTAATTGTTTGGCTCAGGGATCTCCAAATAACGGCTCGCTGGCCACATCCTCGGCAGTATTGTATGTGGCCCACCAGCCCAAAGTATATTCTAATTCAATTTAGTTGTAACAAAGGCTATAACATTGCTGTAGTATTGCAAGATATGAGAATCTAGTTTCCTGATCTGGGGTGTCTAGGTTACACCGCATTGCAGGCTGAGGTGCTGACATTTCGGTCGTCATGTCGCAATCTTCTTCAAGACTGAAATGAAGGATGAAGAAGATTGTGACATGGCGATCAAAACATCGGCACCTCAGCTAGTGATGCGGCATTACCCAGTAGACCAGATCATGACTATGGCCATGAAAGCTTATGACATCACAATCACATTTCATGTGACACACTCAATGGTTTACATACCAAACATGTCACAAGTGTCGAACCATGTAAATCCTACAAAAAGAATATTCAATTGCCCATGAGCTTTTACCATTAATAGAATATATTTTTTTATTCTCCTCCATGATTTTGAATTCAATATGTTAGCAAAACTGAGCATGGTGCTATAAGTCAGTCATTTGTAAGTACTTATGTGCTGAATGTGGTTCTCAGTTCCCACTTCCATTTTGTTTGGAAAAACTTTCAGAACTCTATATGTTGTTAAAATAGATTCACTGACTTGGATGTTAACTCCAGAGACATAATTGTTTTTCAGGGTCCTTTGCCATGTAATATTGTGTAAAACCAGTACTTATACAAATTAAAATAATTGATCTCAAATCTGATAATGCAATGCAGGACAAATTTGAAGAAAGAGATTTGATTGAATTCTGCAAAGAAATTCCAGTGGATTTTATTCAAAAATTAAAAACTTTTCCAGAAGTTTCTGGCCAGTATTTAGTAAAAGATATAGACACAGACTTTCTCAAAAATGAAGTATGTCTATGTACAGATGTAACATTAGTGATGAACTTTTGTGAGACATTTTAGTAGTAGGTGAAACAAAAATTATTTTAGCCATTAATTAACTTATTGTTGAGTCAAAAAACAATTTCATTGTTCTCATTTAGGTTTGTTTCTATTTATTTATTTATTTATTCTTATTCTTAAATGGGTTGTAACCCTTACAAGAGAAATTTGATGCATACATATAGATAAAGACAGGAAACTCACAATTGGTAAACAGTTAGACATAAATGAGAAATTAACTGTTAACACTCAGACATGAAGAAGATTTGAGAATAATAAAAAGACAAAAAACCAAGAAAGTCATTGCATAATACTTAATACAACAAGGGGGGACGGGGGGGGGGGGAAACAAAACAATTTTCACAGTACAGAAATCCCTCAACATTAGCGAGAGTTAGGTTCCCAAAAAACCTTGTGAATGTTGAGCCTATATTTTAATGAAGAAAGTTGGGTTAGATTCCTGGATATCAAAAAGCTGTTTAAAAAAGAAATAAAAAAATTCTAACAAACGATTGCAGAAGAACTAAGTTCTAATAAAACAGTTCACAATTAACATCCCAAAGAGAAATAAAACAATGTTTGAAACTAACTTCAAAGTTGGGAGTGATTGAATATAGGATGTGATTATTTGTTTGGTTCATCACCCTCCTCATAATTCTAATATCCAAACATAGAAAAGTCCCTGCTTCTATTTCTCTCTTAAATTTTGATGTTATTTCCATGTTCAGATCACATTCGAATGCCCTTTCCACTAGAGCTTGTGTAAGTTTTAGAATGCCAAAAACAGCTTTGACATTGAAATTGACCCAGGACGCAGTTTTGCTTCTATTACTTCATTACATTCGAGGCTTTCCGTGCTGATGGTTTCTTGAAGCTGCTCGCAAATGTTCAAAACTCGTGAATAGCGAATTCATGGATGTCGAGGGATTTCTGTTAAAGTATTGAAATATTAGCTACACATGCATTAGTCATTTAAGTTTAAGCTATGAAGTTTGAACTTGAATGTTGAGAGTGGGATGCCAAATTAGTCTATTTTCATTCCAAATTTATTCTTAACTCCCAGGAGTCACTATTACTTATGGATGTTTTCATAATGTTCCAGTGAAAAATATTAGATTGACGTAAGGTTCAAGAAGGAATGAATGTAATTTCACTAATTAGATTACTCTCATCTGTAGCATTGATAATTTTTATAAGAAATATCATTTCAGTAATATTCCTTCTGACCTGTAAGGTATTCAGTTTGAGTTTCTCTAATAAAAAGCCGTAGTCATGGTTGTTAAATGACATTGGTTCATTTAGTACAGTGGTGTCAATGTGTTCTACTGGTGGTCGTGACACATGCCATGCCTCCGTAACATGCCACGAGCTACTGTGCTCCACTAGCGTCGGGAAAGGAAACTGTTAGTAAACCCGCCGTTTTACAATAGGGATGGTGTAGTCTCTGGTGGCAGGGTGATGAACTCCATGGAGGGGTGATTTCATTGTGGCACTCGTGCCACAGACTCCTGCTCATGGTATCGAACAGAAGATTGAGCCGGACAGATAAACTAAAACTTTTCTGGAGGAAGTAATTATCTACCATGAAGTCCTGGGCCAACATTCAAATTTAGTTTTACTTTCCCGTATACGTACGTATACACGAAGTGATATACGTAGTATACGGAAAGTTATGTAATGCTGCGCGAAAAAATGGCCAATTTTCGGCGGAAAAAAATTAATTGCCGAGCCGTGAAAACGAATAAGTGGATAAAACCAGTTGCTAAATTAAGAAAAAAAAATCCTCTATCTCGTGGTGTGGTCAAAATCCATGATTTGTTGCTTCTTTATACTTAAAAATCGATTGACGGCATTCTGTCCGTCTGTGGTCAATGCTAGCGCCTAAACCGTTCGGTCGATTTTCTTCAAAATTGATATTCCCCAGTCAATCTGATTCTAGTCGAAGCTTTGTGATTTTGAAAAAGATTCTTTAAAATTTGGGGGTACTTTATATGAAGCCCCCCGGGGATTTACAACATTTTCTCAAAAACGGCTCCAAATTTTTTCTTTAAATTTCTTGTATGAATAGAGGAAAATACACTTTTTAACATTGGCATAGGTCCGATTGTCACGTACAGCTCTGAATTTTCGAAAATTGTGAAAGTTTGAATTTTTTTCGGCGTCTTTCTCCAACTACAAAATTGAAGATAGAGATTTTTTCTTCAAATAAAATTTGTTCTGCATATTGAGTTCTTTAATAAAGGTCATGTAAATGTTTTTCACAATTTTGGTAGTTTTCGTGCAATATGTGCAATTTTAAAAAATTACAAAAACAAAATTTTCTCAAAAACAGCTCCAAATTTTTTCTTTAAACTTTTGGTAGGGATAGTGGTAAATGTACTCTATCAATGACATAAAAGCCATTTTGGTCTATTGGTTGGTTTTTTCAAAAATTACAAAAATGTAAATTTTTTTACTTGTCTCTCACGTCGTTAATATTTACATTATCGGCGATTTGTTTACATTATTATATTTACGAGTATATATGCTTTAAATAATGTCAAGTAAAGTTTCTCAAAAACACTACCGTTTTCTGTGAAAAGTAGCTCAAATTTCGGCATTTTCAGAAATGCTCAAACGTCATTTTCTCGTATATGGCTGCAATTTTTTTCTTGAAACTTTTGTAACGGATAGTGCTAATTACACTCATTAGTATAGCGTGAAGTTTATTTTGAGTTTTTTTTGTTTTTTTCAAAAATTAAATAAATGTAAATTTTTTGAAAGATCTCTCACATCTTTAATATGCACATTATCCGCAATTTGTAAAGATGATTATATTTGTGAGTGTAAGTGCTTCAAATAACTTCAAATAAAGTATTTTGAAAACTCAAACATTTTCTGTGAAAATGAGCTTCAAATTTCGCATTTTTTGTAGTGCTAAAACGCCATTTTCTCGTAAACAGCACATAATTTTTAAAAGAAAATTGCCATTTACAGCTAGGTTTTTGTGTTCTTTAATATTCTAAAATTAATGTTTCTGTTCTACCAATAGGAAACCGAAAAATTAAGAAAATGACAAAAAAATGTACTTTTGGCGATGATAGATGGTAGCTGGCAAGAAAGAGTATGTGGCAATTCCGAATAGCTAGCGAAGACCCAGGAAAATAGAAAACTAATACGGGAAAGTCTGTGCCATTCTGTTTCTGTTTTTTGACAAATAAATAAATAAAATAAATACGGTAATGCTTAATTTTTTTCAAAATACGAGTAGTTTTTCTTTAATTTTGTGACAAACATAATAGGCCGCTGTAAATTTACTGCGCTTCAGACAGCTGGATGCGTCGTAAATTAGAATGTGCAATTTTGTATATTATTTCTTTCTTCGTTTCTTACATTCGAACTTTGTTATAGACTTACACATTAATATTTTAGAAATTGTTTATTTTGAAATATTTGAAATAATAAAAAGAATTAATAGCTCTCAGAATAGCGACAATGCAGGGTCTGCAACAATGGCTGCAACAATGGTCTGCAGCATTTTGCGCTCGTGAATATCTGTGAATTAGTGTTATTGTTGTGACCTAATGGAGCTTATGAAAAGGAGATATAATTGTATAATTTATGTTGATATTTGCAGGCAAATATTTAGTTTTGCACCAAATGCCATTTGTAGTGAGTAGAGAATTTGTTGCATGGTTTTAAAATACTCTTCCCTAATCATGGCCCAATGGAAGGCATTTCTATATTTCCAGGGTATCAGGCTTCTTTTTCCAATACAGGGTTACAAAACTTTTGCATTCTAGTTTGTGAAGTTGTAGAATTCACATAGTTCTGACAACACTGCAATGGAAATAGTGAGTTTCAAAGCGAAGATGTTAGTAGCGCATAAAGTGCAATATTACAGTACTACTTAGCTGTTTCCTCTAATACGGGAAAGTAAGTGCTGTTGTAGCACCACTAGTTTCAATTGCATTAAAGGTATCTGCAAGATCATTATGTCTTTTCTTTTTCTTCTCCTTCTCCTTCATCATCTCCACTTCAAGGGTTAGGTTAAAGAACCTGTTCCAGTGTCCACTTCTTCTGGGCCTGCCTACATATCTTCTTCCTCTGCATCTGTAGTCCACTGCGAGTGCTGGCAGTCTGCTATTGGGCATTCATATAAGATATTCATACCATCTTTTCTGATTTCTTTCCAGTTTCTCCAGCAGTTCGACCCCCAGTTTATTTCTTATCTCAGAATTTTTCTTTTCATCTAAGATGTTATAACCTAGAGTACTTCTCAAAAATTTCATGTCAGCTGCCTGGGTTTTAGAGTTATCTTATCAGAATCAGGATTCACAGATTGGGTAGTAAATACAGATTCAAAGTATTTGGTAAACAAATCAGCTGACACTGAGAATCAGGATGAATGTTACCAAGATACAAATTAGTGGGGATCATACTGGGAGAACAGTTTTAGATCTTTGTATACTTCGCGAATTTTTTAATGTTCTGAGGAATGGAATTTTCAATTGAGCTCGTGTAATTCAAGTATTGTTGTCTAGGTATGTATTTACATAAAGACAAAGGTGTGAGAAGTGATCATAATCAGTTTGTAATCTGGATCATTTGCAATTGCTATGAGAAGTTTTCTTTTCCAAAACAAGTTTTTTTAAGAGTTAAGAATGAAGGATCCCCAAGGAGTTCCACCATGGGGGATAGTTGTTAAACATAGGATAGAATTTTGGGACATAAATATCAATTGCACAACTTAGAATGTTATTAAACATATTAACAGCTGTGTTAATGTAAATGTCACTAAAAATTGAGTGCCAATTGAAAGTTAAAAAAATAATTAAGGCATAATTATCTCTTTAGAAGTTATAACAAAATTCAGTAGTGAAAGTTTTAGATTCAGCCCACAACCCCTGTATCTCCAAGCAGTAGGGAAGGTGAAAATTATCAATAGGCTTAATCGAGAAATTGGAGCTATGATCTTCAATGTCATTAAAAGAGGAGAACAAGAGGTCAAGACTATAGCCTAAGTTGTTTCCTGTAGTATTGTTTTGATGAAGGTTCACATAGTCCAGCTGCTCTCATAGTAGATTCGCAGCTCTAATAGTCATGTTTGTAGTTATTTCTGCGTAAGAGAATGTCAATCCATATAAATCATTACTTCCAAGAAATGTGTGGTAAGTTGAAGTCACCAGAAAGACAGAATTTGGAATCATAATGGGAAGAATGCAAATTAAGAATTGTATCACAAAAATATTCATAATCTGACAGACATGAGATCGGTGATAGATATGTAGCACTCAATGTGATCGGTTGATTGTTAAGTGATAATTTGACTTAGCATTGTTTGATTACAGAATTAGATAATGCAATGAGTTGAAAGTGGTAGTCCTTTTCTATTGCGATTAGTACACCTCCACCTCATGAGGCAGTATTGGAGAAGTCTGATCTATCGCATCTGTAAAAATTTTAGTTGAAAAGACCTAATTCTGCCACTTTAAAGTTACTATTTAGCCATCTTTCTACAAAAACAATAATATTGTAGTCAAATAGTAAAACAATTTCAAAACTATTTATCATTTGTGTATTTTAGAAAAGAAGTGTCTGAAATTAAGTTTTGATTTTTTAAAATTGTAGCCCTCAATATGAATTAAGTATTGGAAATATTATGTCCAAAATTGTGTGTCCATATTCATTTCAAGAATTAATTGGTAAATTGTTAACTGTTTTATCATTCGTTAATTAGAATTTAATTTAATCAATAAGCAACAAATTTCATCCTTTCATGAAATTCAATTTTTGGCCCTTGAGGCTCTTAAAACTTCTCTAACTGGCCCTCAGTAAACGAAAGTTTGGAGACCGATGGTGTCAATAAGGCGAGATCACACCATCAGAGAAAGTGATCATTGCTATGAAACCACAGGCATATTACATGAAATGGCAAGCACAACGAATATTAGTCCATGTATAGAGTATGCTATAATAACATATCACTTTGTCATGTTATTTTCCCCTTAATGTTTCACTGTGCTTCATTAATTGTTCTGCTGATGGACAGCACATGTATCTCCACTGTACAGACTGGAACAAATGTCCTCAACAAGAAATTATTTTTATGGTATCTCAAATGGAAAGGAAAACTTGATGATTGTTTCTATTCCCTTAGGGTCCACTTGGAACATTAAAGGTGTCTGGTTATGTTCGAGGAATGCCGCTATCAGTTAACTCCTTAGTGCACATACCAGGTTGGGGTGACTACCAAATGTCTCAAATTACTGCGCCTGAGGATCCATTTCCTCTTAGTAAGTCTGGTAGAAGTTGTGATAAAATTATGGAAGGGGAAGAAGAAAAACTTTTGGAGCGAGCTGACCCTAACCGTCAGGTGAGTTTGTTTTTTATATTGTTTCAAAATGACCAAAAAATAGGAGAGGAAAATAGAGTTGAAAGTATTGAAAGCGATTTATAAATAAGCAAAAAAAAGGAAGTGGACAGAAGTATTCACGTCAATTTTTCTCAGTTATTAATAACTGTTTTAATTGTAACTGGAAATTTGTGAGTTGTATTATACAATTATAATTTGTTTGATGCCTCAATTATTATTATTTTTGTAGTTCTGTATTTGCATTATTTCTATACAGTCCTCAACCATTTTATGAACAATTCTGAACATTTACAGCCATACAATTTCCTTGTAAAAATTGTATATTTTTCTAGGAATCACTTGTTAGTGAAAACATACCTGATCCAATGGAAGGAGAGCAGACATGGCCAACTGAAGAAGAATTGAAAGAAGCAGAAGAGGAGCAGAAAAAAAAGAAAAAGGTTAAACGGATTCCTAAAGGAATGTCTGAGTACCAAGCAGCATGGATCCCTGATAGTGATGCAGGTTTGGATATTGAAAAATATTTGAAATTAGATTTCATCTCTTGAAGAATGTGTGTATATTCTCATATACTCTGGTCTTGATAAGGGTAGCCACTTACTTGGATTAGTAGTTTTCTGTTGATTTTTCCAATCAGTACAAAGTGTATGATTTAGCAGTATCCTAACAGCCCTATGTGATCTTTCCTTCCTCATCTTTATCCCAGTCTCTTTCCTTACAGATTTACTTGTGCATGCACTATGCTTAGGAGCTTAGGGCTAGTCTGTGCTTGGTTGGTGCTCTCATGGGGGTCAACATTCAGCAGCATCCATTACCATAGCAACACTTTTTCATCTTTAAAAACTTTTCTGTAGGTCATTTACAAACAAAATTTCTCAAAATCAACTAACTTTGCAGAAAATGTAGAGTATGTTCTTTAGAGATCATTTCAAACACTTTCTGTGATGTACATTGAAAATATTGTATAAAAACAAAATCATTTTTTCACATTTTCTGTATTTTCCTGTCTCTTTAAGAGTTTAATTAATATGAGACTTTCAGTATATCATAGAAGAGCAAAACCTTGTGTCATATGGAAATTTGTGGGTGTGGGATGGGGGGAGATTAAAGTGGTTTTTGGTAATCTATTGAGGTTTTTAAAGATAATGAACGATTTTGAGAGTTGATTTACTTTTAAAAATTTTCGAAATGTCAAGGAACTCGCTCCTATGACTTATAAATTGTCTTGAGAATGTTGAAACTTTAAAAGGTTCAGGAACAGTGTGTGCAGAGAGCTACATGTTAATGCACATCCTGCTAAGTTGATTGTAGTGAAGACAGTGCAGTGACTGTTAAGACCTGCTGGCACTGTGAGCACAGAGGGCAACTAACACTGCTAAGTTGATTTAAAGTAAGAACGGTGCAGTGACTGATAGGATTTAATTTGTGATTGTTCGATTTGTTGTTGTTTGTTTTTCCATTTTTCTCCTTTAATGAGAAACAGTTTGGTAGTGAATGTATTTGAAAAAGCACTTTTTTTGTACAAGAGCCCTAGAAAAATTTTTTCCCTCATCAGATCCATGTTACAAAACTTTCTTCACCCTACATATAATTGAAAGTATAAGGATTTCAAAATGAAATCCTACTCAAAAGCAAAAAGCATTTGATTCAGGCAGAGATATTATAAATTTTGAATATATTACTTATTTGAATAATAGAATGGAAATTCTGAAAGCAATTTTGTTAATCAATATTTACAGAGGAAATTTCAGAGAGTGAAGATGATGAATATTTTGATGCTGATGCCGATGCTTCAATGGATGCAAAATCGGAAAGTGAGTCTGAAGAGAGCATGCAAAACGATGATGAAGAAGAGTACGAAACAGTTACAATGTCTGAATTTGGTCGGGATGCTGAGAGATACGATGAGAAGATGGATTTAACTGAAGAAGAGGAAGCTCGTCAGAAATTGAAAGGTATGTTGTTTCAACCAAAATACTCTTTTCAGGTAAATTGATAAAATTGATAACTGGGCTTTTTGATGAAAATTTTATTGTTGTAGATGCTCATACTGACAAGATCTTCCCAGATGAAATTGATACACCACTAGAAACTCCTGCAAGAGTTCGTTTCCAAAAATATAGAGGATTGCAGTCATTTCGCACATCTCCATGGGATCCAAAAGAAAATTTACCAATAGATTATGCCAAAATTTTTCAATTTGAGAATTTTAATAGAACTCGTAAAAGAGTATTTAAAAACTTGGAAGAGGAAGAGGAAGGTGTTGTGGTAGGTATAATACAAATACATTCATAGTGCTTCGCCAATTTATGTTCTCAGTCATAAAAGTTTTTTATTAATATTCGTGTGGACTTATGTTCGATATACATTTGGTTTATCTGTTAGTGCTGATGTCTGCACTGACTAATTTGCGAATTGGATGGTTGATCCACTCAATAGCCAGACAGTTGGGATGAAACTACTATGTGATTGATAATGAACAGAACATTTCAGGCAATATCTGGCTCAAATTGGCATTAGCCAAGGCACGCAGGCTAATGAAAAATATTTCAACATAAAAATGCATTGGAAATGCGTTTCACATATTTAACACTTGGGTTGTTTTATTTATTTAATTATATGGAAGCAGCAACAAGCTAATGTACACATCTCATACAAAATAGTCGACACTTAATAATATTTAAAGAGTTAATTTGTCTGGTAATAATTGTCTAGCAAGGATCTGAATGATACACTATTTTTCACCACAAAGACCACGGGAGAACATTCCATTTGTAATGAAGTGCGTTCTTGGTCCAGTTCTCGTTCTCTCCTTCATGAGCATTGCCGAGTGTCCTCGTAGTCTGGGATCCAAAGCTGGGTGAAATGTTGTGTCCAAACATGAGGCATTATATATCCCTTTTAATATTTTATAGGTTTCAACTAAATCACTCTTTAATCTAATCCACTCATCAAACCGTTCTTCCATTTTTAATAGACGAGGGCATATCGTTTACATATAACAGAAAGAGAATAGGATCTAAGATTGAACCTTGTGGGACCTCATGCTCAATTTACAAAGAATTGGAAATATAAGTATGTAATGCCCTTTCCTGCCAGTATGGTATTTCTACTCTTTGAGTCCGATGTTTAAGGTAAGAAGTTATCCAATCTAGGGCAATACCACGAATTCCATACAAAGGTAATTTTGAGAGCAAGATCTTATGGTCAATAACGTCAAAAGCTTTCAAGAGATCTAAGAATATTCCAATGGGTACTTCATTTTGGTCTATTGATGAAGTAGCATCTTTGAGAAAAGAAAAAATGGCAGTTTCCGTAGATTTTGATTTTCTAAAATCATGTTGTGAGTCTGAAAACGCTTTGTTTTTCCTGAGAAAAGTTTCCATTCGTAAGTAAGTTCCAAAGGGCGCACACTGGCAGGGTATCGGCTGGTGTATCACTCGATTTTGCAAGTTGCGAATGATATTTTTCGGAAATTTGCCATGCATTTTGATAGAATTTCCTACTTTCATTAACAATGAATGGTTTTAATGCTGTGAAAAAATAAATCCTAAATTGAACTTCCTTCATTGATCTTATTTAGTCCACAAAAGAACCCAATATTCATATAGTTATGCACATAAACGAGAAAAAACTTTTAGCAAGAAATATTAACACAAAGTAATGGTGGTACATCATACCTGAAAACCCTGGAGAGAGTTTTATTAGGGTCATTAGGGAATTGTCTCCTTCAAGCTGTGTGCCAACCTCTTATGGATGGCAAGGACCCTGCTGCATGGCAGTCTATCAGTTTACAAACATTACAACCTGCAGCAAGGAGAATTTCCACAGCAGCACTCTCTAGGAGGGATCAAACTAAAGTTCAAAGTCTTACAAAATGATCTGATATCGCCACATGCCCTTCAGGCCCTCAGCCATTCAGAAAAAAGCAAAACACAGCCGCGCAAAATACAAGACGCCTAAAGGCAGCATTAGCACAGCAGAAGCGGCTCTAGGCGGATGCCTAAAGGCATCGTTAGCCCACAGGGCATGAAAAGTCCAGACACCTATAGGTGTCGTTAGCAGCTAAAAGGTTAACATACTACTGAAAATTGTTTCTCAGCTTCTGTAACTAGAGAAGGTCCATGTTTTGTTAAAGAGATTGTTGTTAAAATTAGTCACCAAAAATTTAGATGGGCTCACAATATTTGCTAGCCTTGCTAATTTTTTCAAAGAGTATGATGTCTGATTGTGTAGGCCTTGGATGTGACATCGGTGGTCTATAAACACCTGCAATTGTAAGTTAAGCATTTTCAGCTTTAACCATAAAGCTTCTACAAGGGGGTCATGGAGTTCATTTATTATTGAAGCACTCGCCGTAATTGAATTTATTGAAAATCTAATATAAATAAGAATACCACTTCCACGCTTGTTAAGTCTATCATTACGGAAGAAAGCATATCCAGGAATGTCTGGCTTCAGCCAAGATTCTGTGATGATTATGATATCAGGTTGGATGTCAACCACTTCCAGTAAAAATTCATCCATCTTTGGAGTGAGAGATGAAATATTGGTGTACATACGTGTTTCACAGACTTTAGACCGGGAAAGATGGCTCAGTGCATCAACCTGATGTCACTGCAGTCCCTCTGACCGGGAGGTCCTAGGTTCGAGTCCCGACGGCGGCAGGATTTTCAACACTAGCTTGTCAGCTAGGTCGAATTCAGTCACTGTCTGGAGGAGAATTCTAGCAGCCGGCTGCTCTGATCGATAGTTTTCCCTGGTTTCTCCGATCAACACCAGGCGAATGCCGGAGCAGTACCCTAACAAACAGGCCACGGACTGCGCGCAATCTTTCCTTCCTCTTGTCCTATCCTCTCCTCTTACACACAAACACTTCCACTAACATGCACTACATACCACACATGTTGGGAGACCGGTTGGGAGCTTACAACTTGTCCCAGCTGGGGCGGTGCCCCGCTGGTGGGAGATACCTGGTTGAGGGGAAAACCCCGCTAGTCGATGGTAGATCGGCGCCAGATCTTGTCATCCAGTGGGGAAAAGATCATCGCCACCTCTCAAGAAAAAACACGCATTACACTTATGGGACTAATGACCAAAGTAGTTGATGCGCCCGGAAACACCAATCAATCAATCACAGACTTTAGATTGTTTCGTGTAAATCACAAAGCGCAAAGGCCAAGGTCTTGTCACTCCAACTTTGAAATGAATAACAAAGCATCAACTGAGTTACCATATTTGTACATATATAGGCGGCAGTGCCGATATTTGACACTGTAATGTGAAGGGGAAAAAGATCTTGTGTATAAGCTGCAGTAAAGTTCACCGAGCAGCCTGAAGGAGGTACGACATTGATGACAATGTGAGGCAATGGATTCAAGGCAAAACCACATTGGAAAATACCAATTGCAATATATCTGCATTTCAAGGCAAGAAATGTAAATATCCAGCAGTTGAAGAAGAATTGTTGGAATACATTTGGGATACCCTGTGCAATGGTTTTGCTGTTTTCCGACAAATGCTGCAGTTTGAGGGCAGCAAAATGGCAGGAAATTCAATATCCCCTGTACCAAATTTCAAGCAAGCTACGGGTGGGCGAGATATGTGTTCCCATAAGAATTAAGAGAGCAGAGAAGCAATGCAGCACCATTGTGCTGGTGATAATGGTGGATGGGTGCAAGCTGCCATCATAACTGGTTTTCAGGAGGAAAACTATGCCAGAGGAGAAATTTATCCTCCAGGATAAAAGTGAGTGTCCAGGAAAATGGATGGATGAGTGAGTGAAAACTTTGTCCTTGGCTGGATGAAGTACATGCAGTGGCCTGAAGTGCTGCTGAAACAATGGTCCATGCTAGTTTTGGGCAGTTTACAGACTCACAATCAACAGGGTAAGGAGTACAATGGGGATTTAGTAGTGATACCAGGCGTCATGAATGGAATGCTTCAACCATTAGATGTGGCTATTAACTGGCCATTCAAAGTGCATGTGTGGCATTTGTGCCATACGTGGGTGCAATGAACTGAAGCCATGACTCCGACCAGCCGTCTCATGATAGTCACATTGACCAACAGTGTGTCGGTGGATTTTAGATGCCTGGGCAACAATTTCAGGTGAACCAGTTACGAAAAGTTTGTTAGTTTATGTCAGGTTATGTTAGATGATATTGTATGTACAGAAATTTGCAACTGTCTATTGATACTTGAATCTTTACATTTTGACTGTCTCTAACATTGGAAACTTCCCACTAGCTGTCCGATTCCTTTTTTTTCCCCCCCCCACTGGTAAATGTGGGGCTGGAAACAACATCAGACGATGTTCCATATGGTCCTGCTGGGCACAATAGAGAGCTACACAGGTGTGTCCATTGTCCCTGCACTGGCTCATTACTGGCTGGCATGAAGGGGCTTACAAGCCACTTTAATGTAAAATTAGTAAATACAAATTGAAATCATGGGCATGTGGGCCATATCAGGAAGCAAAGTTGTTATGTTGGCCATCTATGGAGGTTAGCCAGTGTCAGCTGGCAGGAGGAAGTTGACACTACCGGCATAAGCATTGATTCCTCAAAAAAATCAGTCAAAGAGAGTAAAAGGAACTCATTCTCTGTCTGATTCCTTATATCATATATTTTCTGTCCTTGTATTCCTCTGTTCCCATAACATACTCTACCTCCCTTTTCAAAAATATACAGAAGTTGGCTAAGCTATGTGCATTTGAACTGGCTAAAGTCTCAAGTATGCTTTGCAGCAATTCCTACTTTAAACTTCATGCACCCATTATGGAAAATGCAAACATTAACTGGCTAATTCATGATTTAACCAATTTAAAAATTATCGGTAACATGTAGTAGATAAAATATTTCATGATGCAGGAAAACAATTTTTGTATTTTAAGTGTTTTAATTCTCATTACATTATAAAATTGATTATAGCTTGAATCAGTCCCATTATAAGATTACTCACTTGATTTGTCATTCTAGAGTTTGGATGTATCTTCAAATATAACTTCGTAATCTGTACACGTCTTCTACAATTCAGTGGGAAATTTAGTTCTTCAAATTATCGTTCTCCATGTTGCAGGAAGAATTTATTATTCCTTCAGAAAAAGTCTAAATCTATAGTTGATTTACCCTTGAAAATTGATTTTATTACATTGGAGTAATATTTTGATATCAATCCTTGCTAAAAACCCTCATTTATTCCATATTCAAAATTCTACTATTAAATGGCTTTAGGTAGGGATCACGGAATTATGAAAATGTGCACAAAATTAACATCTTCCCCTAGCATGTCACACACTGTTTTTAACTGTTGTTGACATAAGTAAATAAGTATATGGATTGTTTGCAGAATTAATTGTTACAAACACTGGTAGTTGAAAAGTAACAAAACTTCTGAGTGATGGGGAACTCAAAAATTAAATTGTTGTAATAGTAACTAAAAATAATTGTAGTTGCTAAGACAAAAAGTGTGATAATAATATTAAATTTCCTTAATGATTCAAGTGTTGGGGTATTGAAAGCTGATGCTATTGCACTATAATTATGTTACAATAATAAATGGGTCTTGCAATCCCAAAGAGATAGCTGCATATCTAAAATAATTAAGTTGAATGGTTTCCAATTTATTGCTGCGAAGGCTACTGTTAAAAACATCACCCTGGTGGTAACAAACTTTATGTAGAGAATTTTCAATCTCTAAATAGAATTTTGTTAATTAATGTAACAAATAATTACTTTTTAAATGTGAGAGGGCAAGGAAATATTATATAAACCCTTGGACTGTTCTGGACAAGTTGACACAAGTGTTGCTAGTGCTTGCAGTCAGGTTTTGCTGGAAGCTTCTGTACATGTATAGGTACAAGGCTGTTTTCTTTGATATAGTGCCTTTTGCGAGGGCCAAATGATTCAACAATGTTACTGTCTGAGAGGCAGAAACTTGTTTCAGTCCTAGCATCAATATTGACATCATCAAATGTTACTGATGATGGAAGTTCTAATGTCTTTTGCAGTTTGTTCCCACACTTCACTATCATCTTCACAAGCCTCAACCTTTGCCAAAGCAGTGTCTTGGAAATACAAAATTCCTGACTCTCTCCAACAACTGGCAATTGTTGTTACATCCACATTCCACCAAACCCATTACGTGCAAAGCCACAAAATGTATCGGGAAGATGTTTCAATATTACTACTTTGAACAGCCAGGATTGGAATGAAACTTGGACAGTCTGCATAATATTAAAACGTTTTTAAATGTCTAGGTTTGAGTACACATTAAATTTTGAAACTTACTGCTTTGGAGGAAAGTTGTTCTTTTTTTGTTTTCTTATTGTTTACTGACTGAAATTCGGAGCCCTCATTCTGTCATTGGCAGACCTAGTGTGGACAACCCACCCAGCCACATTCCTAGACATAAACAAAGAAACCCTTCTTCCAAATGCAGATGAGTGCCCTTGTCAAGGTTCCTGCCAAAATTTGTTTTACTTAAGTACTTTATTAAAGTTTTTTTAGAAGTAGGAATTAGTAAAATAAAATTTCGAGACTTCTTCAAACTTCATTTTTGAAACTGAGAAAGGAGAGAACCAAAACCAGACAATGAGGGTACTTCATTGTTAATCATGTTGTCAATGTAAGGAACACTCTTCCAAAAAATTGTAATTTTAATTTTATGTAAAATTGTAATTGCAAGTTTATTTGAAAAATATGTTGATAAATGATATACAACTATGAAATAATTTACACAAGACGTGTAATGTGAGACATGTATACTGCTTGATGGTGCTGCCATTATGAATAATAAATTATATTCTAATAGTTATGTATTAATTCATAATAAATTAATAATTAATTAAGGGTTCATCTTACACTTACGTAAATACTATAATTCACAAGTCCAGAGATGCTGAATTCTTACAATTCCTAACAAGAAAGTTTATGGTTTATCTTTGTTTAACTAATAGCACTTTTTATTGGTGGGGAAGTTTAAATGTTATTTTAAGAAAGTCTGAATGTATTGTGATTTTTACAATTCTTTTCAGCCTGGATGGTATGTTACCCTTCACCTTATTAACGTTTCAAGTGCACTTGTGGAATCAAGATCTTCAGACCATCCATTAATTGTGTATGGAATGTTACCTCATGAGCAGAAAATGTCTGTTGTCAACATTTTGTTGAAGAGACCAACTATGATTTCATCAGAACAAGAGCCCATCAAATCCAAAGAGCAACTAATATTCCATTGTGGTTATCGTCGTTTCAAAGCATGTCCAATATTCAGTCAACATACAAATGGAACAAAACACAAGGTAACATTTAGTTTGTGCACTAAGCTGTGGTGAGGCGTAGCACTTTTACATGTTCATTGCCAGGCAAGCCTACTGTGCAAGTCTTATTTTTCTGAAGCGCTTTCACCTTCTGAATCGCTTCAAAAAGATGGACTAGCATAGTGGGTGTTTCTGGCGATAGCTGCACAAAAATGCCAAGCCTCGCCATGTACTGAGGTATGGTTAGTAAAAGAAAGGTCTTCAAAAATACCATATTTACCCAAATATAGGTTGACTCTGAATATAAGACAACCCCCTAATTTTGAAGAGGCTTCCTGAGAAATTTTTAATTAATTCATACACAGAAAAAATTACAAATTGTCTTATTGACTAGAAAATTTGGTGATGAGAATGTTACGGCTTATTGCTGATATATCATTTTCTTGTTCCTTAAAATCATAATTATGGTTTTTGTCAATACCCTCAACATCTTCACATGTATCAATGTTTCTTTTTTTATTTTTGGTCCTCCTTCCATGCTGAAACCTCTGACTTTTTAGGCCCCTCTGAAAGTTTTGCACATTGAATTAGCATTGTTCTTTGGCTTTTATCAGCTTCCACCTAAGAACGTTCCCTTCTGTCTGTCCCACACCTGGTGATGGCCTCTTTCTGTAACAGTTCAAAACACAGATTTGCACTTGCCACATCAAACCGAGATTCCGCGTAGCCTCGCCAAACCTGCATTGTGTAACAAAATCTCAGCATTAATTTTCACGTTACGTTTCATTTGATACAGTACCATTCGTTTGAGATTCTCTCTTTACCGGCCTATTGAATAGCATCATCGTGAATTGCCTGGCAAATTCGCTGTGGATGCTGAGAATACGATCGCAAATAAAATTATGTATTATATATATGCACAATACTTTTAGTCTTGGAAATTTAGAAGGGAGTTTGTGCATGCCACAGAGGACAGCACTATTGATCTTCCGCTAATGGGCAGATGCACTGTAGAGATTCGAAACTTGAACTGTGCATACATAGAAGATCGATAGTGCTTTAATGAGGGTACACAAACTCCATATTGTTACGCCTATATTTATGTGTTTTGTGACTTGGAATGGCTATGTAAAAACTTTGCCTCTAACCAAGCAAGATTAATATGCGAAATAAGGCAATCCCTCGTTTTTCGACTGAGATGTTTAGGGGGGGGGGGAAACACGTCATATATTTCGGTAAATACAGTAATTATAATAGTTTAATTAATTTCTCTTTTTTTGAACAAACAATCACTCTGTGTACAGTATGATTTTTTTGTATGCAGTTAAAGTTCAGTATATATTATTTGTTAGAAATCTTTGTACAATTTTTCTTTTGCCATTGCAGAAAATGGATATGATGAACATGACCTGTTGAAATCAGTTTTATTAGCTGATCAGCACCATAATGCTGTGAAAAAATATAGTTGTAGCTGTTGAAATTTCAAATGACCTTTCATTTGTTCTTTTCTAAAAAATATATACAGTAATCCCTCACGTGGATTTGCTATTCGCAAGTTCCGAACATTCGCGATTAGAGAAATGCTCCTGGTTTTAACATTCGCGACTTTGGCATTCGCAAGTGGGTCTTTTGGTCGTACATATTCTTTGAAAGCGAGCACATTTCATTTCCTTCATGATTCTTCAAAAATTTTACAGATAAAATGTCAATTCACATTTATAGAATAACACAATTGTAAAATAATTCAATTCAGTTCCTCCAAATTGAAGGTAAGGGTTTTGGCCAAATGAACAGAAAAGCCATTCAGGATCTGTGCAACTCTCAATATAATGAGCCCATTGTAGAGGAGCTTCGAGAAATCATCAGTGAAGAAAACCTCGACGGTAATGATGAAGTAACAGAAGTGAAACTGCAGCCTGGAGCAACTTCAATGTCAAAACTGTTGATGGCGTTCTAAAATCAACAAACCCTCTGGTGGAGCTGGCATTCGAATGTGTTCCAAACATGGAAATATCTTTGAAATTTAAGAGACAATAGAAGCAGTAAATCTTTCATATTTGGATATTAGAACAGTGAGAGAGGTGATGGAGAAAAAAAAATAGCAAATCCTATATCCAATCATTTCAACTTCGAAATAAGTTTCAAACATTATTTTATTTCTTCATTTTGGAATGTTAATTGTGAATTATGTTTGTAGTAGCACTTAATCAGTTGTACTGTAATTGATTGTCAAATTTTTTCTCTCTTTTTTAAACAGTTTTTCGATATCCAAGAACCTAACCCACCTTTCTTTATTAAAAGATAGACTTAACATTCGCGAGATTTTTTGGGAACCTAAGTCTCGCGAATGTTGTGGGATTACTGTATATTTTCTCAATGACAGCATTTTTTGTATAAAACACATCAATGGTTCTGAATTTGTAGTAAAAATAGTCTTCAAAATTTCAGGCAGGAATCTGAGATCATCAAAGCTCTTAGCGCCAGCTAGGACATATTTACCAGAATTATCAGAAAAGCCAACTCGGCTGCAAAAATTTTAGATTTCTACAATACATGGATTTATTAATTTATTTAATTATAGTTACAATCGCCCAATACTATGAGAAATAGAAAGGTTTTGTTACAGTTAATTAACAAAAGTCTTCAAGTAATTTATTTTTTGCTAGTGATTTGAATTCACATGTAGAAGTTAGTAAGTTGATGTTCAGTACATTTGCCAGACCACTTGTACATGACCATAAATACTGGTAAATAGTTTTAAGGCATAATTATGAAAATATGATTGAACTTTATTTCTAATGGGATATTTACAGATATGGGATTCTTATGGTATATTTACAGAAATTATTGATTACAATAATTTTATGTAAATGCTGCTTTTTTTTGTTGGAAATCATTCATATAAATTGAACTACAGTGAAACCCCGCTATAAGAGACCCCGTTATAAGAGAATCCCGCAAATAGGAGACAAAATTCACGGTCCCGAGGTCAGTTGTGTATAAACAATGCATTTATTTCCCGCTTTTAAGAGACCCCGTTATGAGAGATTCCCGCGAATAGTGGACAAGATTTTATTCCCCACTATGCGTTTCTTCTCGCTTGTAAGAGACAAAGCGTGGAATTTTTCTCCAGGTGACTCAGGAATTTCCTCAGCGTGGTAAGGGTTGGGACACATGCTGAAAATAGGCTGGAGCAGGGGTTTGCAACACCAGTGCCACCGGCGGGGGGGAAGTGCGAAGTTCTCGTAAAGAAAGCTCATTCAGTATATAAGCTTATATAGAATATATATAAGCTTAGTGTCTTTTGGCAACAAGGAAGACGCCTATAGTGCGACTTTTGTAACCGTGCCTCTAGAAGGTATCAGCTGCTTACGGTTTCATCCAGTCGGAAGCTTCTGTGTCGCTAGTGACGTCGCGATGGTGACTTTCAAGCTCCTGATTGGATGAAACCGTCAGCAGCTGATACCTGCCAGAGGCTGAGTTGAATAAATCACAGTATTTTGCTTTTAGTGTTTTGACCAGTGTTTCCAATTGTTAGTTTCTCGTATACGTACATATATTCGCAATATAGAGAAAGTAATGTAATGCTGCAGAAACTCGACTTCGATATTTTAACAGAATGCATGTTTCGGGGTCCTCTGATACCGCAAAAGATTTGTTTTTTTCGTTCAAAACTTCCCTTCGTCCGTCCGTGAATAACACTAGCGCCAAAACTATTCGTACATTTTTATCCAAAGTGAATATTCCACGATCGATCTGGTAACGCTCGAAACTGCGATTTTGAAAACAATTCTAAATTTTAATGGGTACTGTACATGAAGTCCATGGGACATTTTCCAAATCTTTCCAAAAATGGCTCCCAATTTTTTCTTTACATTTCTTGTAAGAATAGAATTCACTTATAAAGGTGGCATTGTTAGGATTTTCACTGTTAACTCTAAATTTTCAAAAATTGAAAAAGTTTGCAGTTTTTCCGGTGTTTTTCTACAGCTACAAAACTGAAGATAGAACTTTTTTCTTATTATAATTTTTTTTCTCTATAATTAGGTCTTTCATTAATGTTTTGTACTAAATAAAAAGTTTTCACGGAATATCGAGTGAAATAATAAACATTTACAAAAACAAGATTTTCTCAAAAACGGCTCGAAATTTTTTCTTCAAACTTTTGGTAGTGCTAGTCATAAGGGTACTTTATAAGACTCTTAACATTGTTTTGCTCTATTCTTTTGGTTTTTCAAAAATTACACAAATGTAATTTTTTTATAACTCTCGTGTCAATATTTACATTAGAGGCGATTTGTTCATATAATCCATTTATGAGCACATGTGCTTTAAATGTCATAAAGTTCATCCAATAGATCTGATTAAATGGGCCCTGGAATCAACTAATTTATGTTTCCTCAAGTTTAAAATAAGTGTACAAATCATACTAATCCACTAAAAATATGGTAACATCTCATTAAACACATCAAAAACACATTTCCCACTTATAAGAGTTCCCGCTTATAAGAGACAAAATTCCATTCCCCCAGGTGTCTCTTATAAAGGGGTTTTACTGTATATTGTTTACTTCTCAGGTCTAATAATTTGTGAACTTTGTGCCATACTTTGTAAAATTATAAACTTTAAAATTTACTATATGTAATCCCTTATAAATAAATATAGTTATATTATGTCATCATATACAATTGTTTTGTTGCAGTATGAACGGTTCTTTCAACCAGATGCTACAGTTATTGCAACAGTGTTTGCTCCAATTGTATTTCCCCCGTGCCCGACTCTTGCCTTTCGGCAGAACAGTGATGGATCTCAGGTAAAACATGTTTATTAGGAAATTATTTCTATCCACCAGTGATCTCTACAGTTTGAAGTAGCAAGTTCTCAGCTAATTGAAATTTATGTCAACTTTTACTGTGGTTGAATGGTGAATTTTATCTTCTTCTTCTTCTTCTTCTTCTTCTTCTGCTTCTTCTTCACCTTCACCTTCACCTTCACTCACTCACTCACTCACTCACTCACTCACTCACTCACTCACTCACTCACTCACTCACTCACTCACTCACTCACTCACTCACTCATTCACATTTGCTTCCTGTGCTCGTCTGTGAACCAAAGGACGAAATTGTTCAATTTGAATCTTTACTGTCTTTCAGTATTAGTACCAGTTTATATTCAAGGTACATTGAAAAAGTAGTAGTATTGATTTTATTAAAAATAATTTATTGCACAAATCTGTACAAATCCCTAATAATCTTGAAAACTCACATCACTTACAAATCGACATTAATGTCTTCCAATAGATGGAGAAGTGGCTGATCCCACTTAGCAAGTCCAAATGTACAATACTACACCTAGGTATAAATAATCCATGCCGCCAATAGAGCATTAACGGCCATATCATTCAGACATCATCATGGGTCGAAGATCTGGGTATTATAATAAAGGAAAACCTAAAATGGGAAGCTCATATGAACTGTATAGTAAATAAAGCTAACAACGCACTGTTTTTGGTACGCAAGGCTTTTTGATACCTCGTGACAATTGAAATAGTCTATAAACTATCCAATTCAATGTGTAGATAGAAGATTGATTTCTGTATCCAGTAATTTTAGGAACCTGGTGATGTAACAAGAAGTTACAAAAGATTGTGTAAATGGTGGATAATAAAAGATTATCATAAAAACCATTGTATGCGTTTTATTAACAAATATATGTACTAACAATCAGGAAGAATTCTTCAATTCTATCCACGAGTTTTACTAAGTTTTAGCATTTTAAACTTACCTAAATTCATGGCAAAAGGAAACATGAATTAATGCCATGGAAGATGTGGCTCACAAGGCATTTTTTTTAAAATAATCAGGAGAAAAGTTCCAATTAGTGTGCTACTATATCTTGTGTAGCTATATGTAGACATCGGCTAGTTGGGCTGTAAAACCGATTTTATTTCCTCAAAATGCACTATTAATGTATTCATTATTCATTTCAATGTCATAATCCTGAGAGACATTAGTCAAATTGTTAGTCTAATTGGTATATTACTAATGTGGAAACAACTTTCTTATGATACTTATTTTTAGAACTTAAAAGATTTAATCCTTCACGCATGTGCTTGCTGGGAATGAAATTCTTCTCAATGACAATGTTTCTTATTCATACTTTTCTAATGTGATGTGCAAAGTGGTGGATGTAGTTGAGTCTTGCTCCACTAAATAGCATGTTTTATCACTCTTTTAACTAACTGATTTTGTGTCTGTAATGTTGTCAGCATGATGTCACATTGCTTATAAGACTATTTCATGAGGTGCACATAAAATTTTGAGATTGTAGTTCTGTTGATTTGTATTTTGTAGCATTTTGTTCCCTATAGGTAGTGAAATTGATGAGCAATTCTTACACTGAATAAAGTAAAAGATATTTTCTAGTAAATGAGGAGTGTAAAAGTGATACTGATTGTGAGTGGAGGGAAATTTATGAGATTTTGAAAACTCAAATTATTTGCTCCTAAAAATGGTACACCATGGGACTCTTTTGAATTGTTATTAAATAATATTGCTTATTTAATAGTACAACAGACCAATGTTTATGGAATGAATAAACAGTAACAAATAATCACTGGTCACTACATCTGGGCACCACACTTCACCCAGGACCTGGCTTTCTTAGATAGTATGCTGAGGAAATGCTTGAGCTACAGTCCTACCGTGAGACATGTTATACAATGAGGAACTTGGAGCACTCCACCTGTCAACAGCTAATGACAGGTTTTGCAGGGAGATCTCATTGAAACATACAAAATACTAAACGCTACTACAACTGCCCAGGTTTTGATGAATTCTTCTTCTGCAATGCCAACTTCCACCTTCGTGGTCACAATTATAAATTGAACAGACAATTTTTTGTGCAATCCTTAAACGTTTTTCCTGTTCAACAAAGTGCGCAGATAAATTTCTTTCCCCACACCTCATATACAGTTTTTACTGTTTTTTGACAAATAAATAAATAGAAGTCGTGGATCACTGGAATCACCCACCTGCTCCTAATGTCAATTTTCCCTGTATTCTCACATTTAAACAATGTTTGGACCAATTTTATACTGTTCTCTCGTGAGTTTCATCTACCATCTTTTTCAGTTTTCTTTTCTAATCTTTTCTATATAACAAATTGTAATTTTGTATTTTAAATTTTATAATTCTTTCTCATAGGTATCTTTGTTTTGTCGTGAACATTATCACAATTGTCCTGCCTGTTCATGTTTAGTAAATAATAACTTTGAAAAGAATTTTTCATATGTTATGGGAAAGTCCACTTCCCCACACTGAGATAAGGAACCTGCTGAGTGATTACTCAGTGTTAAAGTCAGGAAATACTGAAGTATCCTCTTGTTTTTACATTCATAACCTTCTGCCTTTATGTCCAATAAGTGAAACAGAAAAAGTTCTTTATAAGTTGTACATTCTGTGTTGCAGGATTTGGTTGGAGTTGGGTCTGTATTATCTGTGAACCCAGACCGAATAGTAGCAAAAAGAGTGGTTCTCAGTGGTTATCCTTTCAAAGTTCACAAGAGGACAAGTGTAATTCGCTTCATGTTCTTCAACAGGGAAGACATTGAGTGGTTTAAACCAGTTGAATTGAAGACAAAACATGGTCGCCGAGGACATATTAAGGAACCTTTAGGTGGAGTATTCAATATGTGGTTATTATCTTAGAAAAGCTAGATTTGTTCCCCTCCACAGTACATGCATGCTTCGAAAGTTATTGATGGTTACCTTTAAATCATATGGAGAAACAAAATTAATATTTATTTCTCATGAGTGAATATGGTTCTAATGTGTTATACTTCATAATACATTATATCATCTCTTTTCTCTCTTAAGATGAAGGAAAGTTTATTTTGTATATCTTCTCCACAGGTACCCACGGCCACATGAAATGCGTGTTTGATGGACAATTGAAATCTCAAGATACTATTTTAATGTGCCTGTACAAGAGAGTTTTTCCAAAATGGACCTATGAGCTATGTTTGGACTCTCCACCAGCACTTTTTAATCATACAAATCGTGAGGATTTTATGGAATAAAAATGTAATTAAATTATATAAAATAATGTATTATTAGTTTGTTGTATCTTCAAATATTTTGAAGATGAAGAATAATAAAAGATAATATTATTTTGTTGTTTCTGAAAGGATTGTTTGACCTTATCCTAAATATTAGACCTCATTATCCCCATTGTTGGACCTTGTCCGTAACATTTATCTGTGCCTTCCCTTCCCCTCCTTTCTCTCTCAGGGCAAAAACATCCATATGAATCTTGTTTTTAAAGGAGAATGAAAACTTATTCTTAATAATGAAGTGAATATCACACCAACTATTTAAAAATGATAAATATTTGCAGGTGATCCTTAATTAATAATTTCTTCCTGACAAAGAATGATTTTATTATTAATAATCTGTAATATTATTAACTGTAGAAACTGAATATGTTCTGTATTTGCTAACATAATTTTTATTTTTATCCAATTTATAAACCCCCAACTATCAAACTTTAACTGGACTTGCAAATATAGTTTAAAATTGAAATAATTTTATTATGAAATGTAAGTTGAATTTTATTTGAACTTGTGAATAAGAATTTATACCAAAGGGGTCAATTAGAGATCGATGAAGTATGTCTTTTTTTCTTCTACTTCTGTTCAGATAAGGAGTTACTATTTTATCATTTAAGAATTATTTCTCAAACGACCCTAAATTTTTTCTTTAAACTTTTGGTAGGGATGGTGCCTAATGTACTCTGAGATGACATAAACATCAGTTTGCTCTATTCTTTTGTTTTTTCAAAAATAAAAAAAGTAATTTTGTGACTTGTCTCAAATCATTAATATTTACTTTAGCAGCGATTTGTGCACATTATTATATTTGTGAGCACATGCACTGTAAATAATATCAACTAAAGTTTGGCGAAAACTCAACAGTTTTCTGTGAAAAGAGGCTCAAAATTCCGCATTTGCACAAACGCTCAAACGCCATTTTCTCATAAATGGCTCCAATTTTTTTCTTCAAACTTTTTAAACAGATAGTGCTAATTGCACTCTTTAATGACGTAAAGTTAATTTTGGGTTATTAGAGAACATGTAATAATTTTCTGATTCCCGCTTATTTTGTTACCTAAGACTAGGATTTACATATAGGCCTACTACGCGTGAACAAATTTATTACCCTTACTTATTCCGTGAAAATCAGTGTTTAATCATTTAACAGTGTTAATTATTTATTCACAATTGTTTTCAAGCATCATAAGGTAAAACTAGTGCGCCGCTGGGAGATAGAATGGCTGGAAAGAGCTCTTTACCCGCTTTGGTCACAGGCCCATAAAGAAAGTTTTTCAATGCGCTCTAGTGCCTAAACAGTTGTCTAGAAAATTAAAGTGAATACATGCATTTTGTAGGAAATTTTATCGAATTTAATTTTGTATATAACAATTGTTTCGCTGAAACATAGTTTTGAAGATATATAGGGAAAAACTAAAAACAGGGCGAAATTTCTACGTGCTTTTTCCTCTTTTTTTTTTTCTTGCGATTTTCTCTGTGAAACTGACTTTTTTTGAGGTAGCAAACATCAAATTCAAATTCAAAACCCTCAAAAATATACTGAACCGTTCAGAAAAAAAAAATTTTTTGTTGCAACTATCTCCGAACATGACTTCCCATGTTGATTTTCTTGCATGAAAATATTCTTAAGGGGCTGTCCATAAATCATGTAATGCAATATTAGGATATTTTGAATACCCCCTCTCCCCCTGTAATGGGACCTTGAACACCTTTCTAATAAATACGTAACTCTTGCGGCAAGAACCTCTCCCCCAATTACAATAAGTAAGATTTACCCGCATTAGTTTTGTATTCCCTTTGGTCTCAGCTAGGTTTTAATTTTTCTTTAATTAATCTTAATCTCCAGTATTATTAGAACAGAAATATTATGTTAAAAAATATTAAAGAACAGTACAATCTCGTCCTAAATGGCAATTTTTTTTGAACTAGTGGTACTACAACAGCACATACTTTCCCATGTAATTGGAAACAGCTACGTAGGATTGAAATATTGCACTCTGCGCTACTATTAGCTATTATTTGGAAACATCCAATTCAACCAAGAAGCGAACAACTCAATGTTTCCATCACAGTGTTGTCAAAATTATGTGAATTCTACAACTGCATAAAAATATAATACAACAGTTGTGTAAATTTATATTGGAAAAGGAAGCCTGATACCATACAGCTATATCAATTCACAACAACGACACGTATTCGCACAACAATTCACAGAAATTCGTGACCGGATCAGAATTCAATTGTTGCATTTCCTGCATTGTCGGTCTACTCAAAAGTGACAGAATGATGAAAAATTGCATTTTTGGTTTTTTGCCATGCGTTTTTTATTACACTTTCTTGTGGTGAAAGACGTTTTTTCCAATCTACAATATTTTCAGAGAAATAATAAACTGTCATGATGGCGTCGTTACCACGCCCCCTTGGATCTGTCAATGCCCCTTTTAATTGTAGAATAAAAAACAAACATTGGCTATTCAATAGAAAACACCAGAGAACAAAAGTATAGAAAGTACTTGCATAGAGTAAGACATCCTTAGTCTATGGTACTTGTGAGCAAGGAAAAGGAAGAGGGAAGATAAAAAAAAGGGGAAGGAGAAGATGTAACTTGTGCTGCAGGAGTACTATAGGTCTATAGCCTTTCATTACTCCTCCTGAAAAGTTAATTTTCCTTGCGTATTGCTTAACGCATAACATCGTAACTCAGGAACTAATTGAGGTAATTAAATGATTCTTTCTGCATTTGAAAGGTTATTTACATTATTTTGTGAACCAGATTTAATATTCCTCTATACATTCTTGATGAGATACATTCAAAAGAAAGTAAAAAAAAAATAAATCCAAAATTATTTTTTAATTTATAATTTTTTAACCCTTCAGAATTTTACTTCTCACAACAAATAGAGGTTCATATAATGCAGCAGTTATTTCTCTCTATTATGGAAAAAAAAATTATGAAAATATATTAAATATTGAGATATTGTCACAAGTGAGACACTGTAATACCTCATATAATTCAAAATGTAATTTGTATGAAAACTAGTGGTGCTACAACAGCACTACTTTCCCCTATTATTGGAAATTAGCGACGTAAGATTGAAATATTGCACTTTCTGCCCTTCTAACATCTTAGCTATTATTTGAAAACGTCCAATTCAACCAAGAAGTAAACAACTCACTATTTCCATCGCAGTGTTGTCAAAACTGTGAATTCTACAACTGCATAAAAATATAACAGGGAAGTTTAGCAAACTTGTATTGGAAAAAGATGCCTCATACCATACAGCTATATCAAGTCACAACAATGTCACGCAATTCACAGAAATTCGCGACAGCGGAACGGAATTCAATTGTTGCATTCCCTGCATTGTTGATACTCCCTTAATGAGCTAGCAATTTTTACTTTCCGGTATACTATACGTACGTACGAACGTAGAGTATAGGGAAAGTTATGTAATGCTGCGCGAAAAAACGGCAGATTTTTCCGTCCATCCGTCCGTCTGTCTGTTTGTGAACAACGCTAGCGACTAAACTGTTCAGCCGATTATTTCCAAAATTAATACTCCCCGATCGATCTGAATGATCTCGCGGCCCCTTGAATTTGAGGCCAGTATTTTAATTTTGGAGGGTACTTTGCGTAAATCCCCTGGGACATTTTCAAAACTTTCAAAAAAATGGCGCCAACAATTTTCACTAAATTTTGTTGTTGGATAGTCTGAAGGTCATTTAACAGAATGGCGTAGGTCTTATGTTGGTTGAAAACTAATTTTTCGAAAATTGAAAAAATTCAAAATTTTTTCGGCATCTTCCTACAGCTACAGTTATGGAGATACATTTTTTTCTTAATGAAATGTGTTCATAAAAAACAGATAGGTCTTCAAATAAGTACATGGTCAATTTTTCAAAAACATAAGTATTTAAAAAAAAAATTGGGTCAAACACAGACAATTTTTAATTTTCTTTAAACCATTATTTCTTAAAAATCGCAAAACGTTTTTAGAAAATTAAATTGGGATCTGAGATAGAATAAAGGAAGCTTAAGAGAATGGTGTAGGTTTCATGTTCGTTGAAATACCTGATTTTGCAAAAAATAATAAAAAAATTAGCGTCTTTCTACTACTACAATTGTGAAACGATTTTTTTAATGAAATATGCTCATCAAACACAGATCTTCAAATAAGGTCATGTTGAATTTTTTGAAAATATGAGTAGTTTTTCTATAATTTCCTGACAAACATAATAGCCCGCTCGGAATTGACTGCGCTTCGTTTTCTTACAACTACAATTTTAAAAATACATTTTTTCTCAATTAAATGTATTTATCAAAACTACATCTTCAAATAAGGTCATGCTTAATTTTTTTCAAAATACGAGTAGTTTTCTATAATTTTGTGACAAACATAATAGCCAGCTGTAAATTTACTGCTCTTCGGACAGCTGGATGCGTCGTAAATTAGAATTTGCAATTTTGTATATTATTTCTTTGTTCGTTTATTACATTCGACCTTTTGTTATACATTTACACATTAATATTTTAGAAACTGTTTATTTTGAAATATTTGAAATAAAATGTAAAAGAAATTAATAGCTCTCAGAATAGCGACAATGCAGGATTTGCAACAATGGAATTCCGTTTGCGCTCGCGAATATCTGTGAATTACGTGTCATTGTTGTGACCTGACGGAGCTGTATGAATAGGAGTTATAATTGTCTAATTTATGTTGATATTTGCATGAAAATATTTAGTTTTCGCACCAAATGCTGCACCATTTGTAGTGAGTAGAGTATTTGGTGCATGATTTTAGAAAACTCTTCTCTTATCATGACCCCATGGAATGTATTTTTATATTGTCCAGGGTATTAGGCTTCTTTTTCCAATAAAGGTTTACAAATCTTTTGTATTCTATTTTTATGCAGTTGTAAAATTCACATAGTTCTGACAACACTGCGACGGAAACTGAGTTGTTCGCTTCTTGGTTGAATTGGACGTTTTCAAATAATAGCTAAGATAGTAGCGCATAAAGTGTAATATTTCAGTACTACGCAGTAGTATTTCAATAATACTCAGTATAACGCGGGAAAGTATGTGCTGTTGTAGCACCACTAGTTTTTTGGACTCGTATGTTGGATTGAGACTTTGCATCACTTTCGAATACTTGATTCTTGAGTTTGAATCGTGTACCTGAGTAGTGCCAATTGTATGAAATAGTGAATTGTGTAAACTTAAAAAATTGTTAGAAAGACTTAATTGAAAAAACGCGCTCTTTTTATTTGACTTGCAAGAAAATATCATCCATCCCAGAACTATGAAAATTAGGTCTAGGGAACTTAGAAATGAAGCAACGTAAAAACGAACAACTTGGATTTAACTTTCGTGTATTGGCTATTAAGGTAGTGAAATTCTGACGTGAGAGTGGCGAGCGCGAAGAAGGCGAATGGTAGAGACCATTAGTGACCGAGTTATGCACTTTCTTTACGTCCTACTCATTGCTACACATTTAATCCGTAGGCTCCCGATTTGAGGTCAATACAAATATGAGCGAACGTTAGTGTATAGTTTTCTGAAACTACTGCTCAAACCCGCATTTGGCCTGCCTGTTCTCGGACGTGTTCAAACGCAAGAAAATGTGTTGGCAAGTAGAGACAAAATGAACTCATTCGCATATACTCACGGTATAAACGTTCTTAAAATTCTCAAGAAAGACGTGCTTCATAAAGTTCATTTTTTGAGACTTTTATCGATCGCTGTGCCCTGATTGTTCTGCTTATTTTAGCTGTAATTTGCTTGCTTTTATTATCTGTCAAATGACCATTTGTATAGTGAACTTGTTTACATTTTGTAGTATATGTAACATCTATTTCTAAATACTATTGTTTTAGTAAAGTATTAATGTGATAATAATATCTCACTACTGATGTATAATGTGAAGTAATTGTTATTGTTGAGGTCAATTGTAATAAGTTCAAAATTGATAATGAAAATGTGTTTTTGTTTCAGATAATTTTATCAAAATGCCACTAGCCCACCGAGAAGTTTTGCAATTGGGCCTGCTTTTTTTATGTGTTCCATTACAGTATTTGCTTTCTGGGCACCTCACCAATCGGTCACAAGCAATTCTTCATGTCGTGAATGATTTCAGGCATTTTCGTGATAACTGGTTGCACACTGAACCATGGAAAAACCGATTTGTCCAGTTAGTTTCATGGGTTTTGAAAGGTACCTTGATACTTTCATTCATTATTAATACAAAAGTTCTGTATTTATTTGTAAAAAAATTTAAACTTAAAGCTATTTATATTGTTGAGCTTGAAAATTGTCATCAAATTATTGCTACCTGTTAGAAATTTCTGAATACAACATGTACAATTTTGAATCATGAATCATTTTGACAATCCCTTCTTGGGTATTGTGGATCTTGTATAATTGTGCATTGATGTGTTGATTGAATTAAAATATTGGCATTATTGAAACTGCTAATTTGGTGACAATGCCTCAATTCTCGCTTATTTCTTTTTGATCCTCATTCACTACTCTTTTTTTGTCGGATGACGTTCCGTTCTTTCCCTGTAAACAGTTCCCTTAGCATTGCCATTCCCCTTAACTTCTTAGTTTTTTCAGTGCCCATGTCAGGAAAACTGGTATAGAAGATGGATAAAGGCTCATCAATGTTTGAATTCAACTTGTAGGCTGTACTTTCGTTGAGTCAATATTGTCGTTTTCAAAATATCTCAGTTCATTTATACGGAATATAAGTCACTTATACTACAATAATGTAGACATGACTGCCGTTCGTGAAGGTTTTTTTCTTCTTAAACGTGAGAGATGTTAGCATCCATTTGTCCGAGCAACTACATTGATCTAGTGAGAAATGTGTGAAACTGCCTGCAAAATGTCAAATATTCGAATGCCTATGTCTTTGTGATTGCTTGTAACTAGCCAGTAGTTGAGAAGTGATCCTTAGCCGTGTGCCAGATACTGCTCTGGGTAATGTGGAGTGACTGGTGTTGCCAGTCTCTCTGCCTCTGGCTTACAGGATTTGTAGCAGGGTGACTCCCTTAGTAGAGTTGGTTTCTCTGTGAATATTGTGCATATTGTACACTTACTGAAAGCAAAAGGAAAGGAAGAGGAAGGGAGAAAAAGCTGAAGGATGAGTACAGGTACTCATTAAGCTGCTTAATACACCCGTAGACTCTCAATGAGTGGTGGCAGTGATGGGGGAATTTTGATTTGAGAATGGAGAGAAACCTTTTCAAGGAATGCCAAAATAAAAGCACAGGGCTGTTGAGAGTGTCTTGGAACAAAGCATGAAGAATGGAATCATTTACATAGGACAAGTGTTCTGGTTAGTTGCTTCTAGGGAGGTCCTATGGTGCTATTTTACAAAAAACCCAAGGACACCAGAACAGCACATAGGGCTTCAAAATCTTTCGAAATACTAAAGAAGGTGAACAAAGATTAAAAGGAGAGTACAAATTAACCCCATCTCAACTGAAAGTAGGCTCAATTATTACCAAAAATCTGTGGAAATCAAACAATAAGGAAGAAAATATCTTAAATGCTGCTTTTGATGAAAGTATTAGAGGGCAAGTCAATAAAAAAGTTGCAAAACAGAATTGAGGCAAAAATGAAAGTATCTTTCTGACCTTTATTTCACTTTTCCACATAATTACCTTGTACATTCAGGCACTTATCCCATCTCATTAGAAGTCCTAGAAAGCCAGGAGCGAAGAAGTCCTTTGGTTGCTGTCGCAGCCAACGTGTAACCTCATGGGCTGTATGATGGATGTTCCAAGCGTTTCCAATGAAATGTACATAAATGTCTGTATAAGTTCCTGTGTTGGTCTTGCTGTGTGAGGGCGGGCATTGTCATCCATAAGAATCACGCTCTTTGACAAGAGTCCAGGTCACTTGCGGCGAATGGCATGGCCTGTCGGAGTTACCACAGAGTGATGCAGTGACATGGCATTCACAGTTTCACCATAATCTGTGCTGCATAATTGGCTGCGACAGCAACCGAAGAACTTCTTTGCTGCTGCCTTTCAGGGACTTGTAATGAGATGGAATAAGTGCCTGAATGTACAGGGTGATTGTGTGGAAAAGTGAAACAAATGTCAGAAAGTTACTTTGATTATTTTTGCAATTCCATTTTGCGACTTATTTATTGACTTGCCCTCGTAGATTCCCCAAATGTGGAATGAATAAATTGACCTGGGGCAGATGGAATCAATATGAATTAATAAAATATGAATCTGAAAAATTTCTCTGCAGGTTTTTTAATTTTATAAATAAATGCTGGAAGTACGAAAATATACTACAAGCTTGCAATGAATTGGCAGCTATTCCTATTTTTGAAAAAGGTGACCAATAAAATTGTGACAAGTACTGAAGTACAAGTCTGCCCAATACTGTATATAAATTGTATGGTAAAATTTTTCTCAAAAGACAAAGTAACATTTCAAAAATGTTTCTTCTCTAAGAACAAAATTTTTCTTATGTTCATGTTCAAATAGATGATGTTTAGGCACTGTTTTACCTATTAACCAGCTTATAAAGAAACCAGGAATTTAATATACCTTTTTTTTTTTACAGATTTTCTAGATCTTGAAAATGCATTTGAGAAGGTAAACTGGGGAAAAATATTGAAAATTCTAGATGATGTGGAATACTGCAGCACTTGATTAAAGCAATGCAGAGCATATATCTTAATACTCATGACAGAATATGTGGCATTGTAAAAATCAGCAAAGTGTGTCAAGTAATTAACTAGGGTGTCAGATTCCCTTTTTAATATTTACATAAATTATATAATTATTCAATGGCAATAAAATCTACAATACCCCTAATTATCCAAGATAAAATGTTGTTTGTTGCATTTTGTTATTTGCTGACATGTTAATAGTGGCCTTCTCTCTTTAGTTCAGTTGTATAGATGAATTTCATTTTTTGGGCATTTCTGAAAGTATAATTCAGTTGACTACTTTTCAATTTTGTCTATTTAAATGAGTCATTAAAAATATTTGGAAATGGATGGACTTTAGCATAGAGCAGACTTTTCCATAAAAGAGTTTTTTTATAATTGGGAATTGCAAGTTAAATTTGACATTGCTGATAATTAAAACTGTATATCCCTTCAAAAATTCTTCATTGTATATTTTAGTTTTCTCACAAGTCTTCATTAATGTTCTTTTGTGTCGATTAGGCTTTGATCATTTCTGTAATGCTCTTAGTTTGTATATCTCTCTTTAGGTTTTGTTCGCCCTTCAAATCCCATTGAAGGTGTGAGAGTTAATGGTCCAGAAACTTCTTTAGCAATAGAAGTCCTTCAGTACAGAGAACGAGCTGGATTTTTGGTTCGTCTCAAGAAGTTCGGTCTGAAAGGCCAAAACATTTACGTTTTAGAGTTGGACAAGTAGTACGTCATCGTACTGAGGGATTTCGAGCTGTCATTGTAGGCTGGGACTTGCATGCAAAGGTAAGGAAGCAATGCCATTAATAAGTTTTTGCTGAGAATATTGTTTGGATTTCTACATGTAGTTTTAAGGTTTGTTTTTCCAAATATATTACTGTATTCAGCTGTTTTCTTTTTCACTAGGCCCCAGAGTCCTGGCTCAGTTTAATGTATGGCGAAAGTAGAGTGAGTATTAATTTCATGGTGTGTTCTTGTTCAAATTATTCACCAATGTTGTAAAACTACCAAGAAAATTATTGGTTTGATGCTCATTACCATTGATCAAACAAATAACAAATACTATTTTGTAATTTCATTTTTGGCAAAAGTTTACAAACAGTCATCATAATTCTGTGATTGAATTCTTGAGATTTGTAATTATATACAGTTATAATTATTAATTGACAAATGAACTCTGTGCCAAACGCACAGAGTTCCAAGCTATTTTTATCATGATTTGGGTTTTAGTGATTTATTAAGATTTTTCTTGTTTATTTTGATTTAAATTTTTGATAAGTTCGATAAAAACTGAAGAATGTGGTGTGGTCTGAAGAAAAAGATATTTCATTTAATGTCAGATTGTTTGCCAGTAGGTTAAGTGCCCGTAACAAATACAGTAAATAAAATAAAATGTTGTCCTTCTGTAGAATCCATCTGTGGAAATGCAACTTTGACTATCCAAATAGTATGAGTCTATTTATTTTCCTTAGATTGTTAGTTCCATCATTCATGGGCTTCCATTGCTTTTTTCTATTTTATTTATTTTGTTTTTTTGACTGTGAGAACTATGAGAAACTGTTGGAGAGGTTGAATTTAGTATACAGAAGTAAAACAGAATCAACTGAGCATTTGCTCAGAGGATCAACAGAAACTGAATTGAGATATGGTGACCTAGGAAAACTTTGTAAAAGTTGTTACAGCCATATTCCATTACTTTTTGACAAAACTCTAGCAACTTTATGCACAGATTGTAGATTCTCATACAAATCAAGTATTATATTAGTATATATTGTTACACTTCATGAAACAAAAAATATTTTATTAAGCTTCAAATATTTTAAATCTATTCTATTGGCAGAAGGTAAAAGTTTAATTTCCCTTTTGTGTATTTTCAGGTATTAAGATTCTGGCCACACTATGCTCTTCTAATTGATAGGCGAGATCGCAAAGGTTCTCATCAGACGTATGTAGTTCAAGAGCAGCTTGAATTAATGAAGAACACAGAGGTAGGAAAACTATAACTTTCTCATTTTTAAACTGTAAAATAATGTTATTTTAAGATCGTTAATATATTGTTTAATGTTCCATAAAATACACGTAAAGATGTAGCAAAAGCCTATTAACTGAATAATAGCCTTTTGTTAATTGAAATGTTTCTTCAATGGGCTTTGATTTGACATCCCATTACAGAAATGGTTTGTGTGATCAGCTTTATAAATCATGATATTGTTATGTCTTGACATGAGCAATCATTATCAATATTCTAAGAATAGTTGGACAAACATTCCACACTTTATAAAGCTTTGTTTTAAAAGTGAAATTCGCTTCAAAATGGAACACACTTCAAACAGCCAATCTCTGAATTGTGTTACACAGGGTGGTAACAGATTTGGAAAAGTCAGGGAAAATATCAAGTAATTTTTTTAATTTTAATGAAAAAATTATTTTTGAATTAATGAAAATTAGAAATTGTCATAATTGTAGTGGTGAGTTGGAATCAGCATGCACTTCTTGGGCAGTTGCACCCATTGCCAATGCAGCTGCGGAGTTGACAGGTTGAGAGTGAAAAGCGTGAAAGAAATGACAAGAAATGAAAGTGAATAAAATAATATGCTAGTAGTCACTCTCGAAAACACAAAAATACTTGACTTTCTTGAATGATAAGAAGTGCCTAATTTAATCCTTTTGTGATCACTGATCAGTTTTAGATGCCAGAAACTTAACTTTTCATGTCCATTCTTTTTAAGTGTCTGATGTAATAATTTTATAATGTATTTTAAATGCCTAAAACATCACTTTTCATTCCTGATAGTGTCTTCATTTTATAATTTTGTTACCTATTTTAGGTATCTAAATCATTTTTATGTGCCTAAAATTCCAAGATCTTCTAATCATACACCTCTAGTAATCAACTATGGCAGGGCTCATCAGAGAGACGATTTGGGAGCAAAGAGTCCTCAGAGTGGCTGGAGCGGGTGGTGGGAGCAGCAGCGGGAGCGAGCAAAGCCTGCTTGGTGAGGGTTCGGGGAGGGGGGGAGGGGGGGGTTGAGAGGTAGAAGTGATAAGGTGGACAGCTGTTTCACACAAGACGACATTGTAAAATGTGTTGTCGTGGAAGAGGAAGCAAGTGGCTCTTGTAATAGTAGTCTGATAATTTTTAAAAATAAATGGGAAGAACTATTTTTTCTCAAAAACTGGAGAAAATATAAAATGTGTAGTTTGTCATAAAAATTTTAATCCTATTAAAGAGTGTAATCTAAAGAGTCATTACATGGTGAATCATGCAGCAAAGTATGACAAATACACCAATGAAGAACGTATAATTTGAAAATAGATTTCATGAAATTTCTAATATGGAATCTGATTGATTTAATGAAATTTCTAAAATGGAATCTGATTTCAAAGTTTTTGCTTTACCAGTTTCAATGTTGACAGCATAAATCTGATTTACTGTTGGAAATATGAGATCTTCAAAATGATATAGATTTGAAAGACAAATTCCAGCACCAGGAAGATGTACTTCATTTTTACAAAAACATTCCCCAGAGACAGTTTCCTAATTTCTACAAGCATGCTGCCCAAATTTTAATTATGTTAGGGTCTATATATGTTTGTAAGAATTTTTTTCTAGTATGATGTGTACATCAAGACTGAGAAGCTCTCTCACGATCACAACTTGACCAAAGTCTTGAAGTTAAATTGCCCTCAATTGTTTGGGCCAAATATTGAATGCTTGTATGAGGAGAAAAAAGTTTTTAAAAATGTAGAAAGAATCACTATGTAAGATCTTTGAAGAGCAATACTCAGTACTTTTTGGTAGTTTGATGACGTTACAACTGTTAGTTAAAAATATTTACATAATTTTTGACAATTCAACATTCAGTAATTATTACCATCGTGAAGTTTCTCAAGGGTATTTGCTGAAATTCTTTCCTTGCCCAAATTATTTCTTTAATTATTTTAATCTTATGTTAGTGGAGGCGACAATAACTATCCGCAGACAATGGTAATGGCTGTTTTGGTATTTGCCCTTGTAGACGGAACACGGATGTCTGTGGACAAAATCGTCAGTGTGGAGCACCAAGCGCCACTGTTGAATTTCTCATACCCCGTTGTTTAATACTTGAATTTCTCATAGTGCTCCCTCTGGGCCTCAGCCGCCCACTGAGAGCTGGGAGCAATCGGCCATGGCTCTAGGGAGCGAAAACATGATGAGCCCTGGTCTATGGCAATATCTTAATTTCCATGGATGTGTGGCGTGTGACTGTCACTCTCTCTGACACAGCCCCTCAATTGAACAAACAGTTTTTTTTCTTCATTGGGAGTAAATATAGTCCAGCCTCTTCTTGAAGGAGTCAACTATCCTTGTCCAAGAACATTCATCTGGGAGATAGTTCTAATTGTTGACAACCCTATGGATGAGCAAGTGCCTCTAATTCCAGTCCTCTTATTCTATTTTGGAAGCTTCAGATGTCATTGAGGTCTAATGTCTGTGGCCCTGATGAAGACCCCTTTTAAGTTTTGGATGTAGGACCCCATTCAGGACCCTAAATGTTTCCTCAATATCATTTGTAATTCTTCTTTGTGTGGGGACGCACTTTTTTTTAAATCTTTCAGAATGAAACGACAAAATTCAGTGGGTGTCCATGTGACCTTTTTCGACTTATTTTTGATATAGTCCATATCTTACTTGAAATAAGGGACTCAAATAATTCTGGCATATTCAAAAATGGATCTACTTGAGGCAGTGTGTATTTTCCTAGTAGTGAGGACACTCGACTAAAGGATTTTTATGAGATGTAGTAGGCTGTTTGCTTGCCTAGAAAGAGCACCTGCATGTTCTTTCCATTTCAAATTTTGTCTAGAGGTGTTTTGGTTAGAACCTGTCTCAAACTAACATACTCAATTGTATATGTGGATTTGAGGTTCTTGAGGCCTAGGTGAAGGATAGTGCACTTATCATGATTGAGAATTAATTGTCACAGCCTTGACCATTTATTTTTCTGAAGTAGATCACATTGTAGAACATCAAAATATTTTTGTAGAGTCGGTGAAGATTTTTGTATCATCAATGTAAATGTTCTGAACTAACATACTGATGTCTTCCAAATCACAGTTATAACAATCTGATATACTAAATGTTACACCACCAGAGCAGATTTATTATAATTTTTGCATTTTAGTTGTCACTGGAAAGCAAATCACAAGTGGATTCTTATACACATGGACTTTTCAAAGGTGTTTCACTCTAGTCACCAGAGTATTTTACATTTTAAGCTTAACTTGTTTTTCTATCAATGGCAATTTATTAGATAATTATTTATCAAGTTATACTCAATATGTTAAATACAGAGAATTCATATTTAAAGATATCGTAACAACTTCTAGTATCAACAAGGATCGTACCTGGGACATTTATTATTCATATTTTTTAATGATGTACAAGCAATTGATAGACTTGCTGATAAGGTTTTGTTGTATGCAGATTCCAAATTATATTTTGAAATAGAATATTTGCAGATGCCTTTATTTTAAGAGAGGTTATTATGTGTTTCGTTAAGTGGTGCCATGAAAATAACCTAGTGTATCTAACTGTAAATCATTAACATTTTTGGGGTTTAAAAATATATATTAACACTAATATTTTCAAGATCAAAACATCAGTAAGATTGAAACACCAGAATTTAGATAATGTTAATTCTATGGGAGATAAGAGTAATTTTTGATCAAAATTTATATTTCCATAAACACTGATAAAATTATTTATCAATAATTGGGTTTCTTCAAGAAAACTATTCCTCCATCATGTTTCAGCAGCAAAAAATAAGGAAAAAGAAAAGAAGAAACCTTATCTAATCCCTTACCATGGTACTCGCATGAAGCCTAAACAGTTTTCCCTCTAATAGAGAAAAATTAAGGGTTTCTTGGAACCTGCAGGAAACTCTACATTTTCCCCAATATCTTCTCTCTCTTCGTATTATTTTGGCCAAGACGATGGTCTTGGTGCTCATGGTGGTGATCGGAAGCCAGCAGTAGCAGAGCTCTGTAAATCTCCCTCAAGTGTACTTTATATCAGTTGTAAAAGAACCGGAGCAAGAGCTACATTGGTTATACTAGAAAAAAAAAAGAAATAAACTAGAAAAAAACCGGGAGGTCCTATTTCATCAGTTTCATGCTGTAAAGAACCTCTAAACCATCTTTCTCCTAAAGATTTCAGCAAACCCTTTCTCCTAAAGATGTGTGCGACAAATCAGAAGAACACACCCCTCATGGACTACCCCGTGGTTGCTAGTAAGTGAACATCTAATCTCCCAATAAGATTTAGATGGAGAATTGACCTCTCACTTTGAGAATATCTTCAGCTTCTCTCACTACACCTTGAGCTTTCTGAATACTAAGAGAAGATTGGAGAGTTGCACATAGGACTTTTCGACTGGTCTGGAAAAAGATTATAACTCTTTTTTCTTTGTGGAGGAATTTTCCTTTGCCCTCACTCATGCTAAAGATTCTGTCGCAGGACCTAATCAGAATAACAGTGTACGTTATATCAAATAAAGCATCTACTGGTACATATGAAGCATCTTCCAGAAAAGGCACAGTATTTCCTCCTACCATTCTTTGATAGGATTTTGTTTATGTACCTATTTACTTCATTCAGACATTTCCTCTCCAAATTTACAATAAGAAAAATACAAGTACACATTAGAATAAAAGCATAAATAAAATAGAGTTGACATGGGGTTCAATCTAATAAAATTAAGGCAAACATAAATGTTATTTATAGTATATATACAATGCATAACCTTTTAACAGTTGAAAATAGAAATATAAAAAAATGTGAGGATTATGGATCTCAAGCATTAATGAAACCACTCAAACCAAGATCAAATACAACAATGTTTATTTTAGTTTATTTAATATATGGACATTTTTGTCCAAGTACAGAGAAAATTGTGATAATATTTGTATGGAATCTGGCCAGCTGAACACTGAATCAGTTTTAACTGTACAATTAATACAAATATTGAATTTCATAAATTGTTGTGATCATGGCTTGGTACATACATTAATTATTAAATGTTTTGAACTTATCATTTTGGGAAATTGGTGCGGAGCCAATGCAGTTTCAAAAGACACTGGTCAACAATGGACCGACCACCTATTCACCCCTCTATCTTCACAGATCTTAACTTCTTGTGTGCTACAACACCATGTAGCCATTTTCTTTGATATTGAGAAAACCCACGACACCACCTGGAGGATTCCTTCCTTCTGCCCGTCCGCCCGCCCTCCAGCCATCCATTCCTCCCTCCTCACCTGGTACTCCTTGGTACTTAGGGGACAACTCTCTTTGTTCTTGATTGATTTTTGTATCTTCCAGTTATTTCTGTGTCTGCCTAGGTCAAAAGTTGGAAAGCGGAGTCCCCTGGGGATCAGTTCTGAGGGTCATCTCTGTGCCATTGCTATCAACGGTGTTTAGTGTCGGTTATAATAGAGGCCGTTAAAAGCATTGCTATTAATTGATGATTTTTCTTCCCCCCCCCCCTTCAAGAGTGTATAAATTGTCAAAAGGCAATCATCTGATTGCAACAATGGAGCAATGAAACTGGATTGGAGTTTTCTACCTCAAAATTCAGCTGCATGCATTTCTGCAAAATCCATCACCTATCACTTAGGTCTTTTTCTTGAAAGCTTCCAACTTCCTTTTGTCGAATTTGTAAGTTCAACAAGAGCTTAACATGTAAACACACAAACTGAAGAGTCAGCAAGTATCACCAATGAACCTCCTTCACATCCTTTGTGGTAACTTGTGGTGCAGACTGTGAATGTCTCTTGTGGTAATGTAAGAGCCTTTACCTGCCCTGCCTTGGATTATGGTAGTATTGTGTAAGGGTCACCATCACCGTCAATGCTCAGGCCATTGTGTGCCACCCACAACACAAATCTGCACAGCTGCCTACTGCAGGAACGGCATCGAATGCCTCTTGGCTGAGACTGGAGATCCACCTCATTGTCAGAGCTGATGGCAAGGTACTTCAAATGGCTCTTGTGGTACAATCAGTAGATACTCCGCACATCAAGCGATCCTCAACCGAAACCACCAGACATCATATATCTCAATCCATCTCTACCACATTCCCTGGGAATCAGTTTTTACACTCATTTGCTTAAACTTAATGTTCAACTCCCCCAACCGTATGAAACCTTCTCATAGTTCTATTTCTCCTCATATACTTCCCTGGCACATAACAGTCCTTCACTTGTCTAACCTTCCTCCCCTCCCTCTCCCAACCCTTCCTCCATACACATCTAAAACAATTTCTGGAGATAAAAACCATGTATCCCGCCATTGGGAATCCCACAGTTGGGTTTACACTGATGGTTTTTCACAAAACACCAAAGTAGGATTTGCTTTCTATTGTCATAGAACCATGCACAGCCTTATACTGACACTTCATGGAATGTGTTTACTCCGATTTGGAACACTTTTGTTATTGTTTGGATTTGGTGTTAAGAAGTGTTAGAATTAATGTAGTTGTGAAAGCTACTGGAGTGCCAATGAATCCCAACTTTTACTTCTTAAGTAGGCCCAGCATAGCATGATTTAAATGTAATAGTCTCCTCAAGGTCATGAGGTGGAAAAAGAGGGGACACTGTTGATGTCCTTAGCTGAATTATTTAACTATGCTCCAGAAGTGAAGTCCTATTTATTTTTGGAAAACAAAATTCACTATTTCACTATTTTTATCTTCATTGAATGCTGAAAGGCTTGGTTGTGGCAATGCATGTTGCATCCACACGTCTGTAGATTAATAGAAATTCTATTAATTATTACATATTGGTTTTTTTCTTCTCCTTTTTAGGAAAGTTAAATTAATTTGTAACATCATAATAAGGTTTATTGCAATTTTTTAATTGGTTGATGAATGGTCTTGTGTTCGTCACATCGGGCTGCCAATCTTACTCCTCTCTCACACTCCCCCACCCTTCTGCCAGTTCACTATGGATATTTATTACACCACCTGTTTCAAATCCACTTACTCTTTTCATATGAGTAAGTGTAAATTGTAGCTGAATGTGTGAAAGATGTTCATCATTTAATTGATAAGACTTTTATATTGTAATACTGGATGCAGCTAAGGAAAATAGCACATTTTTATATTCCATAATTTGGATTTAATATATGTTACTATTAGTTTTTTAATACACCTCTTTTTATGATATTCTAACAATGGGTGTTATACTGATAGTTTTAGACACATGCTAGATAAATGAAAATAAAACCATGTAGAAATAGATCAGTATTTAATTTAAATTCTGTTTTTCTAGGTTCGACATCCTGATATTGGGAAGAAATTTGCCTATTTTGATGGGGCTCAGTACATTCCACATGGAAAATTGAAGCGTCTGTACCCAAAAGATTGAAAATAACTCTTTATGTTGACTTATGGGTGGGATTTTGTTTGTGATATTTTAAGTCAATGAATCTTGCACATAATGTGTGTTTCTGAGCTTTGTGATATGTTACTTCACTAATAGATGTATATAAATTTTATCAATTTGGTATGAAGGAAATAAACAAATGTTCAAGAAACATATTGTGAAAGCTTTTAATATCTTCAACTTGTGAAGATTTTTGTACTTTTTTGTAATGAAAATATAAGTTACTTTGTGACTGTAACTTCAACTATAAAATAATGGACTTATTTCCTTCATACAGTGAGTGGTGTTTCTAGTTTATGTGGGTAAAAGGGAACATAACGTGAAGTTCTATGCCCATATCTGTACCTGTTTAACCGCCCATAATGACCTGCAAGATGAACATGGAAGCTAAAAATTTAAACAAGTATGAATACAAAGAAAATTGTTAAAATTTATTGCTTGTTGAATTCGTGTTTACTTTCATTATGTGTACATACTTTCTAGAAGAAATTGTTTTTAACTGTGTTATGATGTGTCATGGATAGTAGGGTGGATAAATGCTCAAAAGAATTCTGGTTTCGTTTATGATCATTTCAGAGACACCAAAGAAGCAAAAGTATTATACACTGTTATGTCAGAAATGTTTTATCTTTGTTTGAAATTTTGTGGATTCTTTTGTACAGTCATATGAAGGGCTATAAAAAAGTAAATTAATGTTATTAAAAAATGATGTTTTAAAAAAATTATTTGCTTTTTTTCCTGAAATGTGAATTTTTTCTTCATGCAAATGTAGATTGTAATTTCAATCCAAATTTTCACTTTAAATTTCTTTTCATAATTTTCTAATTTGGAAGCATTTCATCAGGATTATTAATCATTAGAGAAATACAGTTTAATTTTCTTATAGACTCCGATTTTCCATTTAATTATAAACATGATTAAAGTGAGATGACTTCCATTGCTTTTTTCTTTGTTTGCCTTTATTTCTTTTTGCTCTTTTCTTCCCAGAGGAATTAAAGAAACTGCAGAGTAAACAACTCTGGAATTGGTACTTTCAAGAAAGTCGGTACAAGTAATAGGAAGTAAGGAAAGAAAGTGAAGATTAGTAGCAAGAGTAAGCTATGATCGTGAGCATTGAGACTTGAGTGGAGTTTCACTCACTGCCTGCCTTCACTCTCTGACCTCACTTTCTGACATTATCTGTTATCATCGCTGTCTCCTACATGACTCTCAATATAGCAGACAATGCAACTATTGACTGTCATAGCAACTAGCCAATTTGGCATAAGAAAGGTGGTGTATTTGAATCAAAGAAAAATGGTTTAAATATAAACTTTTGTTTATATCGTGCAGTTTAACTGAACTTTATTCTCTTGAGAAAATGAGGTTGCTTGTACTCAGGACAGGCTTTCTTGTGAAAAAAGTCCTAATTAAATCCCTTGTTTTACAAAAATAACTATTTTGAATTATTGTTATTAGTTCTTAGTTTTATGAACTGAAAATAATTAAAGCTTTATCGCTTTATTCTTAATTTTTGAAAAATGATTTTAATTGAATATTAACATACTATACTCATAGGTGTGTGCATGTCTATTTTTTAACAAAAATTATTGAACCATGGGAACAATTACTCTCTAAGTTAGAACAAATCCTGTAAGCAGCCATTACAGAGGTGTTGTAGATCACACAATGTTACACTACATTTGTGTACCCCCTTTTTTGTATTTTTTACCACCCCTTTTTTGTCAAGAACATTCATGTCACCAGCAAAAGAAACTGTTCTTCCATTTTTAATGAACGAGAGCATTTCGTTTCTGTACAAAAGAAAGGATAATGGAAGTAAGATCTAACCATGCAGGACCCCATGCTCATTTGGCAAGTTAAAAAGTTTTTCTGCATCTTCCTTCAATTACAATATTGATGATGAAGATTTTTCTTTGAAATGAAATCTGTTATCAAAAATTAGATCCTTAACCCGATTAACTTCATTATGAGAAAATGGTGTTTCAGCATTTCTGTGGTCACAGCGTAGAAGTCCAAAATCTTAGTTTGGAGAAAACGGGGGTTAAACATTATTGAACACTTTTTCCTATGCTCAGCACTATTTCCCAACACTTTTGTCATTAAGGAGGCAACATTTGATTCAGTCATTTGACTAAAATAAAATATAGATACTTAACTTGTAGTTTCAGTACTTAACTCAATTTTGCCAAAAATTTACTTAGGAACTTTTACCTTGTTACCACAGATTTCTGAAAATGTAATTTTCCTTTCTGTAATTTCAAGGTAGTTTTCACCAAAAACGGTTGAGTTCTTGAGAAACTCTGTATGACATTATTTAAAGTACATGTACTTGTAAATATAATGATGTGAAAAAATCGCCGCTAATGTAAATATTAACAATGTGAGATACAAGTAAAAAAATTCATTTTTGTAATTTTGGAGAAAAAAGATTAGAGCAATATGGCATTTATATCTACTCATAGAGTACATTTTGTACGGTCCCCACCAAAAGTTTAAAGAAAAAAATTGAACCATGTTTGAGAAAATCTTGTTTTTGTAATTTCTTAATATTGTGCGCGAACTAATAAAATTTTAGAAATTCTAGATGATCTTAATGAAAGAAATCACTTCGGAGAACAAATTTTGTTTGAAGGAAAAATCTCGATCTTCAATTTTGTAGTTGCAGGAAGATGCCGACAAAAATGGAAACTTTTGCAATTTTCGAAAATTCAGAGTTTTTAACCAACATGAGACCAGTGCAATTCTCTTAAATGACCTTCAGACTATCCAACAACAAAATTTAGTGAAAATTGTCGGTGCCATTTGTTTGAAAATTTTGAAGACGTTCCAGGGGCTTCATGTAAAGAACCCCCCACAATTAAAATATCCGTTTCAAATTCAAGGACCTCTAGATCAGTCAGATCGATCGGGGAATATCAATTTTGGAGAAAATCGGCTGAAAGGTTTAATCGCCAGCGTTGTTCATAGACGCACAGACGTTTCGCTTTCAATTGTTTTTTCGGTATGAATGACCCACAAAACAGAGATTCTGGTTGCACCACGTGTTAGGGATTTTTTTCTTAATTTAGCAACTGGATTTATCCACTGTTTCGTTATCAGGGCCCGGAAATGATTTTTTTCTGCCGAAAATCCGTCTCTTTTTTTTAAGTCTATATTGGAACATTACTTATATAATTTTATGCGTGGTGCCCGGGTCAGGTATATACACTTCTCGCGCTCGTGGTTTGGCTTTCATTTCCATTGGGCACTAAAGTTCGACTCCAGCACATTGCAACCAGCACTATTGCTTCGACATGTTTCACACAAATAAAATTATTTTATTTCGAAAATTTCACCACCCTGGTATATTGTGTAATAATGATCCTTCCACACACTCTCGTATTTCCACCAACGCTCTCCAACTGGAAATATGCCTCCGAGAGACAGAAGGGAATTCTTCCAGAACGACCAACTTTACACAAAGAATTCGATTGTACATTTTGAATCAATAAATCTAATATCAAATGAAAACGAATTCTCTAAATACCATAAATCATTCATTAAATGTATTGAATTTGTGTACTTCCAATAACTTGCGAAATTCATAATTAACTAGGTTGCAGCTAGTCATATGAAGACAATATTGGAGTTCCCCTCAGACTCCAGTCGCCCGCAGAGCTCTACAACTCCCCCTCAGTTGATTGTGCCACAAAGGCCACGTGTTCCTCGTTTAAAAAGGATCAAAGAGTAGCTGTAAACCCAGTAATAGAGCCAAGAGCATCGTGCAAAACCTGACAAGGCACCAGACACCGGAGAGGGCGCTACTTGAAAGCTCTTTGGTGTCAAAATGATTTCATATACATGGATATTGCTGCAATATCTTGAATATTGAATGCCGTTAAAAGGAAAGTGTATATTCCGATTATCTGGGGGTTGTGCAACCGTGCAACCCCTCTGGTAAGTAATATTCAGCCGCCACTCAAGTATGTAATATTACAATAGCGCAATTTCGGTTCATATTAACACATCTCAGTCATCACTTGTAAAACTCATTACAAATCGTAGAATACTAGGTGCGAAAACTGGTTCTTTTAAAGGTAATGTATCTACACAAATTCGACAATTAAATGCATATTTTAGCTTTAAAAACTTAGAAATTAATAATTGGAACTGGTGGTGGCAATCGCGGCTGTCTACAACCCATTGTTGCCAGCGCGGGGTTGTTGCATCATTGGACGATACGTTTGACATTCACGCATGGCGAATGTTTTCTTATTATCTTCTATTTTCTTAACTACAACTAATTATTAACAATAAAATGAAGTAACTTATTAATCTAGAAATATAATCAAAGTTAGTTATATAACTACGACAAAATACCTGCTATTAATGACTAAAAAACTAAATTAAAATATGAATGGGTGAAAACCAGAACGGTATAAGTGACATTTTATAAATTCTGAGAAAACTATTAAGTAAACATCACTGTAAAGTTGTGCTTTCGGTCATCAATAAAACCACAGGATTTCAATTGTTCATTAAAACCACGAAAATACATTGGCACTGAAATATAGATTTATATAAACACGTTTTTCTCAGAATTTATAAAATGTCGCTTGTACCGTTATGGTTTTCACCCTTTCATATTAACACTGGAAATACAATATTTATATCTACTATTTAGTGACTTGCCTCAGTTCTCATTTTCATCTAAAACCGTGCTTAGCTGCTATATGCCTGTGGTTAAGTCGGAGGGAAAGTCCGGTAAAAGTAAACGGTGGTTCGTCTGCACTGAAGTTGACGGGGCGTATGCAGCTAAGGTCTGTTTTGCAACTACTTATAGAAAAAAGCTCATAACAGCCCAACAATTTCAGCGACTATTGTTTCACAAAGGCGTGCTAGCGATAGCCACTAAACCGACCCCCGTCGCCCGTCCTGGCCCCGCCACTGCTGTGTAATTATAAACTACTAGTTGAATGTGGCGACGCCGACGCTGTAAACTGTTTTAAAAGTATATTCATTTGTTGAACATTTCTTTCATGCGTTGCTTTGTTCAAATATGTTCTTCGAGTATCTGGCATTGGACTTACAAATGAATCGTAGTAGCTGTCAATGTACTCCAGCTCCAAAATTCCCAACATTCAATGGCTTTCTACGTTAACTCCAAACGGGATATGAACTGGTAATATTGCAATTTCAAAATTATAATCGCTGTAAAATACACAGGTATATGTATGATGCGACAGCACAGCTATACTCCTTACGTTCTGTTTTCTAAAATAAACATAAATGATCACTTGTAAGCTATTGTTCTGCGTTATTCTCTAATGCTAATTGATGATCATTTTCATTTAGGAAGAGTTGCTTAACACTTCCAATTTTTGTCCTCTATTTTAAGATTTTATAACTCCACAAACTCAGTATGATTTTTGTTCTGAAGACGAATATAAATAAGCATTAAAAGGTTGCTATTTTGTATGTTTAAGTGTATAAGTTGTAAGTCACATTAAATTGAAAATCGGCTTTTGCACGCTTAAGAAATATATTGTGTAGTATTTACAGTTCTTGTTTCCTTCGCATTCACTTCACGTTCTTCAAATTTAATGTTCCAAGGCAAGTTACAAATTCTTTGTACAAAATACGCATGAAATACTTCACACTTCACTACAGAAATACTTCAGAATTTACAACACATTCTGTCGGGCGATATTCTGTTAACTTTTGCTCGTTTGTCAAAAACCAGTGTTGCCATCCTCATGGAAGAAAACTATGGGGTCGCGGACTGAAAATAACCACGGAATGATGGGGTTTCATCAACGCCACCTGCATAGATCTATTTAGTTGGTTTAATTTCCGTCATACTCAAAAAGATCGCAACTTCAAAACTCGAAAAAACACGTTTTTGGCAATTTCTTGGAATATTATGGCCGGATCGGAAAACAAATTATCAGTTCCCCATCAGGAGACCGAGTCGCGTTCAATGACACCTCATATGCCTCGATTGGTGCACGGGAAGTGGTCTAACCGTGAGAGACGGAACCGTTTTTCCACACGCAAGCAAACGAGGAGTTTACTCAAATACTGTATAGGGATTAGTTTCATTTACGGCTAAAATATGCATCGGATAGCTTTGATGGTTGTGTTGTCCTATAAGATTGATTGGTGATTTCGGGCGCGTCAAATACTAAGATCGCAATTCCCGTAAGTGTAGTGCATGTTTTCCCAGTGGCGTAGCGTGACTCGCGCGTTTGGGGATGCTCAGCAATAAAGCGAACTGAAGACATCATGATCTTTAAAGTCCTGTAGAATATGTTTTCGAAACAAATGTTACAATCCTTCAACATATTTATGTCAGGAGACTTCTTGAAAGCAAATAATGCAATGGCGCTGTTTTAATTCTCATGCACAATTGGCAATTTCAAATCATTTGTGAATTTATAATTTCAGACCAAAATAATATTTAATGAACTATTTAAGTAAGAATTTAACTTCTTAGATATAAATTAAGAATTAGAAGGCAAACACTACTTCCACTGTTTATGCCCATGACCAAGCATAGCATCACAAATTAGAAAGAAAAATCTTTCACTGACAACCTCAAGTGTGCTGCGCTCTCGTGCACAAACGAGCAACTTGCTCATAAGCCCTTTCTCAGTCGTATGTTAGCGTATCGGGACTCGGGAATCTTGTGGATAGGAGTGAAGAGGGAGGGCATGTGTCATTGCTCTTCGCAATCTCGCGGCAGTCGCTAGAAGCACTTTAGCGTTCAATCAATCAGAGGCCAGCTAATAACAACGCGCCGAATTCAATCATAGGAAATAATTTTAAAATGAATACAAAACGTGTTTCGCTCAACGTGTTTCAATCACTTGGAAGATAATCAATACAATATTTAGGGTGTTCTTTGATTAAAATTTTACGCGGGGATGCTCAGCATCTTAGCGTCCTGTGACGCAACGCCACTGCTCAAGTGCCACACGCAGGTTCCGAGCACGTGTTGACTGCACCGACGTCCAGTGCTCAATGTCGTAATCCTTGTCCTGTTTCGTGACGTCCTCGCGTCTTCCCCTCCACTCGGCCGGCGTGTCGCGCCGCGCCGCACCGCGCCGTCTGCCGGCCAGAATCGCACGCGGAGCTTCACCTTCCGCGTTGGCTTCCTCCGCCGGTTTTTCCTCGTTGAGCGTCGGCGTCCGCCCAGTCGCCGCCAGCCCCTTCGCTATGCGCGCGCCGCCGCCGCTGCAGCCGCTCGCCTTGGCCGCCGCGGGCGCGCTGCTCCTTCTCGCCGCCGCAGGTCAGTGGAGGGCGCAGTCGGACGCGGGGTGGAAGTCCGTTGTTGGGTTTTCCTGAAGACTTTTTTTCTTCGATTCTGGTGTGATTTACACGCATCTGCGAGATCTTGCATTGCTTGTTAAGCCGTGAGTTTTCTGGAGTCAGAGGCGGATCCAGTCGATCATTTTGGAGGGGGCCATCATAGATTTTTGTTAATTAATAAACATTTTTATTATTCCTGATGTCTGGGGAGGAAACGTCGAAAATTCGAAAATAAGCTTTTAAGACAATTTTTAGAATATGTTGTCTAATAAACTAATAGGATATTCTGAATGGCTGAGCCGTAATAAGCACTCAAAGGTTGGTTTGAAAAATTCTTTCCAGGCAAAACTTTGCAAGACAGAAGTACGGAAACACTCCAAAAACATGTAAATTGTTTTTTTTATTTACAAAAGAAATTAATATATTTGTTTAGAAAGAAAAAATAACCTAGAAATAAAAAAGCAGTCGAATTGTGAACATTAGGTGCTTGGATTAATTTGGGATGTCCTCCATGTCCCCCCTTATTTCTGGGAGGCGTGGGATGGCCCCCATGCCCCCCTTGGATCCGCCACTGTCTAGAGTTGATTATTTCGGAGTTACGAAAGCTCAACTGCTGTAGTCTTGTGGTGTACTACTCCACATTGCACTTGTTCTACCTGGGGGACAAGTCCCTGGGTGGGCGTCCTTAGCATTTTAACCTCTAATCCGCACCCTCCGCCGGCATACATGGACGACATCGACAGGCAGGTAACCGGATTCAACCGGTACCCAGTTGACCCCCACGGTAACCTCCCCATTCAATGCCTGGGTAATGGGCCGCCCTGCCATGCGCAGAGGTCCTAGCTTTCCGGGCTAGTGCCGGAGTCAATGTTGCATGTATGACAACTCGCCACTCACATGCGCCGGGACATCAAGTTCCTCCTTTTTGCCCGGAGTATCGGGCCACAGCCACGACGAAGACAAGTCCCCATCTGGGGGCCACCCGAACTAAGGTCCGGGCGGTTCGGGCCCCCCAACCCGTCTCCCCACTGCCTACACCGTTAGGCTACCGACCTGGGTTGGGCCGTAATCAAGGTCACCTGACGGTTGCTAATTTGTCCGCCGGACTTGTAATTGTGGAATCCAGAGCACCCCGAGAGGTCGCCTTCACCCGATCCTGACACGTCGACGCGCCAGGGGCCCAACTGGAGGGTTGCCGGGATGAGCCGACAACCAGGAGCTTAGCGTCGTCTACTCACTGACTACACTTTAGGCTAACGACCTGAGTGGGGACGCGAGACTTAGGGTCCGGGTGATCGTCCACAGGTCAACTACTGTGGTCATTAGGTCCGCAGATTTAGTGCATGTCATATCTCGAGAGATGGCGGTTTTCCTACCTCCTCTGGATGGTGAGATCCGGCGCCGACATACCACATAACGTCTGGCTGGATTTTCCCCCCATTTAGATATCTCTGCTACCAGGTCAGCGTCCCAAAGGGGATAAGCTCGAAGTTCCCATGTGGTCTGTCGACTTGGGTGGTAGTTTAGTGTTTAGAAGTGAAGGTTGAGGGAGGAAAGATCATGCGTGTGACGTGACCCGTTTGTATCAAGGTACTACTCCAGCTTTCGTGAAGCTTTCATGAAGTGAGCAGCCAATGAGTAATATCCAATCAATGTCCAGGTTTAATATTTCTTGGTTCCCGGATTCTCCCGACCTCCGATTTCCACGAGACTGAAGATGGCATGTCACAATGCTTTGTACAACGTGGCTAATTTTCATTTTTAACGTAAGCCTACTCAAAATTCGGTGTGCTGCGTACTAACACTTCTTCCAAAAGTGGTCTCTTAAAAGAGTTAAATTAGGAAAATTGGTATTAAGGTGCTGGTCGGGGTTAAGGATGGTCAGTTAACAAGAATGTAATTTGCTCACGATGTATAGATTTCAGTGTCCGTTGAAAAACAAAAACAACCCTAGTGGTGCTACGTAATGGCACAGACTTTCCTGTATTAGTTTTCTATTTTCTTGGGTCTTCGCTAGCTATTTGGAATTGCCACATACTCTTTCTTGCCAGCTGCCATCTATCACAGCCAAAAGTACATTTTTTTGTCATTTTCTTAATTTCTCGGTTTCCTATTGGTAGAACGGAAATATTAATTTTAGAATAATAAAGAACACAAAAAACATAGTTCTAAATGGCAATTTTCTTTTAAAAATTATGTGCCGTTTTAAAGAAAATTGCGTTTTAGCGCTACAAAAAATGCGAAATTTGTAGCTCATTTTCAAAGAATTTTTTAAAGTTTTCAAAATACTTTATTTGAAGCACTTACAGTCACAAATGTAATAATTTTTACAAATTGCTGGTAATGTGCATATTAAAGATGTGAGAGATCTTCCAAAAAAATTACATTTACGTAATTTTGAAAAAACAAAAAATAACTCAAAATAAACTTTTTGGCTACACCAAGTGTTAGGGATTTTTTTTCTTAAATTAGCAACTTATTTTATCCACTTTTTCGTTTTCATGGCCCGGCAATAAATTTTTTTCCGCCGAAAATTGGCCATTTTTTCGCGCAGAATTACATAACTTTTCCTATACTTTGTATATCACTCCGTGTATACGTACGTATACGGGAGAGTAAAAGTTGGTGTTTTTGGAGAAGGATGCTTCACCAATATTACAGTTTTGAGAACGGTAAGTAGAAAGACAAACTGGTGGTGCTACAAAATGGCACAGACTTTCCCACATTAGTTTTCTATTTCTTTGGGTCTCCTCTAGCTATTTTGAATTGCCACATACTCTTGCCAGCCACTACTCTTCCAGCCACATACTCTTGCCAGCTCTATCACCGCCAAAAGTACATTTTTTGGTCATTTTTAAATTTTTTCGGTTTCCTATTGGTTGAACGGAAATATTAATTTTAGAATATGAAAGAACACAAAAACCTAGTCCTAAATGGCAATTTTCTTTTAAAAATGATGTGCCGTTTTAAAGAAAATTGCATTTAGCGCTACTAAAAATGCGAAATTTGAAGCTCATTTTCATAGAAAATTTTTGAGTTTTCAAAATACTTTATTTGAAGTTATTTGAAGCTCTTGCACTAACAAATATAATAATCTTTACAAATTGCTGGTAATGTGCATATTAAAGATGTGAGAAATCTTTCAAAAAAATTACATTTATGTAATTTTTGAAAAAACAAAAAGATAACTCAAAATATACTTTATGTCATATTAAAGAGTGTAATTAGCACCATCTATTACAAAAATTTGAAGAAAAAATTTGCATAATAGTAGGAAATGGTGTGGCGATGCTATCATCGAAATCAATATTAGACGTAGGCTCCCCATCGTAACAGTTTATTGTGGCATAAAGCTTTTTCGGCCGCATTGCGGCCATCTTCAGTGCTACAAAAATAATAATAATAGTAATAATAATAATAATAATATATCTAAATTACAAAAAAAAATTAAAAATTTTAAAGAATTAAAAACTTTTTACAGAATATTGTCAAGTCAAATTTGCAGCCATATATGAGAAAATGGTATTTGAGCGTTTCTGAAAGTGTGGACTTTTGAGCTTCTTTTCACAGAAAACGGTTGTGTTTTTGACATTATTTAAAGCACATGTACTCATAAATATAATGTGAAAAAAATTTGCAAATTTTAAACTTTTTGAATTTTTGAAAATTCAGACTTATCCGCAAAAATCGGACCTATGCCACCTAAATAAGTGTATTCTACTCTATTCTTACAAGAAATTTAAAGAAAAAATTTGGAGCCGTTTTTGAGAAAATTTTTAAAATCCCCGGGGGCCTTCATGTAAAGTACCCCCAGATTTTACAGAATCTTTTTCAAAATCTCAAAGCTTCAACTAGAACCAGATCGACTGGGGAATATCCATTTTGGAAGAAATCGTACGTATGGTTTAGGCGCTAGCAGTGTTCACAGACGGACGGACAGACGGACGTTTTCCTTTCCATTGTTTTTTCGGTATCAAGGACCCACAAAAGAGGGGTTCTGGCTACACCACGTGTTAGGGGATTTTTTTCTTAATTTAGCAACTTGTTTTATCAACTTTTTCGTTATCACGGTCCGGCAATGATTTTTTTCCCGCCGAAAATTGGCCATTTTTTCACGCAGCATTACATAACTTTCCCTATACTACGTATATCACTTCGTGTGTACGTACGTATACGGGAAAGTAAAAATATGTAATTACATGAAAATCAGCCCTCGAGTTATCACGTTATTATAAAATGTTCAGTGGGAAAATTGTTCATTCGGTCAACAGTTTTGCGACGCACGAACTTATGACGTACACATGAACGGGTAGTCAGACTACTTCATCATGCACGCTCGCACTTCATGTAACTGACATTGGTATTTATTCATGCATTCCCGCACTTCGCTACGAAGGTTCGGTCCGACGGTTCACGGGTTCGAGACCCATCATGGGAATGGTTATTTGTCCCTTGTCTCTCGTGTGTGTCTTGTCGCGGAGGATCTCGTGTCTACTGACCTTGCAAGCAAGTGTGTTGATGTCTAATGTGTGGTCGAATACGCGTTTCATCGGGACGTATAAGGTAACCGGCAGTCAGCTGGATAAAAGCTCTAAGAAAAAAAACTGTCGCTATCAATTTGTTAGACTTTCCGTCACTTGCATACATTGGCCAAAATTGTTCCGCACTACCTTGCAAGCTTTGGATTAGATTGTCGGTGTGGTGCACCCAACTCCTCAGTTTTCCCATTCCTGAAGAGCTTTTTCGGAGCCATCAGTAGAAAAACTTCCAGAAGAAAGCCAGCGACAGCAACGCTTAAACCTACGACCAGGACATATCCTGCTCCCACCATTTGCTTCGCCATCAAGGGCCGAGGAGCTGCGGATTGCCTCGAGGTGTCCTCGGCCATGATCACTCCGTTCGCGATCATGTGGTGGTGTTGCATTCGGCTCCAGTGCTCGAACAGCCCTGCTTCCACTAGGCGCTCCATCACGTCGCTGAACGAAGGGAACAGCGGGGAGTTCTTGCGCAGGAGAAAGGCTAAATGCCCTGGCGGATTCACGCACTCAGGGACGAGGTGCAACAACCGTTCGCCCTTATTAGTGAGTTCTTTAAAGCTGGAGAAGTAGGAATAGGTGAAAGAGGCTATCTGAATACCAATGTTTTCCCTACCCGTTATCTTTCGCATGATGGTCATCACATCGCCGAGATTTATTTTGAGAATCTTCCGTCGTATATTTGCCATCGCTTGTGGAGCATCCGTCTTTTCGTACAAGCTCGTGAAGCTGTATGCGAATACGTTGTCCAGCACGCGCGCAACATCGTCCCAACGTTTGCAGGTCGGCGAGATGTGTGGCGCCGTCAGGAAGCCTAGCAGCTGACCCGTGTAGGCGTTTCTCAGCACCAGCGAGAAGAGTAGCAGCGCTCCCATCAAAATGCGTCGGCGCAGACAAGCTACGGAGTAGCTGGTGGCGCCTGTGAAGATCACTTCGGTCACGTCTAGTACGGCGCGCATAAGCGCCGACCATCTTCCGCCACCGTGCAAATCATTGGCGAAGTAACAGTGCACAGAGAAGCGCGCCAAGATGGTGGCGCCTAGCGATACTAAAATGGCCGCCCAAGCGGAGCGATGTATATGGAAGCAGCAAAACTTGGGCAAAGGGCATTGTCGGGGCGCGGCCTACCACGATGCAAAACGGGTTCATCATGACAGGAAAAGTGAAGTCCGCAAATTGATACCTGTCGTGAGAATAGTACATGAAGCTGTCTGCTATGTCCACTGCAGCGCTTTGAACAAGGCCGATTACACCATCGTATGTTCCATTGATACTTATACCAACATTAGCCGTTGTTGGTTTAACAGGCTGTAAATGAACTCCTGTCTTTTCTTCGAATATATAAAGTGCATGGTGACCAGGGCCATCGTATATTCTTTTTCACTTCTTTGTTTGTCCAGAAGTGCAACAAAAGAGTTGGAAAACATGATATTTTGTAGGCAATGGCGATCACTAGCATTACTGGGGTTGTTTCGTCAGAGAATTCTCAATATTTCTGTTACGTACAACATCTCCCAGAAGAAAGTGATGTCCTGGTTGAAGACAAATTACCACTACAAATTTTTCCAAGGCATTATCCACAAAATCAGGGCGCGAGAGAGTTTATAAATGCCAGCGTAGAGAATCCTTGGACGCAGACCACTCAGTCTCGTCGTTGAATTCACTGAAGTGTCCTATAGAATTAGTGCTTTAGCAATCAATACAAATTACAACCAGTACGGAAAAAATAATGCGTGAGAACAGTTCGTCCTTCACGTGAAATCATCATTACCGATTTTTCAATATGGATAGTTCTCGTGTGTTAAAATATCACGGAAAGAATCACTTACAAACTCCACAGTGTACAAAGAAAAGTAAAAACAGACTGGGATTATTGTATTTTCAATTTTGTTTCTGTTTACCAAAAACCTTTCAATTTACGAAAATGATTCTCATGATTTAAATCTCAGATTTTGCAGAAGAAACATTTTACACTAATTTATAAATGATACGGTACAAGAATATATTTGGGCGTATCTCATTCACCAATCAGCTTTCCTATTTGAACAAAGAACGTCAAACCATGTTACAAATCCACGCCAGTTTCAAAGCATTTGTCGCAGTAGCAGCTAGTGAACTATCAGAACGACGGCCTGATGCATCCGGCAGCGCACGTGAAGGGTACTACGTACGTACAAGAAAGCAGTGATCTAGTCGTGGTCGCAAACCAGGTTTAACTAGTGGTGCTACAGAATGGCACAGACTTTCTCGAATTAGTATTCTATTTCATTTGGTGTCGGCTTAGCTATTCGGACTTGCCGTATACTCTTGGCAGCTGCCATCTATTGCCGCCCTAATTACTTTTTTAAACATTTTCATATTTGATTTCTTAATAGTAGTATTTAATATTTATTATAAATAGTATTTTAAGAATATTAAAGAACAGTGAAACCTCGTTCTAAAAGGCAATTTTCTTTTAAAAATTTGGAGCAGTTTATAAGAGAATAGCGTTTCAGCGCTACTATAAATGTGAAATTTGAAGCTCTTTTTCACAGGAATCGTTTGTGTTTGCCAAAAACTTTATTTAAAGCCATTTAAAGACATTAATTCACAAATACAATAGTGTTTACAAATTGTGGGAAACGTGCATATTAACGGTGTGAGATATTTTAAAAAATACATTTGTGTGATTTATGAAAAAAACGAAAAAAATTCCGAAAATGAACTTTACGTCGTATTAAGAGGTGTAATTACCCGTTCGAGAAGTTTGAAGAAAATATTTGGAGCCATATTTGGAGAAAATTGCGTTGGAGTGTTTCTGAAAATGCGGTATTGTAAGCTATGTTTCACAGAAAACTATTGAGTTTTCGAGAAACTTTGTAGGACATTATTTTAAAGAGCATATACTCGTAAATATAATATGTGAACAATTCTCCTGATAATATTAACGACGTGAAGACAAAAAATTTCATTTTGTAATTTTTGAAAAACACAAAAGAATAGAGCAATATGGCGGTTTATGTCACATTTTACATGTTCGGAAGCTGTATTTTCTTCAATTCTGGGAGCCACTGAGTTTGTAGACATAGATAAAAAATCACACTGTCCGGACGAGAGTCGTATTAACAAAATGCACAGTGATACCTTCACTAAGCCACCACTGTTTTGTTCCGTGAAAAAAGTGGTTCTTTTAGTGAGGTGGGCGCTTAATAGAGAGAATTTTACGGAATTTTACTTTAATTATTACTAGACACCCAATGTTTAAGAACGTCCTAATATGCATACGTAGTATATTCATGAAAGGTTTTTAGTACATGAGCATGAACGATGAAAAATGAAACATATTTACACAAGTTTTAATTTTGACTTTCTGGACGTAAGTGGCTTTTTTAGAATTAACCTACTTTTATAAATGCATAAATTATTTATATCTTCTTCTCGTGGGTAAAAATATACGTTTAAATCATTTTCAGTTTCAGTACTCCAAAAGTTGTCTGTCTGTAACGAACCTCTATAGTCTTGTATAAACTCGAAATCATTTGGGTATATTCCTTGTCTCAAGAGCTAAAACCTCGCTTTTCTTGCACTTCTTTGCACAGTTAAAAAGTAAAAAAATTTGAAGCAATGCGTCTTGGTTGAGCGCAGGGCCCAGATGCCGGACGCAACTCAAACTTTCGCGTGTTAGGGACTACTTGATACCCTGATTTCCAGCAATATTCTTACCGCGATAGATGTTCATCCAGAAAAGTAAAGGTAAGAAACGTTATATATACAACTAATTTAAGTTAGGCTATTTTCACATACTCTGTCTCATTAAAGAAGTGAAACTGAAATGAAGTGAGCAGCCAATAAGTAATATCAAATCAGTGACCAGGTTTAATATTTCTTGATTTCCGGATTCTCCCAATCTCCGATTTCCACGAGACTGAAGCTGGCATGTCACAATACTTTTTACAACGTGGCTATTTTCAGTTTTAACGTAACTGAACATTCGGTTTTCCCTTGTACTAACACTTTTTTTCCGGAAGTTGTCTTTTAAAAGAGTAAATTAGGAAAATTGGTATTAAAGGTGATGGTCGGGGGATTGAGGATGGTCAGTTACAAAAATGTAATTTGCTCACAGTGGATAGATTTCAGTGTCAGTTGCAAAAAAAAATAAATCTGTCGGTGAGGGTATAATATAGGTGGTCTTTCAGTGAGGATTCACTATAAGCCAGTTAAATGGTCAGGGAAATCGTCTAGTTAAGAAGTGTTTATTTGAATGTGTTGGACAAAAGTTGTGTTGTTTGTAAGACAATTACTAGAAGAAATATTTAATATTACAGAGCAGTAGCGGCTGGTACCCCAAACCAACTGGGAGTTGCAGCACCATCCAATGACGGGAATGTCATTTCCAAAGTCATAACTCTAGTAATTAGCAAGCAATTCATGTAAATTTATTAAAATTAAGTTTAATAAAAGTCTGTATTCAAACATTACTTGCATAATTTTATGTGTAGTGTTCGTATCAGGTATTTCACCTCCCGCGTCATGGTTCTGGCTTTGGTTTCCAGTGGGAACACGAGTTTTTGTATTAGTTCTACATTGAGACAATTGACAGTAACAGAATTCATACAAAACAAACACGAACTAGGTTTTGAAAATACGGAGATCCCACACCAGCACATTGCAACAAGAATTACTGTTTATACACGTTTTACACTAGTTCATTTTAAAGATCTTCATTGTTATTGCTGCTACTAATGCTAAAGAAATAAAATAATTTTATTTCGAATATGTAACGAGCCTGGTATCGTTAGCAATAATGAAATATCTATAATTTTTCTGGAATATATAGTCTCTTAGTGTGAAATTTTTAGCTTAATCATAACGGCACTTCTTAAAGTGATATCTATTTTT